>KZ452014.1:2115971-2234380 GCA_002786265.1 Apostasia shenzhenica | reverse complement strand
ACCCGAACCCGCCCCATTTCATAACGGGGCGGGGCGGGGCGGGTGTTCCGGGTAAAATTTGAGTACCCATACCCGTCCCATTAGGGGCGGGTCGAGATCCAAACTTACCCATCTTCTCACACCACCACCATCCTCACTCTCTTCATTGTCAATCAAAGAGAGATAAGAATAACATGGAACTCCATGGGCAACATCCTAGTTGATTATTTAGAGTTTGCTTCAACACCACACCAAACCCCCATTCCCATCTGATGCAGACTGGATGGGTCATGGCGTTCCTAAGAGGGGAAAAACCATGTCTAATGGATAAGTACGCAAGATGATCTATGTCCATCACAAGCATAAAACAGGAATAATGGCCCTAAATTTGATAGAATCTCATCTACAAATCGCACACATAAGGGTCATCATCAAGAATGGGAGAAATAAGCCATGACAATACCAGGGCTGGCGCAGGAATAAAGGAACTTCAGAAAATAGCTCATAGAAAATAAAATGAATAAGCAATGAACAACTGATACCAAGCATGTATAAAATTTAATGTTAATTCAAGCACATCGAAACCATAATGGATTTATTTCAGTAAAGTAGCATGGAAACAGAGGTAAACGGTAGATAAACTTTAGAAGCAATACTATAACATGTTTAAGGTCCAATTACAATTTACAAGATTAACACATGAAATTCCAGGGAGAGGCAAGGCCAAAACAGTGAAGAGATGAATATGGGAGAAACAAAAAAAGAGATGAAAATAAAGTAGTTAAAAGGACTTAAACCCTACGATTCCCTCAATAAAGCCACATCCATTAGAAAACCATCTCAGATCCCCTCCTCCACGCATGCCCTCACTTGGATCCCCTCCTCTCAGTGGAATCTCCACCAACATCTCCATGGCTGCCTCTTAAGTTAATCTCTCCAAAACTCATGTCCTCCATTAACATCCATTATATCTCCAGTAACCATAATTTAAATCACGTAAACATGGAATTCCATTGTTGAAATGATACGAACAGATGGTACAATCACAGGATAAGACAATCATAACAACTCCAAAACATGGCTGTGGGATAGGACAAGAAACTCTGATAAGAACAAATTCAAAATTATAGGATGCAGAATAGGATGGACCTGATGGCGAATTCAACACAAGATCTTACCAAAACATTTTTGTATTTTTTTTTAATATTTCCAAGTCACCAGATTTCCTCCAACACGAATACAATGACTTGATATGGATCTTCTATCATTGCCAGACCTAGCATAATCAACATCAAAATAAGCCTCAATATCAAGGTGACCATATTCCTTGTACAGCAAACCCTTTCCAGGTCTTCTCTTGATGTACTTGAGTATCCTTACAACTTCCAAATACTTTATTTAGGGCATTGCAAATACTTGCTAACACACCTACAGCAAAAGCAATATAGGGCCTTGTTACAATGAAAAAATTAGCTTAACCCACCAAGTGTCAGTATGTTGAGGCATCCACAAAAAACTCTTCATCATTAATGATAGCTTAGGGTTTGGCGCAAGAATCAAAATCAGGACCAAAATAGTACTAGTTTAAAAAACAACAATAATAATAATAAATAAATTTTTTTAATCATTCCACACAAATTCTAATATAAAAAAATATTATTTTACTTCACATACTTAACAATTTTTAATAAAAATATCAACTTTATTTCACATCCTAGACCAAAATATTCAAATCGAGTATTTTAATCTAGGATGTGAAATAAAATTAATATTTTTATTAAAAATTATTGAGCATGTGAAGTGAAATAATAATTTTTTATATTAAAATTTGTGTAGAATAATTAAAAAATTTATTTATTATTATTATTGTTGTTTTTTAAATTAGTACCATTTTGACTCTGATTTTGATTCTCACGCCAAACAGGACCTTAAATATCCATTGATGTACTATCCAGTTTACATCCAAGCAGTTTAGTTTTGCTCAATAATCTATTGTATATTTGATTTGTGAGAAAATAACATCACTCTACTTGTTAGCAATTTCAATTCCCAAGAAATACTTTGGATAGCCCAAGTCTTTAATAGCGAAAAAGTTTTGAAGGTATTACTTAACAATGAACATATCACGTCCAGCAATGAACATATCACCCATGTATAACAAAACTAGAAAGGGTATGTCTTATAAAAATAGAATAGTCTATAAAATTACTTCGAAATCCAACCTGACTAGCAAGTTGTAAAATTTGTCAAACCAGGACGAATGTAATAGTGCAAGTTTAATTGTGGCATAAGGGCGTAGCCAAGGAAAACATAAACAACCAAATGTTCACATAAACTTGTGATTTTGTTGTTTATAGTATAATCTATAACATAGTGATTAATAATTGAGGTGTGGGGATGGAAGTCTTTAACAGTTTGAAAGGAGTATAACCAACATTGTCATGGTAAAGACACGTGAGTTAAAGTGTGCAGCCATGCACTAAAATGTGACAGTGCTTTCATTCAGCGATGTCATTTTAAGCTCGAGTGTATGGAGCAGACATTTTCTATTAGATATTGAATTTTGATAAAATTGGAGTAAATTTGGTTTAATCACCCCACCATCCAAATTAAAAATATAAGAAGTTAAGTTGCAAAAAAATTTCTATCATTACTTTAAAATAGAGAAATATAGATGATGCTTCAAATTTCGAAGTCAAAGAAAAAGGCCAATTAAAGCAAGTACATGCATCTATAAAGGTTATATAAGATCTATGTCCTAAAATTGCTATAAAAGGGGTTGGCTCCTGAATGGAGGATGGAAGAGGAAGTTGATTACTTCAACCTGCCATGCTCTAGTACCATGTTAATATTTTGGCAAGACAGACAAAATGGAAAAAACTACACTCTAGTTAGCATTTCTTAATATCTTTAGATAAGTGATTGTTACAATTTAATGGTGGAGATTTAGACATGTTGCTAATCATTGGCCAGAATAAAGAAACCTGGAATATTCTATTTCATATGTCCTGGAATGTTTTGTGCTTGACAGGCTGGAGCATGTTCTTTAGCTTGTACTTAGGCCCTTTTGTATTGTGTGGGCTTATCTTGCTCGTGGGCTTTTACTTGTGATGGATCATCCATTGGTGTGGGCTTTTGTAGGTCAATAGATTATCCATGAATAGATCATCTAGTCGTCTACACTGCAAACATAGTGTGCATTTAGTGGTGTGGCTCAAGAGTCGAGCAGTGTGCAACTAGCACTGGAGTGAGCTCAAGAATGGTGTGGGTGCTAGAGAGTAGGGGGCCAGGAGAAGGATTAGGATGGATGACGATAAATCCTCTTAAATACCGTATTTAGAAGAATTCGACTAACAATGACTCGTATATTCAATAATAGGTAGGGAACCCTCTTATGAATATAATATAGGAGACAAGTATAAATCAGGAAAACATGATCTTTTATATATAGGAGGATATAACAAGAAATAAAATATTAAGACAATGATTGCAAAATAATTTAAAATATCTGCAAGATCTCTATAATATTCTCTAATAATTCATAGTGTCCTTGAAATTTCTAGATATTCTCTTAACAAAGTTAACCTAAATACCAATCCAGAAATCCAGGCCAATAAAGATCCCATGTTGAAGCTAGACCTATCATGACCAAAAGGTAGATAATAAAAAGAGAATCAAATAAAAGTCAACTAAACTTATGTATAGATCTACCTGGATGCAACTCTGGCATTGAAATGGTGACCCAAGAGACAGATTTTGGCAAAACTTCCACAAATATAGATGCTCAAACAAAAGAAAATACTTATGTATCTGATTGATATTGATGTCAAACTAAAAATGAGAAATTACATGAATAACACTTAAAAAAGATAAATTAAACACTTGAAATAATTCTTAAGAAATAATGAAGGGGCTAATTTCCGTTAAAGACACTTGAATATGCTATTTGAATTTAATTTGTAGTATCTTATTGAGTTCAAGTCCAGTGTCCTCATGAAAAATGTGTTGTTCAAATACAAATCCGTCCTAACAATGTTAACTGTGTACTTCGACTTTTCATGCATATTTATAAATTAACTTAAAATTGAACCATACAGAATATGACCAGCAACCTTAATATGTTAACTGTTGTGTAGTTTTGGTACATTAAATTTGTCCGTTTCCTATTTGTAAATAGCAGGATTTGAGTGTTCAATAAATAATATTACATTTTCTTGTGTTATTTATGTAATTACCCTTATAATGGAAAATTTGCAATATAGTACAACTACAAAAAGATGATTATTGTTGTGAGCATGAAAAAAATAAATTACTAGCCAACAGAAACTAATAACTTCCCATTACAAGGGACCTAAAACATCATAAAATCAGAGATTTATATAACAGGTAACCGCCTATTAAGAAGAACTTAACCCATAATAAACATACCTCCTTTGAAGTCATATGCGCCAGTTGAGTCTTAGGACCTTTAAGAGCGAAAAATGATCCAATAATGAAGCCACAACCAAGAGTAAAGCAGATAGCGAATTTTTGAGGCATCAACACCATGACTGGAAGAAACATGGTGAATGCAATGAAGATAAAGAACACTCCAGATGCAAGGAACATAGCAAAGTACATAAGGGCCTTTCCCGAGGGAACACTGCTGGTGGCAGTCTGAAAGCTTCCAGGTATTTCCCTCACACTTTTAGAGACCCTGATAAGAATTCAAACAATAGGTTCAACATTAAAAAACACATGCATACTTATACATATGTTTTATATCAACTAAGCACTAACATAGTAATTCTTCCACTATACCAAGAACAGCACTAAACAGGGCTCTTTTCAAGATATGAAGACTCAGTATATGGGACTAAATGTGATTAATAAACCTATGGGTAAATTATGCAGGACTCAATTTTTCACATAAGTCTCTAATAGGTATTTACATGTCATCTCAAATATAAAATAGGAAATTTTGTTTAACAGTGGCATCTGAAGAGCATTAGTTTAGCATGCAAATGAATAACAGCGTATGCAAATACGGACTCCGCACATAAACTACTGTACAGAGTCCAAAAGTGTTGCCAAATGAGAAAACCTACAAGGGTGAGTAGAAACTTCAAAACAATTGTCGCATTTTAAACTAAAACATGTGTTGCCAATAAAACAAGCCATCATCAAGATAATCTAAAGGTGTGTTGTTGTTGTGGAAGAAGAGAGCCTTTGTATCTTAAATTCAAAGCTGATCACTTACATTCCTATTCAAAAAAAAAAAAAAAAGCTGATCACTTACGGGTCTAATAGTTAAATTTGGCTATACGAATTACAAGAAATATAGCATAAGGTTACACATAGACTATGGCTGGATCAACATGAATATAACTCAATTCTCACTGCTAATTGGAAATTATAATGCTAAGAAAAAAGAACCATAAGGCCAACAACTAATGGTTACAAAGTCTACTTCCTATCTGCATTTCTTAAAAGTTTACATAACTCCACTTAATACTTTAATTCTATGCCTCCAGGCAAAAAATGACTATTCACAGAATCTATTGACATATAAAAGCCCACACAAATGGAGGATCCATCACAAGTAAAAGCCCAAGAGCAATATAAACACACACAGCATGAGAAGGCTCAAGTACAACTTGAAGAGCATGCTCCAACCTGTCAAGAGCAGAACATTCTAGAGAATATCATGAGATGGAACATTCTAGGTACTTTTATTATAACCATTGATTAGCAACAACATGCGTAAATCTCGACCCATGTGTTTGCTTATTCAAGTTAAAATTAAACATATTAATTTTAACCTGACATGTCACATTATACATAAATTTTAATATTAAAATTTAACAATATTTCACATCATACACATATGTTAAAATAAAAAATTAATTTTATCTCATATCTTATACATACTAAAATAATAACTAATTTATATTGCATACCTTACACATCCCAATATAATAACTAACTTTATCTCACATCACATGCAACTCTCAATAAAAAATATCCACATCCATATTTAACTTACTTTTATTTTATTAAAGTTAACCTTTGCAAATAAACACATAAATACAGATGCAAAGATATCAAAAAATGCCGAACTAGGTGCAACTTCTTCCATTTTCTATCTTTTTGCCAAAACCCTGACATGGTATCAGATCATGACATCCTCACCTAATGGCCAATTCAACATCCTCCTCTCCTTCACCACCACCAGGAGAATGCTTTTACCATCGTCCTCCCCACCATCCACTTTAGCCATAGCAAACGTTCATCATCTACTCAATGTGAAGCTCGACAAGAACAACTACCCATTATTGAGATCTCAGTTCTTACCAATCTTTCAAGCACATGGCCTTATAGGTTTTGTTGATGGATAAATACCATCGCCTCCACCTACACTTCCAAATTCTACTAATCCAAACCAAGCCTTTCTCCAGCGGTCATGGCAGGACCAACTCATCTTGAGCTAGATAATTTCACCACTCACAGCACCAATATTCGCTCAAGTCCTTAGTAACGAGACCTTTACAGCAATATGGATGGACACTCATTGCCATTTATGCATCTAGTTCTCAGGCAAGGATTCAGTAGTTGGTATCCTAGCTACATACACTGAAAAAAGGAGCAATATCTATAGCTGATTTCATCCAAAAATCAAAGACTATCGCTCACAACTTTGCTGAAGCTAGAGCACCTATCAAAGATCAACAAATGATTCTCTTATCTGGTTTAGGATTTGACTTCTCTACTTTTTTCATTACAATTATTGCTCATCTGGAACCAATTTCTCTAGATGATTTCATAGTTTTGCTCTTAAACCATGAAATGCTTTTATCTAGACAACACTAACAGCACCCTAGTAGCAAATAATCCCAATCTCCAATAACCATTGTAGAACCCACATTCCCCCTCCATCCCATGGCCAAGGTAGAACTTGTGGTAGGAAAAATCTACGCTATCACGACAAAGATCGAAACGCACATACTACCACATGCCAAGCTTGTAATCAAGCCAACCACATTGCAATTAACTACTATCACCGTCAAAATATCACCAACTACCAACCTATTCTACATATACCACAAATTTAACCACTACACATTGTTGGTATCTTGACTTCGGTGCATCAAACCACATTGGGCCGGAATTTCAAAACTTGCATATCAGTTCACCATATATGGCCTAGACTCTGTTCACATTAGAAATGGTTCCAATCTTTCAATCTCCAACAAGTCAATATATTACCTCTTTTTCAAATCATAAATTTAACTTGAATAACATTCTCCATGTTCCAAACATCACCATAAACCTATTATCAGTCAATTGTTTTTTCACATATAATCATGTTTACTTTGAGCTTCACCCTGATTTTTGTATTGTGAAGGACATCTATTCGAAGAAAGAGCTTCTTCGAAAAACTTTTAATCAAGGACTATATTGCCTTCTACTATCACCTCCTATGCATCACGACTTATCTCAATATTCTGACTCCACCCAATATTTGGCATGCTTAACTTGGATATCCCTCTCAAAGCATCTTGGATACCATTCTTTGAAAACACAGGCTCTCACATTCAAATTAGCCACTCAAAAATATGTGGCTCTTTGTCGATCTTGTCAACAAGGTCAAAGTCATCAACTTCCTCTTCCACCTTCCATGACTATCTATACAAAGCCACTTTAACTTATTTACTCAGACATTTGAGGGCCAACTCCTTCTATAGCAATTTCAAAACTTTACTTGGCTTTTTTCCTTTAACTTCGAATCCAAAATATTATTTGCATTTCTCTCTTTCAAAGTAATAATAGAAAAGTCTTTGCAACTTAATATCGTATACTTTCAATCTTATTGTAGGGGTGAATACATCAAATTTACTCCAATTTTACCAAAATTCAGTATTCAACACAACTGCCTTGTTTGGTTTGAGCCTAAAAAACCTCTAAATCTCTTCAAAAATACTTTCCTTAATATTTTATATTTATTTTACATCATACACAAATTAAAATATTAAAAAAATAATTTTATTTCACAATTTACACAAGCGTCAACCTTAAAATTTAACTCTATTTCACATATAGCAAGTCCCCTACAATTCTCTGTACCACAAACATCCACCTTATTCCAACTTCTATTACCATCACAAACTCACACATATCTCCTTCCAACCCATTCAATCCCACTGAAAATGCTATTCAAACCCCACCTTCAACAACCAACCAACCTCAAATACTTCACTTGAGAACCCTATGGTTACCAAACTACACCCCATGATTACCAGATCTCAAGCCATGTTAGGATCCTTGGTGCTACCAACTCTCCTAATAACTTAAGCTAATAGAAATAGTTCAATCAATTTGCTTATTAAACTATACACCCAACACCGATGGGTCGAACCCCAACTTCTTTTCGACAATGACACACTCATCCAGAATTATATCAGGCAAATCAATGGTACTAAACCAGTGACAGTCACACTTGGGCCATCTAGTCACTGCTTTTCCCAACAATACCTCCTCTTAGCGCACTATCGGAATTCAAATCCTAAACCTACTTTGATACCAACTTTTCTAAAAGCTTAAGCTGATAAGAAGGGTGCAACCAATTTACTTATTAAACTGTGCATCTAGCGCCCATGAGTTAAACCCAACCTTCTTTTTAACAGTGGTACACCCATCCAGAGTTATGTCAGATAGGGCGATGGTACTAAACTAGTGACAGCCACACTCAAGCCATCTAGTTATTGCTTTGCCCAACAAACTGGTCCTCAAAGCCTAAAATATTTCTATCTACCAAACACATCCCATGCCAAAGTTTCACAAGTTTTGGTCCTCCAATACCATACCAACTTACTACTCTCAAGAAGTAAGCTATGACTGTCGAATTCAATGCTTTACTTGCAAAAAATACAAATTTTAGTCCCTTATAGAGCCAACATGAATGCCATCACTTGCAAATGGATATATCGCCTAAAATTTAATCAAGATGGCACCATAATCAGATACAAAGCTCGCCTTGTTGCTAGAGGTTTAGATCTACAAGCCTGCATTGATTATAATGAAATATTCAGTCCGGTTATCAAAACTAGTCACAATCTGGATAATTTTAACCATTGCTATCACTAACGATTGGGATATCAAACAACTAGACTTTGGCAATGCCTGCTTAAATGGTGATCACCAAGAAACAATTTGTATGGCTCAGCCTCAAAGATTTACTCTCATCATCCACATTATGTTTGTCATCTCAATAAAGCTTTATACGGTCTCAAGCAATCACCATGTGCTTGGTTTTGCAATCTCTCAACTCAACTTATTCAACTCGGTATTCATCCCAACAAAACAAATAACTCCCTTTTCATTAACCAAAGAACAGGCAAAGTTCTCTTTATTGTAATCTATGCTGATGATGATATTCATTGGAAGCTTCCCTAAACTCATCATTGATTTCATATCATTATTAGCCAACATATTTTCTCTAAAAAATATGGCACCTTACATCATTTCTTGGTAATATCAGTGCATCAAACACAAGATGAACTTCATATAACACAGCCCATTACTTAAACCCTACATAGTGTTCAAGCAAATCGTGTTCAAGCCCCATGGCCATCTCTTCTAAGCTTTCTGCAAACATTAGAACACATCTACTTGAGACAACTGCATATTGGAGTATTGTTGGTGCACTTAAATACCTGGCCATAACACCCCCTAATATAAGCTTCTACATCGCTAAAGTTTGGCAATTAATGCAATCGCCAACCACAGACAATGGATGATAGTTAAACGTATTTTGCGATTACTTAAACCCTACACAGTAGCCTAATTATTCGGCTAGCCGACAAATTTCATCGTCATGCATACAATGATGCAAATTGGGTAGGTAACATAGATGACAGAAAATCCACCAATGGCTAATTATAAATTTCTTGGCTTTAATGTTGTCTCTTGAACATCTAAAAAGAAGCCTACCATTGCCTGTTCAAGTACTAAGGCTAAATATAAGACAACTTCCAATGCTACCAATGTGATTTAATGGCTACAATCAATTCTTCATGAAAATGGGTTTCCTCTCACCAATGTCCTTATGATTTGGTGTTATAAATATTGGCGTCACTTTTCTTGTTACTAATCCAATTCTATACACAAGGATTAAACATGTTGGGGTTGATCATCATTTTATACAAGATCTTGTAACAAAGAAAAGGCTCCAGGTATGCTACATACCAACCACGAATCAACTTGCAAACATGCTGACTAAATTGTTAGCTTCACGGCGGTTTCAACAATTGGCAAGCAAGCTCGGTACCGCGGACTTGAGGGAATGCATTGACATACAAAAGCCCAAACCAATGGAAGATCCATCACAAGTAAAGGCTAAAGAGCAAGACAAGCCCGCACAACACGAGAAAGCCCAAGTGCAAGCTGAAGAGCATGCTCCAGCACATCAACCATAGAACATTCCAGAACATAACATGAAATGGAACGTTCTAAGTTCTTTATTCTAGCCATGGATTTACAACAGCATATCTAGATCTCAACCATTAAATCGTAACAAATACATATATAAATATATTACAAAATGCCGACCTGGGATCAGCTTCTTCTATTTTATATCTTCTTTGCCAAAACCCCAACACATCTACACGCATAAGATTTCGTGAATTACATCTCAAAATATAACAAATCCAAATGGATTTCATCTGGCCTTAACTACTATCAAACCGCAAACACAACAAAATCAGAGGCAATAGATAGGTTTAACAGTAAATTAAGGTTTAAAACCTAACCATCCATCCTCTAACAATATCATTACAAACAAAAGAAGAAAGAAAGACACAAAATATGTACATCGATTGTGCCTTACACGCTGAAGGTCCCAGAAACCTTATCATTGGCCGTCCTTACAGCAGCCTCAAGATCAAATCCGAGGGCCGACGATCCATCCTCCTCCGCCGACCTCGACGCAGCATAGGAATTCCAGTCTGCCAGAAGGGAAGAAGACGACTTCTGCTGATCGCTCCCGCTAGGGCCTCCGGTAAACCAAGCTTGCGCGGTCTGCATCGCGATTCGCGTAGCTAGGTTTCGCAGGTGCCCGCTCTATCGTGTATGAAAAAACTCCGAGGAATCAAAGGACCGAACATGCATCGCAGCCGAGATCTAGTAGTGATTCTCCGCCAGCTCCTCCGCCATTAATGGCGATCGAGATTGCGCTCGGGGAAGAGCCCTATTACTGTGAACAAGAGAATTAGAGAGGAACACGAACTGACGGGTTGGACCAGTGAGTTATACAGCCGTGCGAATCGGTAAATAATTACACTTTAATCTATACTTTTAAATAATTTACCGATAAATCCCTTTAATGTTACTTCAATGTCCTTCAGCTATTATCATATTTAAATTTTTAATTTTTCTCTTAATAATCATCACATTTTATCAAAATAATAACAGTCATCATCAAAATTTTACAAATTCATCATTTTTCTTTATTTTTTTTCTCTTCTTTTCATCTTTTTTTTATATGAAGGGGAGAAAAGAAAAAGATAATATAGAAATTTTAAAATTAAATAGATAAATTATAACTTAGATGCTGGATAAAAAATATTTATTTTGACTTTTTATATAGCAATTTTTATTAGAAATCTTATATGCTATAATATTAATGATAACTGTCTATTGTTAAGTTTTTAAAAATTATAAATTAAAATATAATTATATATAACTATAGGAATCCATTATTAATTTACCCTATCGAATATATCAAATTAGTAATATAACTTTTAAATTTTACTAATTTACTTTCATACCATATATCACTTTTATTACTTATATTTTATATGGAATTTAAATTCAATTATAAGCTCATTCACATTATTACAAGTCATCAAGATATCTTGAGTCTTAAATTGTCTCGTATTTTATTTAAAGGATAATTACCTATATGCCACATTATTTAGTTTTATTTATGATTTACCCATTCATTTTTAGTTAATTACGTTATACACACTCAAAATATTATAAAATCTTACATATACACGTTTGAGTTAAAACTTAATCAAAATCTATATAAAAAAAATTTGTTAGTAAATCATTAAAATTATATTTTTTTCTTAATGGTACATATTTTTTTTCCTCAATGCCATAATAAAGCGCTAATTTGTCCCAAAATTAATTCACGTCGCGGATGTCTCATTCCTTTGCCGCCACCTAAACATTAAAATTTTAGAATTTTCACTCAAAATATATTTAAATATTTTTAAAATAATATGATAAACAACTCAGATTTTTTTTGTAATCTAACTATAGTTAAGTTATTGAAAAATTATAATTACTCATTATAATAAAAATAAATTAAAATATGTGTATGTAAGATTTTATAATATTTTAAGTGTACATAGCATAATTAAGTAAGAATATATGGGTAAAACATAAATAAAACTAAATAGCATGACACGTACGTAATTATTACTTTATTTAATAACATTAAATTATTATTCGCTGCACAAATATTTTGAGGAACTGAGAATAGACCTCTATAAGAAATTGTTTAGAATCAATATTATTTAAAATATTACATAAATCTCAATTGATTTAGGGTTTATTATAATATGATTTTTTTATTTTAGAGAGCCGATTTCTCTTTTTTCCCCTAATTCCTAATTATTTATCATTGTGAATTTTTTATGTCAGAAATTATTTCTTGCAGTCTTTTTTTGTTATTAATTAAGTTTAAAAAATTTATTATGTATGTAAAGTAAAACAATATCCATGTAATTACAATACAAATAAAAATGATGGTACCAAAGTGCTTTTATGTATAAATAATATTTTAATTTATATAAATATTTTTTACTTTATATGATCATCCTTTAAAGTAGGGTCACGTGCGTTGCACGTGGTTCCGTTGTTCGATCTTTCTCAACATCGAGCATAATGCTTAAGCTAGAGTATTCTCATAACATCGGATACGATACTTCTTAATACGTTGGTTCGGTCTTTCTGCACATCGGTTATTTAAGGTCAGCATATCTCATAACATCGGACACGATACTCCTCGATCCAGCTTATTCGGCCTTTCTCAATATCAGTCACAATGGTTACGCTACAGCATCCCCGATAACATGCGAAATGATACTCTTCAATCTGCTGGTTCGACCTTTCTAAACATCGGACACGATGCTTAAGCTACAACATCACCCATAATATTATATACGATACTCTTAATCCCGCTGGTTCGACACTTCTCAATATCGGATACGATGCTTAATCTATAGCATTCATATAACATCAAAAACGATGCTCTGCGATCCCGCTGGTTCGGCTTTTTTAAACATCGATCACGATACTCCTACTATTATCTTCAAGAGCATTAAAGCAATCAAACGCAGAAGTTTTGCCCTCTTTGATCTCAACATCGGTCAAGTTTCGTAAGCTACACAATGCTCCATAACAGTGATTACGATAACTCGTCGATCCTAAATGGTTCATCTTTGTAAACATCGATCATGATGCTTAAACTACAGCATTCGCATAATATCAGATATGATATGCTTCGATCTCGGATATAAATACCTCAGGTAAGACCAAGCAAAAGCTTTTCGTCCTCCACCACTACTAAGGGTGTTAATATGGATCGAAGATCGAAAATCGATCGAAAATTGAATCGATTTTAATAGAATCAAAATCGAGTTGATCAAAACAAGCCGACTAATGAGCCAAAAGTAAGGCCCGGTAATGATTTCGAGCTGATTTTGAGCCGGGGTAGGCTCAGTTGGATCCAGCTCTAAATCGGCTCGAATTATAATACATTTTATATTATAATATATATATAACATAAAATATATTATAACATAAAATGAATCAAAATTGATTCGAAATTAATTAAGAATTAAATCGAGCCAGCTCGAAATTAGATCGAGAACTGCCCTAACCACTACCAATCCTCTCTCCCTCTTCCTCCTCACTTTGCTATGTGCCGGAATCAAGCCAGGATCTCGTGGGTCTTGGCGAGGTCCGGCGAAGATGGCTGGAGCTCCGGGAGGGAGTCTAGAGGGCTGTAAATTTCAAAACTCACACAAAAAAAACAGCAATAATTGTATTTTGATCTCAAAATTTTCACCTCCTTACAAATCAGTTCGAATATATAATGAAATTCATGAAATTATTTATATAAATTTGAGGAACGAAATTTTTAAAGGTGGGAAGAATTGTGACATCAAGAATTTAATTTGAGATTTAAACTGTCAAGTTGATTTGAATCCAAAATGAATCATTTTGAACCTAAAATAAATATTTTCAGACTTAGTTATAAGTATATAACAGCTGAAAGATTAAATAATAATTATTCATAAAAAAATAAAAAATTAGTTGAAATTGCTGCCACAGCTCTTCTCATTATTTAAATGAAAAAACTCCCAGTAATTGCATTTTAATTTTAACTTATCCATTAGCTTACACATAGGTCCAATTGCATTTAGTCTCAACATTTTCACCGCCAAACAAATAGGTTCAATTTATTTATATTTAAGTTCAATTTTTTGGAGAAATTTTTTTTGTCTTATCTGTAATTTTTGAAAATTAAAAATCCATAAAAACAGTAACAATTGCCATTTAGTCTCAATCTTTTTAAAACTCACAGAAACATCAATAATTGTATTTTAGTCTTAACTTTTTCACCTCCTTACAAATTAGTTCAAATGTATAATAAAATTCATGAAATTATTTATGTATATTTTGGGGACTAAATTTCTAAAAGTAGGGAGAATTGTGACATTTGAAATTTAATTTGAGATGTAAAATTTTGAGTTGATTTGAACACAAAATGAATAAATTTGAATCTTAAATAAATATTTTTAGAATAATTTATAAAGACATGAAAGGCGGGAGACTAACTTAAATAACAAAATAAATTTATAATATATATATATATATATATTTATAAACCGATCTCGAGCCGGATTGAATCTCTTTCTTTTTTCAAGCTGATCTCTAGCCGAGTCAAAAATAAATCAAAATTGATTCGAAATTAATTAGAATTAACTCGAGCCAGCTCGAAATCGGATCTAGAACTGCCCTAACCACTACCAATCCTCTCTCCCTCTTCCTCCTCACTTTCGCACGTGTCACGCAACCCGCTCCACGTACCAAAACGCCGCCCACAGCGCTGTCCTCCACTCTCCTTCTTCCTGCTAAACCCTCAGCCCTCTAGACTCCCTCCGGGAGCTCCAGCCATCTTCCCGTCGGACCTCGCCAAGACCCACGAGATCCTGGCTTGATTCCAGCACATAGCGCCGAAGCCGCCGCAGAACCCTCCCGCCGCTCCCTCGCCACCCCCTCCGCCTTCGCACTCGCCCACCCGCGCTCGCAAGCGCGGGTGTGGCGGCCTCCTCCCAGTCCGCTTCAAGCGCAACATTTCTGCCTCACCGGCGGCAGAAATGCCCGGATCGCAGCCGTCGCTGCCGCCCAGATCGGCACCATGATCGCGTACCCTATCCAGCCGTTAGGGCACAATCCCTAGTACGCGGAGGTCGCCCCGCCGCGGCGATGATGGCTGTCAGGCAGATCGCGAGCTTGAGGAGGTCGGATCGAGAGGAGATTCCTCTGGCGTAGTATCGGCGGACGAGGAGGCCGGCGGCATGAGGGTGAAGATGAAGAGGTCGATGGCTGGGCCGGCGTGTGGTGGGCTTTCTGTCCGTGAGGACGAAGATGCCGGCGCTGATGTGGTTGCCGATGCCGAACCAGGTGAGGTCCCACCAGGTCAGGCAGCGCCTCATGTCGTTCTTGCTCCAGCGGCGGACGTCGCCCAGCTCGGCGACGTCGGAGGAGCGGCGTCGAGGAGCGGCCGAGGAAGCAGTAGCCGGTGGGGTGTCTCGCGTGGTCCCGAGCAGTTTTTTACTTGAATTTTAAAAATTAAATAAATACAGATAGGAGAAAAAATATTTTTTCTCCTGCTTTCATCATACTTTTATATATAGTATAGATATATAAATTTTTAAAAAATTCATACAAAAATATTCATGAAAATATACAGTGGAGAGGAGGGGCGTACTCTTCTCCCAATAAAAATCGTCTAACGTAGTATAATACGTCAAAAAATCAACTGCTCTATTAATGTTATACTGCACATTAGTAACGACATAATACTGAAATGGGAGTAAAATATTTACTATATTATTAGTTACGACATTCAAATGTGAATTAGCTATCGCTACTTGAGGAGATGATTGATGTTGCGTTATTTATCTTTTTTTTTGAAATTAAGATGACTTCCAATAATATCATTTAATTTAAATTTTATTTTTGATACTAATTTAAGCATTACTATTTGTAACATAAGTCAATTTAACTTACAATCTTTTAAGTTAAAGTTTATGATGATATTGAATATTAAGTTCAAAAATATTGAATATTCAAATTTTATAACTCAAATATTATGATAAATGCTTGAAATAAATTTATAACACCAACCCATACTCTCAATGCACACCTTGAGCAAAAGCAACATGCCATGCTATGGAACTAATGCAAATTTTTAAAAATAAAAATATTTAATTAGAGGACACAAAATTTTTAAAAATTTATAAATTTCACAGTAACTTTTAAAAAAATTATAAAAATCTAACTAAAAATTTTCAATATCATTCTTGCCGTATTATATATAATTTATAATTTCATAATAAAAACTTTAAATCTTAATTTGAATTTAAAGTGAATTATGTAAATTTAATTAGTAATAATTAAAATTTATTTTTGAGAAAATATCTTTTAATGTTTGAGATTTAGGATTAAGAGTTTATAACCTTTATATTTAGCTAAGTTAAAATTAATTGGGTTAACATTACTATACGTATCACATTATAAATAAAATTTAATATTAAAAATTAATTATATTTCATATTATACATAAAATTTAATATTAAAAATTAATTTTATTTCATATTATACATAAAATTTAAAATAAAAAAATAATTCTATTTCACATTCTATACACATACTAAAATAATAATTTACCTATATAACATCTTTCACACATTTTAATATAATAATTAATTTTATTTCACATTATTCATAATTTTCAATAAAAAATATTTTTATCTAAATTTAACTTTGATTTTATTAAAATTAATATTTAGAAACAAACACCCCCTTAGTGTTAAGAGTAATTTAAAGGTTTAAATTTATAATTTTAAATTTTAGTTTTGGAATTTAAAACTTAAAATTTGAAGTTTAATAAGATTTTTACTATTTTTTTTTTGAAAATTAGTACGAAACTCTAATTTTTTTCAAAATTATGTATCTTGTATGTAAATGTCGCCCCTCCCAAACAAAAAACAATAGATACATATTAATGCAGTGTAGCTATGCATCCAACAGTTTGAGATCAATGTGAAATGTTAAGTTAAAATAATTATTTAGTAGGATTCAAACTGGATGGGTAAAATGGAGAAATGCTTCTGGTATGTTGTGCGATAGAAAAATCTCATCCAAAATCAAAGGTAAATTTTATAAAACTGTAGTAAGACCAGCGATGATATATGGTGCAGAATGCTGACCTGCAAAAAGAAAACATACAAATAAAATAAATATTGCAGAAATGAGGATGTTAAGGTAAATGTATGGATATACACAAAAGGATAGAATGAAAAATGAGTATATCCGAAAGAAAGTTAGTGTTGCACCAATTGAGGATAAACTTAGAGAAAGTCGGCTTAGATGATTTGGATATCTAAATCGTAGGCCGATTAAAGCTCCAGTTAGAAAAATTGAGTTATTGATTTTGCCCATATACAAAGAGGAAGAGGGAGACCAAAGAAGACATAACAAGAAACTATAAGGAGTGATCTTAATTACTTAGACTTAAATAAGAATTTGATAACTGATAGGGCACAATGAAAACAAAAGATTCATGTAGCCGATCCCACCTAGTGGAATTAAAGCTTGATTGTTGTTATTGTTATTGTATAGAAGTATAAAATATATGTATCGTAAAATTTCTTTTATAACAAATCATACTTACATATTTATAAACATAAATACATATATGTCTACGTTCATATGTAATTTTGTACATATGTACGTATAAATAAATACATATTCATGATATGTATATATATGTTACAACATAAAAACGTAATCATGTGCATTATTGTATAAATAAATAGACTATATAGCAGTACATTTGATGATATTACCACAAAATTCTCTACACAGTGTATGCCTTCATTTTTTTAAGATGAATTGCATTTGGGCCCGCCTAGTTTGGCGCAAAGACTAAAATGAGGATCAAAATGGTACTAATTTAAAAAAATATAACAATAATAATAAATAATTTTTTTTAATCATTCTTCACAAATTCTAATAAAAAAAAATATTTTTCCTCACGTACTCAATAATTTTCAATAAAAAAATCTATTTTACTTCACATCCAAGGCCAAAATAGCCGATTCTAATTTTTTGGTCTAGGATGTGAAATAAAATAGATATTTTTATTGAAAATTATTGAGTATGTGAAGTAAAATAATATTATCTTATATTAAAATTTATGTAAAATGATTAAAAAATTATTATTTATTATTATTATTATTGTTTTTTAAATTAATATCATTTCAGTCCTGATTTTAGTTCTCGTGCCAAACAGAGCCTTAAGGTTAGAGACAAAATGCAAATTGATCTTACTTCGAAAAATCTTCAAAGACAGGCTTTTTTCATGTATGATTGTACTAGCACATTTGTTCCCAAATATTATAAGCCTATTAAGACGAAGGTAAGTGACTGCTTTACCCTTAAAATTTTCACATCACTTAAGATAATTAGCTTATTTCAGATAATTTTTTTATGAAAAAAAAATCTTAAGTTAAGAGAATAAACTTAAGCCACGATAGAGTTTAAAAATAAAAATAAAAGAAGAAGATTATAGAGATCGTGGGAGTTAAATGAAGGGTCATTTTCATACATAGGAAAAAATTTAACAACCATATTTGATTAATATTAATACTTTATGTCAACAGGGATCAAGCGAACTAATGAAAAATCAAACTGAGGGACCAATGTGCTCATACAAACTATTAAGGGATCTATATGCTCTTATAAACCTCACTGGCCAAAAAAAAATTGTATTTATGGGCCTTCATGAAACTACAATCAAACCTCAGTGACTAGGTTGAAATTTACCCTAAAAACATTCTACCGTCAAGATGCTCCTATATAGTACTCCAATAGCCTACATTGCATTTCATGTACACACAGAATGAAGTAAATTATAACTAATCAATATGCATGTTTGGTCCCAACTTGACAAAAATCGAGCCTCACATATGGCTTAAAAAATTTAGCATTTAGCAAACTTTGACAAGAGTTAAATTTAGATAATGATATTTTTTATCATTTCATTCAAAAAAGGTCTTAATTATATCTCTAAATTAAGCTTCAATAAAACTGAAGCCCGGTAAACTCGTCCCAAATAGATGCAACATGTTATTACTACATCAACTAGTCATTACAGCTCGTTAGAGGGGAACTTACTTGCTGGGCTCTATTTGTAAGGTACAACGTTAACTTAGTTGCCTTTCGAGAGAGAAGACCGTGAGACATAGTTTGGCCCAGATCAAAGCAGTTATTACGTCAACAATGTTGAATCTGGTTTTAACAATTAGTATCATCATCAACCTCCAACAGGATGATGTCCCTTGAAGATAAGAGAAAGCTAGTGAAAGAGTGAAGAGTGAATTGTAAAGACTCAAACCAAAGATTTAGAGAGGATTGGCTCCAAGTGGATTTCTAGAATGACAGGCGAAAGCTCATGAGATGCTTCTAAACTGACAGGCACGTAGAAAATTTCGGTTGGCTTTTAGGATTACAAGAGGCAAAAGTCATCAGTCCCACATCAAAATGAAAAACATAATTGAGCTACATCCATAATATCACATGTCAACACGCCAAGGTCTTTTAAGGAACAAAACCGTGTGGCTTAATTTGGGCGTAAAAACTTGACAATGTTGATTTTATCTAAACTTCGAGTGATTTTCGATTTTCGGCAGAAAAGTGCCACCCTAATATTCTCTATTCAAGTAATTGCAACAGAATCTTCTTAATATCATTTCTTTTGAAAAACAAGAACAAAACCGTTTGTTTAGCATTTACAAATTTTACTTGCATTTACAGCCTAAACACATACCTCATAGAAGATTGTCCTCAAGAATAAATGAAGAAACATTTTGTCATGAAAGAAGAAAATTCGTTGATCTAACAATATAGCATTGTAGTATTGTATGAGTCAATGATTAAAGTAAATCATCCCATCTCTTCAGAAAAACTGCAGACCTTAGCAATTTGCAAACTGCTGAGAATAAACAAATAAGTTCATGAAATAGTAAGTTGAAAGAATCTGCAAGAACAACGTAAAACAATATAATTTTAAAGAATCACATTCAAACTTATAACATGCTTATGAAACCAGTCTCCTTATTTTCACAGCAACATCCTAAGCAGCCTTGACCTCTTCAAAGATTTTGATCTCAGAAGAAGATTATCAGGCCTACTAAGCTTTTCTTCCACATGGCAGTAAGTGCAGAACAGTATCGTCTAATAATTTGGAGTCGAATACTTTTTCAACAGTTAATCCTATTTAATGCAACATGCGTGAACTCTTAACTCCATGCAATTTTTTTATAACACCTAAGCAAGTTAAATTTTGCATACTTCACATTTTTCCTATTCCTTTATCTCAGATATGATCTACCCAGCAGTACTTCTTTTATTAAGGCTATCCTCTGCATTGCATATATCCATACCATCTTCTGCACTCTATGATCTGAAATATAGACTTTAAAGACCAACGTTCTTCCTACAACACATATTTGACATTTCATTTCCGTAATATTAAGTTTCATTATTAATGACTATTTTTAATGACCATATTCTGAACTTTGTAACAAAGCTGGCATGATTACTGCTTTAGCACAGAGAAATGACATAACAAAAATTACATTCATAACACTAACACCTGGTTAAAAATGAACAAGAGCATACCTTCTACAAAGCCATTTCGGCTTGGAGCGCTGCAAGCTCATCTTCTTCAGCTGTATTTTTCTTAGGAGCGTAGCGGACAGGTTGCTTATTAGCTGGAATATCAGGAACAGGAGCAGCTGTGGCTGGTTGCAGCAGTTGTTCCTCCAACTCAGCTCCCTCCAATTCCTCCAGTTCAGCTTCTAACTCATCCTGCATTAATGCACATTTAAGGCATCATTTATAAGGAAATAGAAAAAGAACCTTTTTTTGGGTTGGTTAGGGGGGCTTGTGCTCAAATATGCGTTAGTAATCTTGCCTATAGATAATCACAGAATTTATATTTACACATTTAAAATACATCAATAACATGTATTACACTTTTGTAATCCGCTATAATAGTTGTGCTACCATAGGTCGAGTTAATTCTTACCTAGGTTTACTTCAAAAAAAAAAAAATTCTTACCTAGGTTATGATGAAAAAGATCTAGCCATTCAATGATATTGAATACTTCCATATGGAAACCTTACATGTATCACACAAAGTTTTGAGTATTTATGCACAGCACGTCATTCCTATGCCGATAATAATTGGCCATTGTATCTTTAATATTTATAAAATTCTATTGTCCGTAGTGTGAATTCTATAAATTTTATGATTAATACATACGCAAGTAGATAATGTTACTGTGACATATATGTAAATCTTCCAAAAAAATGCATATGTTGAGAACGACGATAACCTCATCAAAATCAGCAGCACCAATGGGAGCGGATAGTGCTTCCTGAATCTGCTTCATGTTCTCTGTCTGCTCATTGATTTCATCCATGGTCTTGTCAACATCATCAATGTTGCTGAAGGAATTAGATAATAGAGAAAGTAACATCATTAGCAAAGTTTTCATTTTGCACAGCCTATATACATATCATCATGACTAATTCGATATAGATTATTAAAGAATATACATATAGCTGAAGCTAATATGATAAAAGATTTAAAAAAGAAATTCAGGATCTTACAAGTGATAATAGAGAAAGTGACTTTTTTTTGAAAGGTAGAAATTTAGGACTTCAAATAAATTATGAAATAATACCCCTGTTATATGCTTCAAAAGATGAACATAAACATCTTATTTCGTATGATAATTATCAGACTATTCCGTCCAAGCATTTAGCAGCTAATTACTTACGTTGCTTTCTGCATTGCCTTCATTGCTGCTGCTCCAGTTCTCAAAGCACCCACAGTTTCTGTTGTTGCTTTGGCACCTTCCAACATTATCATCTAAACCAAATGGGTATCATATAGTCAGTATACGTATCACATGGTGAGGAATAACTGTGATGGAGCCAAAGAACAGCTAATAGCAGGAAGCTGTATATACCTGATCATGAATTCGTAATTGGAAATTCCCAAGCTGCTCGACTTGTTGCTCATAAAGCCTTTTCCTCTTTAAACATTGTATTGCAGCTATTAAATTAAAAAAAAAAAACAAAAACTAGGTATTAAAGACATGCATCCAAATATATACAGTGTCTGACATCCCATGAACTCATTGTGATTTTCAATCATAACTTCTACAACTGACGTGTATCAGAGCAAGGGCATGTTGAGTCATGCTTGATATAATTATGACAAGTTACAAAACTATGCACAGAGGAAGCATCACAGGAAAAGAAAATTTATCACATTATATTTGGTCCTGGCAAATTGAAGTACTTCATCAAAAACTATCCCAGAGAAACTATGAGGTTTGCTTTTAGAAGCATTCCATGTATCTTGAAGCACAACGCAGGTTAGACAGCAAAAGTTTATACTTCCGAATGTGCAATGTTTGTAGGAGTTACATTCTGAACTAAGTAATAGTTTCACGTTATTAAGCGATATATGGAGCAAATATGATTAATAAAAACTTAGAATGGACTTGAACATAGAAACAGATCCCTTTCAAGCATAACTCCTATTCCTTACTAGCTAAGAAAAAAACAGAAAGCTGAGACTGAAGATAGGTCCTTGAACGCTAAAGTTGTGAAGTGAAATTTATGAGCTACAAAGACAGCAACAGGAATCTAGATTAATGACACAGAGATATTGATGAGTAGGGCGCAAGGAGATTCATGTTGCACTCAAGAGGAAAAGTTGCAAGTGACATTATGAATACCTGCAGATAAAGTAACTTGAAGACAACAAAACAAACCTCTTTTATTTTTGGCTCTTGTGAATTCCTTGGCCTTCTCCACCTCAGCAGCTGCCTTCTTTAGAAGGACATTCTCCTTTTTCTCTAGCATTTCAAGCGTCTAAAATTTTGTAAAAAGTTAAGTTAAATTTCCATAAATAACACAGTTAAAAATCACTTTTTATATAGTATAAGGATATTTAAAGAGTTCAAGAAGTATGCTCAGACTATACAAGGACCTGACCATACAAATGGGTCCTTTTAAAAAACAAAATAAATGTATGTATGCATATAACCCTTCAAAATTGAATAACATGCAAAAATGAGACTGTTCTTGTCAAGAAATGCGCATAGGCATCAACCAGATCTAACTTCCATAAATGACTGACTTTTAGGTAGTTTGTTACTTTTGAATTTTAAAGTAATTGATCTTTAAGGTCAGGCAATCCATTAAAAATGATATTCTTCTTCATATCCGTCTATCTTCTCTCTATGTTTGTCTCGCACAGGAAAATATTTGTATAAAATTGCACAATAAAAAAACCATGAGGTTATCAATAACAAACTGGGCCTTTGATAAAGAGAATCAAATGAATCTACTAAATGAAATACCCATCAGGATCAAAAAAATCCAAATTAACTGAATGTAAAGGCTTCTGTGCGCTGGTATTAGAAAGCAAGCAAAAGTTCAGTCAGCATCAGGCATGATATGCTTTTAAAGAAGAACCAGACCATGCTCAATGTCCATACGTCGTTAGCTAATGAGAAGAATTAATATGTTCCCTCTGCATAAATCATATTCAACAAAACTAAAGTCTTCCCTTTTTTTGCTACGAATTTTCAATCTGATTTGAGTTCTGTACCGCCCTCCTAAGGATTATCATACTAAATAAATGATCTGTTCAAAAAGTTTCAACTACCATGTAGCATCCAAATTCTTATTGTTCCTTTGAGGATCTTTCTTAGAGACTTTCCACAATACAAGTAACCATACACCCAACAAATCTTCATTAACTCAAATCAACTTTTTGAAATAGCAAGCATTTTGACGGAATCATTTTGAAGAAAAATTAACAACTTTGAAATGATGAAGAGATTTGCAACTAAAAATATACAATAAGTCCCCCTCCCTCA
The DNA here is from genome assembly GCA_002786265.1 of Apostasia shenzhenica. NCBI lineage: Eukaryota > Viridiplantae > Streptophyta > Magnoliopsida > Asparagales > Orchidaceae > Apostasia > Apostasia shenzhenica. The sequence continues at coordinate 2,210,093 of KZ452014.1, read as the reverse complement.
AGGGACAGGTTACCCCTTATGTTTTTGGGAGTCCTCAATCCCAATGTGGACTGGAAAGAGGGTCCATTGCTTGCTCCCATAGTTATTCATCTTTACTTTCTGACTTAGTCGGGTATACATCTGCTTCTTGTACTGACCTTTGCTTAGGTACACCTCCCTCAGAGATGCCTTGTATCACACCCAATATAGTAGGGTGGCTTCGTGCTCCATTTAGTGGTAGTTTAATATATAGGCCTTGGCCGACATTCAAAAAAATATACAATAAAAATTACAATTTACCCATACTTGAAAAACCAACAACAATCAATCAATGCAAGTGACCAAAATCCCCTATCACTTTGAATTTTATGATAATTAATGTTCAATAAACTAAAAACGCTAAAAATTACAATAATATTCATCATCTTCATTTGTATTGACTACTGAGAAAATATGCGCAGGCAGAAAGAAGGGACAACTAATGTTCCAAAATAGCTCGTAAGGCAATGCCACGGCAATGTAGCGTATCAGATTCAACCTATCTAAACCAAGTAAATCGCTTATTATTCAAGAAACGGCATGAATTCCTAACCGTTGAAGATCTCAACTATTAATCATGAACACCAGAAGCAGTAAATATAACAACCAAGACAAGAATAATAGTTTAAAAGCTGTCCAATTCATCAACGATCTAAGCAAGAATCACATACCTCATTTAGCTTATCGAGAGTCGTCAAAGCATTCGTCTGCTGCTTTGGTTTACCGAAAAGCCGATTAAACATAGTCAGGAGATTCCTACTCCTCTATCTCGGCAGGAAAATCAATGGTGCGGATAAAAAGTCCCCGATTGAAACCCTAATTTCGAACAAGCTCAATCGTTTAACGGATATCTTCGAGGGAAATACAAAGAAAGGGAGAAACTTCCATAAGAAACTGCAGTTCTGCAGAGATTTTGCGGAGGAGATGATGATGACTCAGGGAGAGGGCAGATGCTTCGCGGGAAGGAGATCATCATCAACAATGAAGAAAGGAAATATAAAAACGCGTCCTTTTTCTTTAATTTTTCGTTATCGGTGGACTCCGTTGTCTCTTCCTCGAATTTCGGATATAAGAAATTAACTTTATACTAATTTGAAAATTATTTTTCTATCAAAAAAAAAATATTTTACTAACAGATATTTAAATTATTTTTTTAAAGGGATATTTAAATTATTTTTCAATATTATGAAAAGTGCAAAGCTGATCTAAATTATTGAAATATTTTCAAACAGGTCCCTATAAGAAGAAATCGCTTTCAAATCAATTTCATGATTTGATTTATTAGACTTATAATCAAGTTGAATCATATACATTTAGCTTTAATTTTTTTTGTGTTAAGAAATGGCATAGTTGTAAGTTGTAACTAAAGTTGATTTTAGTGTTATTTTGATATTATATTATATTATATCTTTAGATATTATTTTTTAATAATAATTTCATAATTTTGTATGATATTATTTATATATATTATTAAATTAAATAGTTCTTTTTTTTATATTGATTCTTCCATTATGATTATTTTATAATTATGTATTTTGATATTTATTATCATGTTTAAGTTAGTTAGTGACTAATAATGTATTGAGTTTATTATGTGTAAATTTGAAATTTTATTACTAATGATGCTCCACGCCATAATTGAAGTAAAAAAATTTGAGAGTGAAATTATGCTTAGCTTGAGAAGAGATGAAGTAATCAAGACTGATGAATAAGCTATAGAAATGAAAAAAAGTATGATTGAAATTTAAATCATTATTGTAATAATTATAAAATTATTGTAAGATTATCCTTAGAGTGCTGGGAGATAGATGGATCATATTATGAGCACTTAAGATATCATTATAGATTAGTTGAAATATTTTTGAATTGAGTTATGTTGGGTGAACCATCTAATATTTAGGTTGAAGGTCTGCTGTCATCGACAGATCAGTCGATAGAGCAAACTGTTTGATAGATCGGCTGATAGATCAAGCAGTTTGGCTGATCAATTCTTTTAGGGTAAATAGCATCTGGGTCCTTTTAGTTTACTCGTATGAGCAAATAGGTCCCTCGAATATTAAAATATAGCAAACTGGTCCCTCTAGTTTGATGAAATATGCATATAGGTCCTTGGGCCGTAACAAACGTTAGAAATCACCCTCTCTCTCTCTCCTCTCAGCATCTCTCTCCTCTCGATCGTCGCGCACAGGCGACACCGCTGAACCCAAGCGGAGTGTGCGACTCACCGGCGGTCGCGCGGCAGCCGGCGGGTCACGCCGGTGTCGCCCGTGCGCCGGGATCGAGAGAGAGACGCTCATGGGCGACGACGGGGCAGCCGCCTCTCTCTGCTCAGGACTCGCCGACAACGTCGCGCGCCGCTCCTGTGACCCCACCGGCGGTTAATGTATTTCTCCCCCCGGGCCCACCGCAGCGTCGCCTGTGCGCAGGGATCGGAGGAAAAAGAAGAGGCGCCTCCCTCTCCCTCCGATCGCTGCGCGCGGGAGGCGCAGGCGCGACCGTCGTCAGCACCGCGCTGCTGCCCAGCGCGGCCGCCGGGTGGTCGCACACGCCGCGCGGCCGCCGGCGGAGTCCGGCAGCCTCGCGGCATCGCCCGGATTGGGAGCGTGGAACTCTCTCCTCCCAAATTAATTAAAAGTTATATCAATTTTAGGTTAGATCGAGTTTGATTTAATAACAAATGAGTACAATTTATCTCAAATCAACTCTAATTTTTGTTTATTTTTTTTGGGTAAAAAATTTTCAATTCAATCAGTTAACAGGCCTACTCGCCTCCTTACAAGAGTTTGCCTTCGGTCTTCACGCGGTAATCAACGCGTGAAAATTAATTCGACCTTAAAAAGCATTGCCTTCGGTCTTCACGCGGTAATTATGAACGCGTGATAATAATTAATTAATTCAAACTAACGTTGGCTTCAAACGCTATAAATTAATTAAATGGTGGGTTATTGCACGCTCATCATGATTCAGTGAATCACTAAAACCTCAACTACTTGAGAACAAGCAGCAGCTCGATTGCTATGTCAGAGTCATCGGAGAAGATGCCGGATCATGGCGCCGGCGGCAGGGAACGGAGCCAGATTTTGGCCCCGTCGGCAGCGGCGCCGGTAGAGGTAGAGCAGAAGGAGAAGATGATGACGGCCGCAAGAAGGGAGGAGGCGATCTACCGGAAAGAGACGGCGGCAACGCCCAAAAAGAGTAAGTTTAAAAATGATTAGATACAATTATATATCCTTCAATAAGAATTAATTTAGAAGCCATTTAGTTTAATATTTAATATTATATTCATGAGAAATAAGTATATTCGTCGGAAATTTGAGTTGGATCGATGAAGAATAAACTTAAAGAAAATCAGCTTAGATGATTTGAATATATAAATCACAGGCCAATTCAAGCTCTAATTAGGAAATTTTAGTTATTAGATTTTACTTATATACAAAAAGAAATGAAGAAAACAAAAAATATATATATAATAAGAAGCAATAAAGAGTGATCTTACTGATTTAGATCTAAATAAGAATTTGCGAATTGATAATGCAAAATAAAAAAAAAGATTTATATATCTGACTCCACCTAGTGGAATTAAAGCTTGGTTGTTGTTCTTATCATTATTGATTTAATATTATATTATTGTGTTAATTAGAGAAAATAATTATTTAATTTAATGATATATATTGAGATAACTAAATAATATAATATAATATAACATCCAGGGGTCAAAACAAAACCAGATAGCCTTACAGAACCATATAGCTTCAAGCACTTCGCCTCTAATTATGATGGCGGCCAGATTCCGGCCACCGATGGCGGTGGCACCGGAGAACAAAGTGATAGAGGTAGAGCGGAAGGAGAAGATGATGATGACCGCAAGGAGGGAGGAGGCGATCTACTGGGAAGAGACGACAGTGCTCAAAAAGAGTAAGTTAAAAATGAGTAGATGAAATTATTCTTCAATAAAAATTAATTTAGGAGACATATAATTTAATATTTAATATTATATTGAATCAAAAATAAATATATTCAGTAGAAAGTTGAAGCTGCATCAATAGAAGATAAACAAAGAGAATTTTAGCTTAGATACTTTTGACATATAAATCATAGGCCGATTGAAAAGCTCTAGCTAGAAAAATCGAGTTATTAATTTTTGTTCATATACAAAAAAAAATGAGAGACCAAAGATATAACAAGAAATTATAAGAAGTTATTTTACTCATTTAGATTTAAATAAAAATTTATTAATTTATAGAACACAATGAAAACAAAGAATTCATGTAGTCAATCTCATCTAGTGGGATTAAGACTTGGTTGTTGCTCTTGTTATTTTTTATTTAATATTATATTAATATTATGTCATATTATTTTTAAAAAAATTATTTAATTTAACAATATATATAAGTAATTTTTTTTTAAATTATTAAATTATTATTTAAAATATAATATATAAATATCATGACATTTAAATTATATAATATAAAATAATATTGGATGAAATTCTCCTTCACTTATTTATTTTTTAGTAGGAATTTGAGCAACTTCAATTAAATTTTTCTAATTTATGTAGTCTGATGATTAAATTTTTATATTTATATATTGAACATTTGAACTAAAAAATTTTATGAATCTTTCAAATATTAATTTTCATCGATATAATCAACAATAACAGTGCAGAAAGCTTTTATTAATTTATATATATATATATATATATATATTAATAAAATCGCCTAGCTCAACCATCCAACCCTAACACAAAAATATATAAATATAAATATATAAACCTTTATAAGAAACAAAATATCTAAAAATATAATTAATTATTTGAAATATATGTAAAATATGGTGTCCTTCTACCATAATAGAGAGGGAGCATCCTTAAACTGAGTGTCCTAATTTCTAAATCATATCATTATAAATTTAAAGAAGAAAATTTGTATAAATGTTAATGTTATCTAATATTATATATTCTTTTGAGGAGTTATTTTAATTTAGTTGCTCTCTATATATAATTGAATATTTGGGCCTAAATTTTACTTTTTTTATTTTTTATTTTTAATTTTGTTTTAATTTTACATTTTTAAGTAATTAAGTTGAAATTGTTTGAAACTTTTTTTTAATGTTAAAATTTGTATATAATGTAAAATATAAATATTTTTTTAAAAATTAGGTGTATGACAAGAAAAAATTTTGACCGGTCATTTGCCTTCTTTAACATTGCTAAATGGAGGCTTAATTACTTAAACTATTATTATTATTATTATATATTTTCATTTCTCTCATTTTTTAGTTATTTTCAGTAAATTTGTGTTATAAAATATTAACATTTATTAGAATCTTGTACGTGTCATTGAAAATTATTAATGATTTTATCAAAAATGAATCAAAGCTTCAACTAAATCCATATATAAAACTTAAAAGCCAACAACAAATACAAAAATGATCATCTTAAAAACTCATAATTAAAAGCCATTCTTATATTAAAATCTAAAACAGTAATTATTTTAATCTTCATTTCACAACTATCATATATTCTAATATTAAAATTTATTTATTTCATATATATTTCAATAAAATATCTCAGAAAATTTATAAATCTCTCCCCTATATCTCTTCATGAAATAGATAGAAGATCATTTTATATTTAATTTTTTTTCCTCAAATCTCTCCATATTTGAGTTATTTTAATAACTTTAAAAATAAAAAATATTTAAAACTTTTTTTTTAATCATATGGTAACAGATGTTTGTCAGATATAGTTAAAAAAGACCCATGTGAAAAGTTTAAGTCAAGATTACAAACTTATTTGAAAAGTTTAATAAATTTCCGAGACTTAAATGACATTTTTTGAAAGAATATTAACTCATTTTTTATTATTTTTTAACTTTAAAAATTTGTATGAAATTTTTTTCAAATATTTTAATATCTGAATCACAAGTGTGTGGTTGATGACTTGAATGTTTTACTGAAAAAATATTTTATGAAAATGATTATTCTGTACAACATAATTAATCAAAAAAATATTATACTTGATGGGACAAAAATTTTACCTATGCCATTAATATTCTGATTACGTTTAGGAAAATTATGTTTAGTGAGATTATTACTTCACTAAAGAGACGTAGACATGAAGGCGACGGTGAATTTACGTCATATATCCGTCCTTGCCGCATCATTCGTGATCATGGCAGGAGCGGCCGGAAACCAGTAAAACAGCTCGGTCGATCAAAGGGCGAGAAAGAGAAGAAAATCAATGTGATGAAAGAAACAAATATGGCGAAGGAAATAAATGTGGTGAAGGAAACCGATCCAGCTGACTCCAGCCAGCCACGCTAACTCTTTCTTTCAACAGAGATGATTTTTACATATATGCGTTACAACTCTTATTATATCACATCAAATATTTTTTCATAAAAAATAATTATATATGTGATGTATAATTTGTCAAAATTTATGTGATGTGTACATAAAAGTTACTATTTAATTTTCTGTTGAAATTTAAGTAGGATATGGAATGAAATTAATTTGTTTAATGCATTTATATATCTTTGATGGGCTGGATTTTGAGTACTCAAATAATAATTTGAGTTTTTTTTATAAGGGAAAGCAAATTATTGGTATTTATGTATGATATTAAATAAATTTATTTTAATTTTAATATTCCACCAATAAAGTTGATTTTTAAGTAAAATATGTATAAAACTTTGTATAATGTGAAATAATTAAGTTTGAATTTTCATAATAATAAAATTAAATTATGATATTAAAATATTTATACGGTGTAAAATAAAATTAATAAATATTAGGCAATATTTGAGTACAACTATATCACTAATAAAGTCTGCATGCAAAGGTGTTTGTAAATAAATAAATATACGTATATATATATATGTATGTATGTATGTATGTATCTATAAAATATTTTTAATACATGCTTATAAATTACGTCACTGCAAATTATTCTATTTATCACTGTTATTACTTATCTGCTAATTACTAGCCGTGTAATATTATTATTGCTATCAATATTATCGCTATCAATATTTTTGTTGTCTTTCATATTAAACATTAATTTCTTTAGAGTTATATAAAATCAATTCTAATCTTATTGATGTGACAAAAATAACCCACGTCACTTGCCATATCTCTAAGAAATATTATTACTCACGGCAATTTTTAAAAATTTCAAAATTTATATTAATAAAATGAAATTTTTCAAAATTTATGAAGCATTTCAAAGTGCATTATCAAGATAGAAAATAATGATGATCGAACGTCCTAGAACGAGGACCCCACCTTTTTAAAGTTAGTAAGATTACTGAAAGATGAATCAAATTTTAAATCAAATTGAATTTGACTCGATCCAGATGAGCCGACTAATGAATCATTTTTATAGCTCAATACAATTAAAAATCAGAACAATTAAAACATAAAAAAATAGTATATATATATATATATTTATATATATAACTATATTTAGTATGATCGTTTTTTATAATATTATAATAAAATATTTCATTAAAATTTTTTCTATAAATTTTATTCAAATAATATTCATTGTGCATTGATATTCTTTATTTTTATTTTAGACATTAGGGCTCTGTCTGTTTCAGAGTTAAAAATTAACTTAATTTAATTTTATACAGGCATATCATATCACACATAAAATTAATATTAAAAATTAATTTTATTTCACATCTTACACACATTATTAAAATAATAACTAACTTATATTACATCCCTCACATATCTCAACATAATAAGTAACTTTATATCACATCTTTTACATATTCTAATATAATAATTAACTTTATTTTATATTATTCACAACTTTCAATAAAAAAATATATCTGTTTAAGTTTAATTTTAACTATGTTAAATTAAACCTTACAAATAAATAGGTCCAGATCATGATAAATGATCATACTCTAAATTGATTGAACGGGCAAATATATTTAAACATAATATTTAACTAAAATATTAAAAAATAATTAAAAGTTATATCAACTTTAGATTAGATCGGAATGAGTCAAATTTATCTAAAATCAACTCTAATTTTTTGTTTAATTTTTTGGGTCAAAAATTTTCAATTCAATTAGTTAACATCCCTACTAGCCTTCTTAGACCTTGTTTGGTATGAGATAAATTTTTTATTCAACACCAATTTCAGCTATAAAAATTAATTTTATTTTACATCTAAAACAAATAAGAATATTAGAATTAAAAGCATTTAATATTTTACATATTTTTAATATTAAAATAATTTTTTTCACTAAATTTAAAAATAAAATATTTTTTTTATCTAAAAAAAAGATCAAATGAAGTCTAAGCCCTGTTTGGCGCGAGGATCAAAACAGGACCAAAATGGTACTAATTTTAAAAACAACAATAATAATAATAACAAATAAATATTTTAAATTATTTTACACAAATTCAAATATAAAAAATATTATTTTACTTTATATACTCAACAATTTAAAATAAAAATATCGACTTTATTTAACATTCTAGACCAAAATATTCAAATCGAGTATTTTGATATAAGATGTGAAATAAAGTCTATATTTTTATTAAAAATTATTGAATATGTGAAGTAAAATATTATTTTATATATTAAAATTTGTGTAGAATAATTAAAATAATTTATTTATTTATTATTATTATTATTTAAATTAGTATTATTTTGATCATATTTTGGTCCTCGCGCCAAACAGGGCGCGTTATCTTCGGTCTTGACACGGTAATCAACGCGTGATAATTAAATATTCGACCTTAGCATTGCATTCGGTCTTCACACGGCAATCAACGCGTGATAGAATATTCGAACAGACGTTGGCTTCAAACGCTATAAACTAAAACCTCAAGTACTTGAGAAAAAGCATCAGCTCGATTGCTATGTCAGAGTCATCGGAGAAGATGCCGGATCACGGCGCCGGCGGCAGGGAAGGGGGCCAGATTCCGGCCACCGATGGCAGCGGCACCGGAGAACAAAGTGATAGAGGTAGAGCGGAAGGAGAAGATGATGATGACCGCAAGGAGGGAGGAGGCGATCTACTGGGAAGAGACGACAGTGCTCAAAAAGAGTAAGTTAAAAATGAGTAGATGGAATTATTCTTCAATAAAAATTAATTTAGAAGACATATAATTTAATATTTTATATTAATATTTAATATTATATTGAATCAAAAATATATATATTCAGTAGAAAGTTGAAGCTGCATCAATAGAAGATAAACAAAGAGAATTTTAGCTTAGATACTTTTGACATATAAATCATAGGCTGATTTAAAAGCTCTAACTAGAAAAATCGAATTATTAGTTTTTGTTCATATACAAAGAGAAAATGAGAGACCAAAGAAGATATAATAAGAAATTATAAAAAGTGATTTTACTCATTTAGATTTAAATTAGAACTTATTAATTGATAGAACACAATAAAAATAAAGAATTCATGTAGTCAATCCCATCTAGTGGGATTAAAACTTGGTTGTTGCTCTTGTTATTTTTTATTTAATATCATATTTATATTATATTTCATATTTTAATATTAATATTTAATATTATATTGAATGAGAAATAAATATATTTGGTAGAAAGTTTGAGTTGCATCGATTGAGGATAAACAGAAAGAATTCTGGCTTAGATGATTTGAATATGTAAATTATATGCCGATTGAAAAAATTCTAGTTAGAAAAATCAAGTTATTAGATTTTGTTCATATACAAAGAGAAAAGAAGAGAGCAAAGAAGATAGATATAACAAAAAATTATAAAAGGTGATTTTACTCGTTTAGATTTAAATAAGAATTTATTAATTGATAAAATATAACGAAAATAAAGAAAAATTCATGTAGTCAACCCTAACTAGTGAGATTAAAGCTTGATTATTGTTCTTATTATTTTTAATTTAATATTATATTAATATTATATCACGTTATTCAGAAAAAATAATTATTTAATTTAATGATGTATACAAATAATTTTTTAAAAAATTATAAAATTATTATTCAAAATACAATAATTAGAGATCATATATTTAAATTATATAATAGAAGGTAATATCAAATCAAACTCTCTTTTACATATTTATTTTTTAGTAGGAATTTACGCAAATTCACTTAAATTTTTCTATTTTATATAGTTTGATGATTAAATCTTTATAAAATATATTTAATCTCACTAGGTATGGGATTTTTTTGTGTATGTATATTTGAAATACAAAAAATATATCTTATCAAAAATGAATCAGCTTGAACTAAATCCATGTATAAAACTTAAAAGCCAACAACAAATACAAATGATCATCTAAAAAACTCATAATTAAAAATCATTATTTTATTAAAATTTAAAACAGAGTAGTATCTATTTTATTGTCATTTCACAACTATCATATATTTAAATATTAAAATATATTTATTTATATATATTTCAATAAAATATCTCAGAGAAATTTATAAATCTCTCTCTTAGATTTCTTCATGAAATAGATAGAAGACCATTTTATCTTTTATTTTTTTCCTCTAATCTCTCACTATTTGAGTTATTTTAATAAAAATAAAAAATATCTAAGGCCCTGTTTGAGACCAAAATTACTAATTTAAAATAATAATAATAATAATAAATAAATTGTTTTTAATTATTCTACACAAAATTTAATATAAAAAATAATATTTTACTTTACATACTCAATAATTTTTAATAAAAATATAAATTTTATTTCACATCTTAGATCAAAATACTCGATTTAAATATTTTAGCCTAGATTGTGAAATAAAGTTGATATTTTTATTTTAAATTATTGAGTATGTAAAGTAAAATAATATTTTTTATATTTGAATTTGTGTAGAATGATTTAAAAAATTTATTTATTATTATTATTATTTTTTAAATTAGTATCATTTTGGTCCTGTTTTGGTCCTCGCGCCAAACAGGACCTTAAAACTTATTTTTTAATCACATGGTAACAGATGTTTTTCGGATATAGTTAAAAAAGATTCATGTGAAAAGTTTAAGCTGAGATTACAAACTTATTTGAAAATTTTAACAAATTTCGGAGATCTAAATGACATTTTTTGAAAAACATAAACTGATCATTTTATATTATGTTTTAATATTAATAATTTGTATTATATTTACTAATTAATTAAAAAATTATTATACTTGATGGGACCAAAATATGCCATTAACATCCTGATTAGGTTCAGGATAAATATGTTTATAAATGTGGTAAAGAAAATCGATCCAGCTGAGTCCAGCCAGCCACGCTAATTCTTTCTTTCATCAGAGACATTTTTTACGTATATCCTTTACAATTCTTATTATATCACACCAAATATATTTTTTCATAAAAAATTATTATCATATAGTATATGCGATGCGTAATATGTCAAATTTTATGTGATGTGTACGTAAAAATTACTATTTAATTTTGTGTCGAAATTTAAGTAGAATATGGAATGAAATTATTTTTTTTCGATCTATTGCATTTATCTTTGATGGGCTGGATTGAAAACTCAAATCATAATTTGAGTTTTGTTTATATGGGAGAGCAAATTATTGGTATTTATGTATGATATTAAATAAAATTATTTTAATTTTGATATTTCCACCAATAAAGTTGATTTTTAAGTCAAATATGTATAAAATTACTTTGTATAATGTGAAATAATTTTGTTTGAATTTTCATAATAATATTTTACTTGGATGGGAAAAGAATATTGAAAAAGCAAAGTAAGGTCCAGTAAGTTTTTGAAATGTAGGAGGATGCATGCCAATTGAAAATAAAATTAAATTATGATATTAAAATACTTATATATACGGTGTAAAATAAAATTAATAGTTATATTAAACTATACATATAATATAAGCATCAGTTAATTTTTAATGTTATATTTGTATAAAATATGAAATAAATTTTTTATGAGATTTACGTATGATTAGTGACGAACATTTTAGTTGGTTTAATATATAGTTTGTTATTTTTTTTTTGTATGGATTTTTCTGCCTTTGTTCAAAGAAGTAGTTTAATAGATGGTTAGTTTGCTTTTATATCGAATCTCATTATATTGTGTATTACTTGTGATTATAATTTCTTATTATTTGCACCTTTTCTTATTGCTTTCGCTTATATTTATTGTTCATTTCACTGCTAATTTGTACTTGCGAGTTTTTTTAATTGTATTATAATTATATTAAATTAAATTTTAATTAGGGTCTATTCATATCCTCTTAGCTCTAATCCCATACTCCAATACTTAGATTCTATAAGAATTATTCGATTGACCACCTATCTAGGAAACTAATTCATCTTAAGTATGTTTAATTGTGAATTTCTAATTCTTAATATGATTTTATCCTGAAAAATATTTTTATAAGTTAAGATTATATTATAAATTAATATATTTATGTGTGTATGTATGTATGTATAAATCATATTAATTAATAAATGCTTATAAATTAAGTTACTGCAAATTATTCTATTTATCACTGTTATTACTTGTCTCTAACTACTAATCATGTAATATTATTAGTGCTATCAATGTTATTATTGTCTTTCATATTCAACATTAATTTCTTTATAGTTATATAAAATCAATTCTATTCTTATTGATGTCACAAAAATAACTCACGTCACTTACCTCATATATATCTCTAAGAAATATTATTATTTACTATAATTTAAAAAAAATAAAGTTTAAGAATTAATTCAAAGTGACGTATTAATCTTAGAGATAGAATGAAAAATTTCAAATTTTATGGAGCATTTTGGAGTGCAATATCAAGATGGAAAATACTGATGAACATCCTAGCAAATTAAATCAGATTTTATATCGATTCAAATTCAACTCAATCCAAATAAGCCGACTAACGAGTCATTTTTATAACTCAATATAGCTAAAAATTAGTTCAATTAAAATATAAAAATATTATATATATGAATTTATACATGCAACTATATTTAGTATATTTGCTTTTTATAATATTATAATGAAATATTTCATTTAAATTTCCTCTATAAATTTTATTTAAAATAATATTCATTGTGCAATGATATTCTTTATTTTTATTTTAAATATTAGATTATATAAATGACTATAGTCTAAATTGATTGAACGAGTAAATATATTTATAAAGATTAATTAAAAGTTATATTAATTTTAGCTTAGATCGAGTTTGATTTAATAACAAATGAGTAAAATTTATCTCAAATAGATCAACTCTAATTTTTTGTTTAATTTTTTGGATTAAAAATTTTCAATTCAATCAGTTAATGCGGTAATCAACGCGTGATAATTAAATATTCAACGCGTGTTTAATTTTTTGGATTAAAAATTTTCAATTCAATCAGTTAACGCGGTAATCAACGCGTGATAATAATTAATTAATTCGAACTAACGTTGGCTTCAAACGGTATAAATTAATTAAATGGTGGGCTCATCATGATTCAGTGAATCACTAAAACCTCAACTGCTTGAGAACAAGCATCAGCTCGATTGCTATGTCCGAGTCATCGGAGAAGATGCCGGATCACGGCGCCGGCGGCAGGGAACGGAGCCAGATTGTGGCCCCGTCGGCAGCGGCGCCGGAGGACATGAAAGTGGTAGAGGTAGAGCAGAAGGAGAAGATGATGACGGCCGCAAGAAGGGAGGAGGCGATCTACCAGAAAGAGACGGCGGCAACGCCCAAAAAGAGTAAGTTAAAAATGATTAGATACAATTATCCTTCAATAAGAATTAATTTAGAAGACATTTAATTTAATATTTAATATTAAGTATATTCGTCAGAAAATTTGAGTTGCATCGATGAAGAAAATAAACTTAAAAAAAATCAGCTTAGTTGATTTGAACATGTAAATCACAGCAGTGGCAGAGTCAAGACCTCAAATTAAAATTATTTAAATTATAAAATAAAAAAATTAAAAATTCTTATTATATTTCATTTAAAACGAAAGATTTTGATTTAAGAGTTCTCTTGCATACCTCAAATAACTAACTAATAAAATAGCTACTCATAAATTAAAATTTTAATACATTAAATTATTCAATAAATTAAGTGTTAATCCATTAAATAATTTAGTGAATTAAAAATCTAAATTATGATAAGTTAATTAATTTTTTATTAAAAATATATAATAATTTTTTAATTTAAATATCAGATACGTAAATAAATTTTTTAAATTGAATGAGTTTTCACTAATATAAAGTCTATTTATATAATTTATATGTTGAATAATTTATGAAAAATTAAAATTATAAATTATCTAAATAATTTGTTAATTTAATATATTTTTTTAAATTATTATCACAATCTATGATATGATATTTATTATATGAAATTCAGATTGAAAAAAAAAATAGATATGTAATTTAAAAAAAAACTCAGGGGGTGCATGTGGCTCCGCCACTGAATAACAGGCTAATTCAAACTCCAATTAGAAATTTTTAATTATTAAATTTTACTTATATATAAAAAGAAAGAAAAAAAACAAAGAAGATATATATGATAATAAGAATTTGAGAAATAATAATGCAAAATGAAAAAAAAAGATTCGCTGACTCTACCTAGTGGGATTAAAGTTTGATTGTTGTTCTTATCATGATTGATTTAATATTATATTAATATTATGTCGTGTTAGTTAGAGAAAATAATTGTTTAATTTAATGATATATATATATATATATAAATAATTTTTTAAAAGATTATAAAATTATCAAAATATAATATTTAAATATGATAATACCTAAATAACATAATATAATATAATATTAAACTAAACTCTTCTTTACTTAATTTTTTTTAGTAGGAATTTAGGCAACTTCGCTTAAATTTTTCTAATTTATATAATTAATCTGATGATTAAATTTTTATATTTATATATTGAACTAAAAAATTTTATGAATCTTTCAAATGTTACTTTACTATTTATTTTCATCGATAGAATCAATAATAATGCAGAAAGCTTTTATTAATTTATTTATATATATAAATATAAATAAAAAAAAATCGCCTGGCCGGAGAGTATTTCAGTGTTGATGGGTTTGAAAAAATTCATACATGTATAAATTTAAAGAAAAAATTTTATATAAATGTTAATTATACAGATGTAAAAGTTAATGTTATTCAATATTGCATATTCTTTGCAGGAGTTATTTTAATTTAGTTGCTCTTTATATATATATAATTGAAATATTTGGGCCTAAATTTAAATTTTTTGTTAATTTTGTTTGAATTGTACATTTTTAAGTAATTAAGCTGAAATTGGTCAAAAATAAAATCTGTTTTAACTATTAAAATATAAATAATTGTATGTTTTATTTTTAATAATTATGTATGACAAGAAAAATTTTTGGCCTGTCATTTGCTTCTTTAACATTTGCTAAATGGAGCCTTAATTACTTAATCTATTATTATTATTATTATTATATATTTTCATTTCTCTCGTTTTTTAGTTATTTTCAGTAAATTTGTATTATAAAATATTAACATTTATTAGAATCTTGTATGTGTCATTGAAAATTATTAATGATTTTATCAAAAATGAATCAGCTTCAACTAAATTCATATATAAAACTTAAAAGCCAATAACAAATACAAATGATTATCTTAAAAACTCATAATTAAAAGCAATTATTTTATTAAAATCTAAAACAGAGTAGTATCTATTTTAATTTTCATTTCACAACTATCATATATTCAAATATTAAAATTTATTTATTTATATATATTTCAATAAAATATCCCAAAAAATTTATAAATCTCTCTCTTAGATTTCTTTATTTTTGTAAGATATTTAAAACTTATTTTTTAATCGTATAGTAACAGTTGTTTGTTAGACACAGTAAAAAAAAAACTCATGTGAAAAATTTTGTCAAAAGTACAAACTTATTTGAAAATTTTAATAAATTTGAGAACTGATCATTTTATATTATCTTTTAATTTTAATAATTTGTATTATATTTACTCAAATATCTTTCTATCGGAGTAACATAAGTGTGGTAGATAATGACCTGAATTTTTTACTGAAAAAATATTTTATGAAGATGATTATTCTATATAATATAATTTATATTGTTGTTAACATATATATTTTGATTACGTTAAGGATCATTATGTCTAGGGAGGACGCTGCTTCACAAAATGAACCTTTTCATGAAGTCAATCAAAAGGAATATGAAGCAACTTATCGGAAAAAAAAAGAAAAAGAAATATGAACCGGCGTTCAAAACACAACCAGATAGCCTTACAGAAGATGGAGAAGATGACGATGACCGCAAGGAGGAGGGAGGCGGCGATCTACTGGGAAGAGACGACAATGCTCAAAAAGAGTAAGTTAAAAACGAGTAGATAAAATTATTCTTTTATGACTTAAATAGTTTTGACATATAAATTATAGGCCGATTGAAGAAAGCTCTAATTAGAAAAATCGAGTTATTAGATTTTATTCATATACAAAGAAAAACAAGAGCAAAAAAGATACAACAAGTGATTTTACTCATTTAGATCTAAATAAGAATTTATTAATTAATAAAACACAATGAAAATAAAGAATTCATATAACCAATTCCATCTAGTAGGATTAAGGTTTGGTTATTGTTCTTGTTATTTTTTATTTAATATTATATTAATATTATGTCATATTATTTAAAAAAATAATTATTTAATTTAATAATAGATAATTTTTTAAAAAATTGTGAAATTATCATTTAAAATATAATATTTAGATATCACTTCACTTGTTTATTTTTTAGTAAGAATTTTTAAATTTTTCTAATTTATATAGTCTGTTGATTAAATTTTTATATTTATATATTGAACTAAAAAAATTTATGAATCTTTCAAATATTACTTTACTATTTATTTTCATCGACATAATCAACAACAGTGTAGAAAGCTTTTATTAATTTTTGTATATATACATATATATATATATATATATATATATATATATATATATATATATATATATATATATATATTTATAAATCGCCTAGCTACAACCATCCAACTAACACAAAATATATAAATATAAATATATAAACCTTTAATAAGAAACAAAATATCTAAAAATATAATTAATTATTTGAAATATATGTGTATAAATATGGTGCCCTTCTAGCATAATAGAAAGGGAGCATCCTTAAACTGAGTGTCCTAATTTCTAAATCATATCATTATAAATTTAAAGAAGAAATTTTATATAAATGTTAATGTTATCTAATATTATATATTCTTTTGAGGAGTTATTTTAATTTAGTTGCTCTCTATATATAATTGGAATATTTGGGCCTAAATTTTACTTTTTTTTATTTTGTTTTAATTTTACATTTTTAAGTAATTAAGTTGAAATTGTTCGAAAAAAAAAACTATTTTTAATGTTAAAATTTGTATACGAGGTAAAATATAAATATTGATCATCTTAAAAACTCATAATTAAAAGTCATTCTTACATTAAAATTTAAAACAGAGTAGTATCTATTTTAATTGTCATTTCACAACTATCGTATATTCAAATATTAAATTTTATTTATTTCATATATATTTCAATAAAATATCTCAGAAAATTTATAAATCTCTCTATTAGATCTCTTCATGAAATAGATAGATCATTTTATCTTTTATTTTTTCCTCTAATCTCTCTCTATTTGAGTTATTTTAATAACTTAAAAAAAAGATATTTAGAACTTATTTTTTAATCATATGGTAATAGATGTTTGTCGAAAACGATTAGAAAAAACTTATGTGAAAAGTTTTAAATCAAGATCACAAACTGATTTGAGAAATTTAATAACTTTGAGAGACCTGGATGACATTTTTTAAAAAAATATGAACTCATTTTTTACTATTTTTTAACTTTAAAAATTTATATGATATTTTTTTAAATATTTTTATATTTGAATACTTGTGTGGTAGATGACTTGAAGTTTTACTGAAAAAATATTTTATGAAAATGATTATTCTGTACAACATAATTAATCAAAAAATTATTATACTTAATGGGATCAAAAATTTACAAATATCGTTATCGTCTTGATAATGTTCAGGATAATTGCGTTTAACGAAATTGGTGCTTCACTAAAGGAATCTAGACATGAAGGCGACGCTATATTTGCTAATGGGCACATCCCTGATATTAAATGTGGCCGGAGAAGCCGGAAACGTACAAGCCGAAAACTGGTAAAATTGCTCGGTCGACCAAAGGGTGAGAAAGAGAAGGGAACCAATTTGACGAAAGAAATAAATGTAGTGAAGAAAATCGATCCTGCTGATTCCAGCCAACCGCGCTAACTCTTTCTTTCATTAGAGACGATTTTTCCATATATGCTTTACAATTATTATATCACACCAAATATATTTTTTCATAAAAAATAATTATCACATAGTATATGTGATGTGTAATATGTCAAAATTTATGTGATTTGTACGTAAAAATTTACTATTTAATTTTGTGTCAAAATTTAAGTAGAATATGGAATGAAATTATTTTTTTCGATCTATTGCATTTATCTTTGATGGGCTGGATTTTGAGAACTCAAATAATAATTTGAGTTTTTTTTTTAAGGGAAAGCAAATTATTGGTATTTATGTATGATATTAAATAAATTTATTTTAATTTTAATATTCCACCAATAAAGTTGATTTTTAAGTGAAATATGTATAAAAATTAAGTTTGAATTTTCAGAATAATATTTTACTTGGATGGGAAAAGAATTTTTTTTTTTTTGATAGGATGGGAAAAGAATATTAAAAAAGCAAAGTTAGGTCCAGTAAGTTTTTGAAATGTAGGAGGATGCATGCCAATTGAAAATTAAATTAAATTATGATATTAAAATACTTATACGGTGTAAAATAAAATTAATATTATATTAAAGTATACATATAATATAAGCATCAGTTAATTTTTAATATTATATTTATATAAAACATAAAATAAATTTTTTATGAGATTTACATATGATTAGTGATGAACTTTTTAGTTGGTTTAATAGTTTTATATTTTTATTTTTTGTTTGTACGAGTTTCTCTGCCTATGTTCAAATTAAATTAAATTTTTAAAGCACTATTTGGCGCGAGGATCAAAATAGTACTAATTTAAAAAAATAACAATAATAATAATAAATAAAATTATTAAATAATTCTATATAAATTCTAATATAAAAAAATATTATTTTACTTCATATACTTAATAATTTTCAATAAAAATATCAATTTTATTTTACTTCTTGGACCAAAATGTTATATTCAAATATGTTGTTTAGAATGTGAAATAAAGTAGATATTTTTATTGAAAATTATTAAGTATTTGAAGTAAAATAATTTTTTTATATCAGAATTTATATAGAATGATTAAAAAAATTTACTTATTATTATTATTATTTAAACTAGTATTATTTTGGTCGTGATTTTAGTTCTCGTACCAAACAGGGTCTTTAGGGTCTATTCATATCCCCTCTAATCCCATACTCCAATACTATTCTATAAGGATTACCCGATTAGCCACCTATCTAGGAAATTATTTCACCTAAAGTATATTTAATTGTGAATTTCTAATCTTTAATACGATTTTATTCTGAAAGAAACTTTTATAAGTTAAGAATATACTATAAATTTATCTGTATAACTCATGATAATGTCATATTTTCAATGTAGGACTATCATTCTCATGCCCTTCTCTTTCTGACTTAAAACCTTACTCTCGACCTAAGTGGTGTTCTTTCTTATATTTGCTTAGTTATTATATGACTATATGATAAAATGAGTGACGGTAGCTTATTAGGAAAAATTTGCATATGAATATTCCTCATCATTTTTTTATTTTTAATTTTTCGATAAAATTCTTTAGGGTGCAACAAATTTAAGAAAAAAACAAAACTACACTGAGAGTCTATCTTACACACAGTGGCGAAGCCACATGGTACTCAGGGGGTGTAATTGCACCCCCTGAGTTTTTTTTTTAATTACATATCTAATTTTTTTTATTTCAGTCCAAATTTTATATAATAAATATCATATCATAAATTGTGATAATAAGTTAAAAAAATATTAAATTAATAAATTATTTAGATAATTTATAATTTCAATTTTTCATAAATTATTCAACATATAAGTTATATAAATAAACTTTATATTAGTGAAAACTCATTCAATTTAAAAAATTTATTTACGTATCTTATATTTAAATTAAAAAATTATTATATATCTTTAATAAATAATCAATTAACTTATCATAATTTAGATTTTTAATTCACTAAATTATTTAATGGATTAATACTTAATTTATTAAATAATCTAGTGTATTAAAATTTTAATTTATGAGTAGTTATTTTATTAGTTAGTTATTTGAGGTATGCAACAGAACTCTTAAATCAAAATCTTTCATTTTAAATGAATATAATAATTTTTTTTTTATTTTTTTATTTTATAATTTAAATAATTTTAAATTATTATAATATTATTATAAATAGTTTATTTGACCCCCCTAGTTTGAGGTCTTGACTCCGCCACTGCTTACACATGAGCAAATTCTTCTCTACTGACAGCTTGAATAAAACACGGAGCTTTCTTAGTCCACACTTTCTGAGTCTCTATATAAAGTGAGTATCGGATTAAGGTGTGTGTTATTCTATTACCCTCCCATCGGATATTAGTGATAATACTGTTACTCAACAACTTCACGAATATTCCTCGTCATTAGTTGTGCTATTAATGGATATTTTTACTGTGTAAATGTGATATTGTACTTCTGTGAAGTAAAATGCATGTTCAAAATTTTATAAGGCATGATTAATTCTAAATAATTTATATTCAATATTAATTTCTTTATAGTCATATAAAATCAATTCTATTCTTATTGATGTCACTTACCTCACATATATTTCTAAGAAATATTATTATTCACGACAATTTAAAAAAAATAAAATTTATGAATTAATTTAAAGTGATGTATTAATCCTCATTTAAAATTAATATGATTTAATTTTAATCAAGCATATCACATCACACATATGCAGCTGCTAATATGATTTTATTTGCGTTTCATTTTAAAAACATTAGTAACTAAACTAAAAATTGTGGAAAATCAGTACGAGAAAACAGATGATTTTTTTTAAAATAGGCATAATTAATTAATTAATTAATTATATATTTTTTTAAAAATTAACAAATGGAGCATATTTCTAACGCTGTTAGGCTTTTTTCATTAAATAGAAATCATTCGACATTCGGGGGGACTATTGTTATATAGAAGTCGCCCAAACAATGAGCAACTTCTTTAACACGGAAGTTATCTGTCGCTTAGGTGATTTCTGTATCGATGAAGTTGCCCGACATAGTAGCCGTCCAAAGATGTTATTTTTTTTTTTTTTAAAATGTATTTTCTCTACCGTGTCGCCGTGCTTTGTCGTATTTCATAGCGAATATTTTCAAAGAGAGAGTTTTAGGTGCCAAATAAGCGCATGCGCATATTATAACGTTATGGGCAAAAATAATAATAATAAAAAAAGGAAAAACTGATGGGCTCCATTGTATTGTCGTTCCTTCCCTCCATCAGTTCCAATAATTTGAGAAACAAAATAATGCACCCTACGATGTCATTTTGTATTAATGTACGAAGTCAATCCAATAATATTTTATATATAAGTTTTTAAAAGAAATATAAAATTATATTCTTATATTAATGTTAACACGCGGTTCCTGCGCTGCATCCCGGCCGTATATGTGGCGCCTTGCTGGACTCCAGCTCTTTTATTTATTTGCTAACTCATCTCTGTTCTCACAGGTTTCTGACCAGGTCAAACCTCGGGCACGAAGGTGCAGTCAAGCCTCGTCCACGACGAGTCAAGACCATCCCTGAAACATCGTCCCCGATGTTACGAAACGGTGCCTGTCGCAATCAAGCTTGGTCCGACCGCGCTGTTCCCCCTACAAAGATACTTTTTCTAGACCCGCAAATTAAGGATCTGTATGCTCCAGCAATCATAGACTCCCAGAAGAAGTACCAATATTAAAAGATAGCACCCTCCTTTTGCAGCTTCTGGCCCCTCTGGCGGCTGACAAGCGGCGCGAACTCAGAGTTTATTCACCTCCTTTTCTCCGAAAAACTAGGATGAAACTGCACCACCTACTGCCTACAAATACCTCTGAACAGTCATCGGAGAAAAGGAGGAGATGAGATTAGATCAGATCGGATCAACAAAAGACCAACGAACCAGGAAGAACGGAGATCCCTCTTCTACCATCTCTTGTAAAGCAGGAGCTTGAGAACAAAAAAAACTCCATTTCTCCTTCTTTCTCTTTCTTCCTCTTGTAAGCTCTTTGTATTAGCCTTTACGGCAACATTTTTCTATTAGTGAAACTTCTTCGCTGACCGCTCGGTGGACGTAGGGGTTTTTCTTCCTGAATCACCTTAAATTGTTGTGTGCTCTTCTGGATGCCCCCGAACTCTCTTTCTTTCTTAAGCCCCCGTCAATAGGCTTACCCTTCTACGCACCCCGCTATCTCCTAGAATTCTCTCTCTTTTAGAATCCCCTACATCCTACATTAACAGTTAACAAATACAGTAAATTACTCTGAGAATTTTGAAATGCGCATGAATTTTGTGATGGTATATGGTATAGGTACCATACATTTAGGCCTTATTTGATAATCATTTAAATAAAAAATAATATTTTATTAATATTTTAAATTTATAATAAATTTTAATAATTTTATTTTATATTTAATATACATTTTAATATTAAAAATAAACTTATACATTTATTAATATTAAAATAAATTTCTTTCACATTTAAAAAAAATAAATATTTTTTTTATTCAAAAATAATTTCTAACCAAACAAGGCCAGGCCTTATGATGGGGATTCATATTTTTATTTATACAATTAGATCTTTAAAGGGAATGAAAAATGAAAATTGAGAAATAAATTTTTTATCCCTAACAACATTAATAAATAATTGAGGAACAAAAAATAAGAATTTTCATATTAAAGATCAGCACTCCTGCTTGAATCAAAATAATCGTATTTGAATAAAATTACATCCTATAAGCCTCTCGATGTCTTTGCGCAGGCGTGCACTTGATTTCGACTATCATATTTCGATAAGAAACCTCGTAGACATAAATCGTACGAATACACGTATTGCATGACATCCTTACTTATATTCTACTTAGGGTTCTCAACTTTGAATTCATAAAATATCCATGAGAATATGTTTATATAATATGCATTCATCCATATACTAATTTTACTTTTTATTATTCCTGACTAGACATATCGAAGAAGCAATATCTTACTATATATTTTTTATAGATGATATTCTCCTTATTAATAATACTAAAAAATGACTATGGTAAACGAGTTATAAAAAATATCTTAGAATCTAAAGATTTTTGTCTTAGCAAATCAAAATTAAAATATATAAAATATAAATTTAGTTAAGATAAAAGTACTTATATTAGTGAAATGACAAGTGATGGTTACATTATCAGAAAGAGTGAGTAATTTAAATATATTAGATCAATTATACAAAATAATAGTGAAATAGATTGAGATATTATTAATAAAATTTAAGTAGAATGAAAAATAGAGAAATACTTTTAGTATGTTATGTGATAAAAATATTACACTTAAAATTAATCAATTTGTACAAATATAATCCATATAATTTTTATTAAAACATTATATTTGATATATATGTTAGACTAAATAATTATTTAAATTAAAAAAATTAAAATTAAGATAAATTTAATTTGAAATTCAACTCGAAATTGAATAAGCTTTAGTTAAGTCAAGTAAAATTTGACTCGGACTGAGTCTAGTTTGATTGGAGGTTTGATATCCGAACAAGAGAGAATATTTTATTTTATATATTTAATAAGAATTTTTTTATTATTATTATTAAAATATGTGTAAGACATAAAATAAAATTAATTTAAACATTTATATTTGTTTTAAATTGTGAAATAAAGTTGTTTTTTATTTGAATTAATTATATGTTTTGAAAATATAAATGAAAAAAGATAAATATGATAAATTATTGAATGATAAAATGGGAAGATTAATATTTCAGCATCTTGTAAATAAAAAATTCTATAATTTAAATTAAAATATTTTTTTATAGTAATTAAAATATAAATTAGAACAGCTCTCAATACGAACAAGTCGCTATGTCCGCAAAGGCCACTAATTAAAGGGCGGCCGATCTCGCATCGCTACAACCAGTTGAGCGAGAGCATCATCGCTATGTCTGAGGCGTCGGAGAAGAAGGAGATTCTCGGCGGGGACGGAGGCCAAATTCCGGCGACCGGTGGCGGCGGCGCCGCCGGACAACACGGTGTTGGCGATGGCCAGAGCCGCGGCAGAGGCGGAGGAGAGGAAGATAACGGCGAGGGCGGCGGAGAAGGGAATCCCTTGGGGAAAGAGAACGTCGTTGACGTGTCCTTTGAGA
The DNA here is from genome assembly GCA_002786265.1 of Apostasia shenzhenica. Classification (NCBI taxonomy): domain Eukaryota; kingdom Viridiplantae; phylum Streptophyta; class Magnoliopsida; order Asparagales; family Orchidaceae; genus Apostasia; species Apostasia shenzhenica. The sequence goes on along the minus strand of KZ452014.1, from coordinate 2,185,645 downwards.
CGCCAGAAGATTTAGAAGGGTAAGCAAATTGAATTTGATCTTCAAATTATATTTATAAATAAATATTTATATATATATATATATATATTTATATATACAACTAAAAATTCTTTTATAGAGATTACTATCAAAAAAAAAAATTATTTTATAAAGTTAGGGCTGTGGCTAAAGATTTAATTGAAGGTTATAATCCGAGCTAGACTCGATGCGTTTGTTCTCGATTCTAATTTGATCGAAGCTAGAATCAAAATGATTTTTGATTAATTTTTAATCTCTTTTAGCAAAATATTAGGCATAAATTAGTACGTTTGTTCTCGGTTCTAGTCTGATCGAAGCTAGAATCAATCTGATTTTTTATTAACTCTTAATCTCTTTTAGCAGAATATTTGGCATAAACGTATTTATTCATTTAATTAGCACGTTTGTTCTTGATTCTAGTCTGATCGAAGCTAGAATCAATCTGATTTTTTATTAACTTTTAATCTCTTTTAGCAAAATATTTGGCATAAACGTATTTATTCATTTAATTAGCACGTTTGTTCTCGATTCTAGTTTGATCGAAGTTAAAATCAATCTGATTTTTGATTAACTTTTATTCTCTTTTAGCAAAATATTTGGTATAAACGTATTTATTCATTTAATTAGCTTAATTCACGATTATCAACTACTTGATCTAATAGTTTTTAGAAATAAAAATAAGGAATTAATTTATGATCGGTAAAAATTTGAATAAAAGTTATAAAGAAAAATTCATATAGAGCCATCCATTAAAACAATGCGAAAAAACTAATACACTAAAGTATAAATAAATATGAATAATATTTTTATTTTTTAATCAATTTAATTTTGAGCATATTTGAATCGATCCTATATCTGCTCAAGATTAAATTAATAAAAATATCGAGTCATAAAATTAAAAATAGGTCATTACTTGACCCGCTTGGATTAATTGAGCTGATTTTGATTTAAATTTCGATCAATTTTTTATCTTCAAAAAATAGATCAAAATTCATTTAGAGCTAACTCCTAATGAATTATATTTACATAGTTTATATACACACAATATATATAAAAAAAAAGTATGCTTAAATTAAGTAGATATTTATATTTTACCTAAATAATATTATTTAGCCGATTCAATTTTACATCAAGTGAGCAAGTTTTGACTCAAACTCGACTCAAAATTCTTCAACTCGAGATCTGCCATGTTTGTGATTTGCTGTAGGCCGGGAGAGGATGATGCTGCACACACTGAACTTAGCCATGGCGCCGGAGAATCCGAAGACGACGAAAACACTGAGGTAAGTTGGGAGACAGCAGCATTCAGGCGATGCAAGCTGCAGCGGCCGATGAGCTCTCATGACGACGGTGACGACGGCCGGAGCGGCGGGAAGCATGTTGGCCGGAAACAGGTCAAGCAGCTCGGCGGCCGAAGAGCGGGGTGATGTAGGAGATCGTTTCAGTTCGAGTCGAGTCAACTTTATTAAATGTGTCGGCCTGTTATGAGAACATTAATAACGTCTAGTATGTGCACCTTTCGGTTGGATTCTAAATGTATCGACGTAACTATGGAGTGTGTTTGTGATGATAATAAGTCAACATGCATTTAGATCGAGTATTTAATGCATGGGGTTCGATAATTGTTCTGTCTCTGTCTTTAACATCTCACTAATTATCATTCCGTTCATATCGAATCTCGACACGTTCCGTCAATCATTGGGTAGGATTCATTGGGACGGGGGTGGGGCGGTAGACCTAGCATGACTCGATGCTGGATTCGAAATTACACTGTGGTAATTGCTACGTAGATGTGAGAAAATGTAGTATTATAAGCGGAAAATGACAATCATGTGACTCTTAATAGATGTGGGCCGGTTTTAGGAACACTTAAAATATGCGTACGATTAATTTGTCGAGATGTAGATCCACTTTCATTCGTTACTTTGATGCGGCATCGTTTGGTTTGAGGAGAGATTTTTGCCCAACACAAATTTTAACTATAAAAATCAACTTTATTTCACATTCAATATAAATACGAATATTAGAATTGAAAGTATTTTACATTTTACATATTTTCTAATAGTAAAATAAATTTCTCTCTCATTAAATTTAAAAAATAAAATAAATTTTTTTTTCATATCTAAAAAAAATACTCGAACCAAACGAGGTATCTGGATTCTCACTCTCGCCTACATGTTGAGATGTTTCGTTTCTCACCCTTGTCGATGCTCATTCTAAATTTTCACTCCTTGAATGTTGAGATGTTATAGATCGATTATTTCTTGAAACTGCGAGTGCACCTACTAAATCCGCTCTTTCTTGAAGCCGAAACTTTGAGCCACTTTAGGCTTGTTTAATTCAAGCTCTCAAAAACAATTTACTACTTTCTTATGTTTATCTTATTTTTTTTGAACAAATCTTAACATTAAAATATTTTTTATTTCAACTAATGGGTAAATTTTGATATTAAAAATTAATTTTATTTCATAATTTATGCATGTTTTAATAAAATGATTAATTTTTTTATATTTTAGGCAACTATTAATATTAAAAATATATTTTTTTTGCCATATACAAGCATCAAACTCAATAAAAAAATTTGATTTTTTTCTCATTAAATTTATGAAATATAATATTTTTTTTCTTATCTAAAATCAATTCTCAAACCAAATGATCCCTTATTATGTTTAAACGTTTAGGCCTTGTTTAGTTTGAGGTTATTTTTTATTTTATACAAATTTCAATTATAAAAATTAATTTTATTTCATATTCAATATAAATATGCATATTAGAATTGAAAGTATTTCACATTTTACATACTTTCTAATATTAAAATAAATTTATCTCTCATTACATTTAAAATATTAAATATTTTTTTTCTTATTAAAAAAAAAAACTCGAACCAGACGAGACCTTAACGTTTGGATGCCTTCCCGAACATAAAATTTTAATTACAAAGGCCTCGTTTGGGTCGAGGCAAAGTTTTTACCCAATACAAATTTTAACTATAAAAATTAATTTTATTTCATATCTAATACAAATTTGAATATTAAAATTTAAAGTATTTCACATTTTACATACTTTCTAATATTAAAATAAATTTCTCTCATTAAACTTAAAAAATAATTTTTTTTTATTACTTAAAAAAAAATTCGAACTAAACGAAGCTAAAATGTAAGAACCCAAGTCATGAATATTTTGAAATATTTGTTTGATAAAATGTATCGAAGTTAATACTATTTATAATTACATAATTATATGAAGAAATCCTAGAAAATCAATACTATTATTTAGGAGACTGATTATCAGATGGATGAAAAAATCAGTTTTGTGAAAAAGAAATATTAGTGGACATATTAAGGAATTAAAAAAAAAACTAGATTTTTTTTTATAAAAAAACTAGAATTAAAATGCATTTCAAACGGATTTTTTTTTTTTTTTGATATTGAATTTCCAACGGATTTGAATTAACTCAGCTTTGGCTTCTAAAACACAGTAATTAATTTGGAGGTTGAAGGTAGGCGAGGAAGGCGAGCACCGTCTGCGCAACGGTGAGGAAGAGGAGGAACAGAGCTCCGACGAGGGAGAGCGCCGCCCACGGGCTGCTGAAATAGTCGTGCATCAGCTTGGCCCTCCACCGATTTGGCCTCGAATCACAGTGCTTCTTCACATCCTTGAACAATTCAGAAAGGTAGCAATCGTCGTAGTCAATGGCGACCTCCTTGCAGAGCTTGTTGAAGAGCTCGGCGGTCTCGTCGTCGTTGCCGAGCCCGTTAACGATGGCTCCGGCGTGGTGGAGCAGCGCCACGTCGCTGCCGGTGTCTACCAGGCAGTCGGCGAAGACGGCGTAGGCCGTTACGTGATTCCCGGCGGCCGGAAAGCACTGCTCGAAGGCGATGAGGTTCCGGAACAGAGACTCCGTGTGATCGTAGACCCTCAGCGGCGGGATCTCCAGTTTCCCCTTTGCGAATCTGACGTCGAGGAATGTCCCGGCGTCCTCCTTCTTCCTGAACTTCACTCCTGCTTCGCGAAGCATTGTGGCGCAGGGGATCGATTCAGGCGTCGCCGGCGGCGGCGGAATCGGCTCGTGATCCTCCCCTCTTGAGCTTGAGAGAGAGGAAATTAGGTAGCGGTAGAGTCCGGAGAGGAATTTGATATTCATCTTCCTTCCGCGGCGGATTTCAGATTCGTTCTGCGGTGGCAAGATGCAGGAGTGAAATAGGTGGAGGAAATGGTGAGTCTGCGGTGTCGATTCCGTCGGCAATCTCTTTTTGTCGCTCGGAAACAGATCGTCGAAGAATTCGAGCGCGACGTCGATTAGGGTGTAGGATTCTGTTTGAATTGGTGAAGCGGCCATGTCGAAGAATTCCTCGAGGATGAAGAAGGGGATCTGGTTTTCCAGCATCAACATATCGAATTCAACTAAGGGCAAGATCCATGAGGTGTTCAAAATCGGATCATCGTATTCTTCTTCCTCGGTGGCCTCCTTCATCAAGCTGATGTCGATGTGCATAAGAAAGAGCTCGGTGATGAAAGAGGCATCGAGGAGCATCATCTGGATGAAATCGTTGCAATCCATGGCGATCTTATCGGAATAGGAGCTCCGAGCTCGGGATTCCAAGCGCTTGAGAGTCTGTAGGTAGGATTCGAGGGGGACGGAGGGATTCCGGCGGAGAAGCTTCTTGAGGTAGAGAAGCTTCGTTTCCTCCATCTGCTGGAGATGCGGCTGGCCATGGTGGTAGGGGCCGAAGGAGACGATCTTGGGCTCGTAGGCTTCCGGATTGGCCTTCCGGATGTTTTGGGGCACGGGGAAGATGGTGGAGAGCTCGACGCCGGAGCGGCGAGGACGAATGGCGTCCATCTTCGTTCGAAGGGAGCTGATCAACGATGCTTCCAGTTCTATTTCGCAGTCGTTGGCTTCTCCGGCCATGGATTCTCCGGTGAGCTTTTCTGAGGTTTTTCACGTTTTGGTAGGGAGACCGAAGATGGGGTTTAATTTGAGATCTTTTTTTTTTTTTTGATTAAAAGGCCGTTTTCATTATGACGCCGAAATTATTGGAGTTGCCAGAATTTTTTTATTAAAAAAATATTATTTACATCTAAACACCCAAAAATCTTATATTTACGCATAGCTAACTTTAACTTTATGTCAATTGTGTGTACTAGTCTAAAATGCACTATATGGGTTGGTTCCTTCCTTATTTTTATTGGTAATTATATTTTGATATTTGACAATAAATTTAATCTGACTCGTTACTAATCTAGATTTCAGTTAATTGTGCAGACTTGAATCGAGTCAAGCTAATATTAAACGAATGTATCGTTATGATATGAGTAAAAAACAGTAGATGAGGATAAATTTAAATATGAGAATAATTTTAAATAAAAATAATCAAAGCAATCAAGATTCTCAAACGGTGCCAGGTCAACAAAGCAGCTCGAAAACAAGCGCATATTTTTTTATTTTGTTTTGACTTTAGTAAAAATCTTTGTTAGATTAATTTATTAAGTGTGTGAAGTGAGTTATAGAAAACATACAGTAACAGGATTGCGAGTTTAAGATAATAAGTTTCGATTAATATAGGTTTGAGTCAAGATCTTAAATTCTCTGTAAGCATACGTTTAATAGTACAGGCGTTGGTAGACCAAGTTGATAAATCAACCTAGTTAACTAAATTTAATTTAGTCAACCTATAATAGAAACTTTAAAAAATAATTTATTTATAAGATTGAACAACCAAATTAATCTACTAAGTCTTTAGTTGACTAATTTGGTCTACAAAGTCTTTAGTTGACTAAGTCGGTCCACCAATAGCTATCTATTGTGGTTGATTTTAAATTTTTTTTGAATTTGATCGACCAAGTACAGTTTCAGTTGAATGTTTCTAGTCGTTTTTAATTTCTTTTGAGAATACTTTTGACCTTTTTCTTGAGCTGTTTAAAAGATTTATAAATAGTTTTGATTGGATATTAGTATAGGTGCTGAAAAAATATTCTCGTTCATTCTTAAGTGATTAAAAAGTCGATCTAAGTACTCTAACCTCTTATGATCAACTTCAAAAAGTGATATCTGCCTTTCTTTACATGCTTAAAATCAATCATAAAAAAAGGGTGATATTATTGTTGTGATTTGGTTTTTAATTAGTTCTTCGATTTTCTTCTTTCGAATTTTCTTCTTCTATTTCTTTGAGTGAAAAAGAGTGAGTGTATGACTTTAGGTGAGTAAAACTTAAAAGAAAGAAGATGATTGTGTAATGGTATAAAAAAGGCTACTTTATTGCCTTAATATGAAAGGAGTTGGTATAGTGAATTTTGTGTGAGAGCCTTTAAGTCATGTAAAGTGCTGAACTACGTATAATCTCGCGTGCTCTTCTGGATGAGATTTTAATTTATCGCTTTCATATATATTTTCTCTTATTATTACTAATAAATTTTACTTTATGTGAATAGTTTTTATTTATCAAAATAACATTTATTCATTCTCACTCTAGATATTCATTCGATCCTACAATATTTATGTAAAATATTTTTAGAAGGCGTTTGATTTGATATTATATTAATGTTATGTAATATTATTTAAATGTCATGATGTTTATTAAATAACATCTTATTATTTTTTAATTATCAATTTCATAATTATTTAGAAGATAATTTAAAAATATTATTAAATCAAATAATTATTTTTACTAGATAATATTGAACCAAAATCATGGCGATGGCTATGAATAAATGAAAATTAAATGGGATGCTTGAAAGGTATCTCAAATTACAGGGAGCTATAAGTAATTTGACATAAAAATAATGAAAACTTTAATTTTGTTAATTTTCACAAATTTTGAGATCCGAGAAAAATCATTATTCTTGAGTAGAACAAGTTCAAACATTAAATTACAAAAAAAAAAATATTTACAATTTAACAAATTTGAAGATAGTTTTAAAAGTTTAATAAGTGATAAATATTCAGTTGATTAATGTTCTCAAACTATTCCTATAAAATTTAAAATTTATGAATATATTTGATTAGACAAATCAATATAAAACTTATTTAGAACTGTATTTTGTTTATTAATCTGAAAAGAATCATGAATCATCAATTAGCATAATATTAACTAATGAGTCTTTCCATAAACTCATTATTCTACTTAATTGATAAGAATTTGTGTATAATCCTTATGATGACCGTGGCCAAAGAGGGCGGGGAGTGATTGCCGGGTGACGCCCTAAGAGAAAAGAATCATTGAGACAAAGTGCGACACATGACAGGCGTCTAGATCGAATAATGAGTAGTGAGAGGGGCACAGAAATGAATCGTCTCACATCAGAAAGAGAAGGAGATCCTGAGTTGTATAAATAGATAACGTGATCTCAAATGGTAAATACGTTTTTTGAGGCAAAACCGTTAGGCTAGTGATGAAAAACTCCGTAATTAATTGGGCTTGGGTTGAAGTAGCACTGGGATAGGTGATCTCTTGGGAAGTGCTCAAGTCGCGCTGTTTTCGTAAAGCTAAAATGGACAATATTTCTATATTTGGATCACGGGATGTTACAATCCTAGTTTTCATAATCTCAAATACATATTAGTTTGTTCGTGATAAACTAAAAAGCTCATTCACGAGTCAAACACAAACTTAACTCAAACTGTCATCGTATTCCAAACTAAGTTCAAACAAGCTCGAAATGAGCTTGAGCTCAGTGCCAATAAATGGATATAAACGTGAATAGACTACTACTTAGTTTACTATTATTTAAAAAAGCAATTGTATAATCTTATAGAACAAATCTTTTTCAAGTATGATTGTGAGCACTACTTAATTTAGTTCGGTTCATTTATACTCCTACTTCCAAACAATAACCAGTAGAGACAAAAACTAGCTCGCCACACCGAATATCACCTTGATCGTGTCGGGGCCACACCGAATATCACCTGGACCGTGTCGGGGGTAATATCTGAGGGAGGCTGGAGGGGGTTGAACCAGTAATTCAAAAATAACAAAACCTTCCAAAATTAATTAAAAAATAAGAAAAAACTTCCAAAATTGAATTATGTTTGTTGTATAAAATAGAAGAACAAATCTCAACAAGCAATGAAGGAATAAGACGAAATGATGAGTGCTTGATAGATAAGTGAATAAGCTGAAGGAATCAAACATTATCTTCTCATATTGATAGAAATAGGGGAAATATGGAATTGGAGGGTGGCAAGATACGACTTGATCGGTGAAATCATTTTAGAAATCTCGAGTTAGGGTCATTATTGATGTAAAAAATATATCAAAATAGAATAAAATAAGACGATAATTTTTACGTGGAAACCCGATTATCCAGGGGAAAAACCACTACGCCGTCTAGGCAATTTAAATCCACTAATCGAATCTCTTCTCTTATAAAGCTTGAGGGTCTTTAAATGAAGACCGAATAAAAGAATAAGTACAAAAGAGAAAGAGAGAGTGATCTCTAGAGAGAGAATGTCCCAGAGCTTCTCCTCGTTCCCCTTATTTATAGCTTGAAGAGGAGAAGACATAATAGTTATAGTCTGTCACATCTGATACCTATTCCTGTAAATGATAATTAGAGATTGGACTCCCATGCCGTTTTAAATGCTGAGTTGACATAGTAGTACGGAGAATACGATCTGGTGGTATCTCCTTGAAGTGCTATTCGAGGAGGGCTGTTTGACTAGGGGTGTTAGAGAAGGTTCTATCAGTCATAAACTTTGACTCGTTAATTAAAGAGATTGAATTTAAGTTGTACATAATCATGAATCGCATTGCGTGGGATTAAAGTTTGATGGTCGTTATCATTATAGTAGCAGTTTGAATTGTACATAATCGAATTAGGATAAATTATCTATATTTAAACTTTTTTTTTTTTACAAATGATTTATGAAACTTATTAATCACATTAAGTTTGAGTCATTGAATGAGAACCATTTATTCACCAAGTCTATGTTAAGTCATAAATTTTGAGTCATTTATTGAACAACATTAAATTCGAAATACACATAATTGGTTCAAGTCATATTAATATAAGATTTTGTTCCATTGATACGTTGAGTTGATGGGTTATCCTTAAATTATATCATACTATGATAGGTCGACTGTATAATATCTCATGTTTTAAATATAAATGTATTATTCTTCTTAACTTTAGGAAATTGCTATACTTGAATATTTTTTTAGTAAGTTGCCCATCTCAGTATTATTATAGTTTAAGCACATTTAATTATAAAATTTTCATCATCAGCTTTACGATTTTATCTTAAAATGCACCTCTATATGTTAGAATCACTTTGTTTACTTGTATAACTCAGAAAATTCTCTCCTTTTTTATTATTGGATGATTCATTCTTATATTGCTCCACTTAAAAACCTTTTATGAGCTACTTCTTGTTCTGATGATTCTGATTTAATCATATATTTATATCACTCTGACTCCAACGATCACTTCCCGTTGTCCTCAAACCTTGGGTCTTCACACATCAGAAATAATACCACATTAAAGTTATCATTTTATATATTACTATTTTATACTTAACAAATTATATTATTTATATTTTTATTACACATCGTACACTATTAAAATATTTCACTAGACATATCAAGATTATAGTATAAAGATAATTTTTATAAACTTTGGGATGTTGAAAATTGAAATATATAAAATTAAGGCCCTGTTTGGTGCGATGACCAAAATAGTATTAATTTAAAAATGAACAGTAATAATAATAAATAATTTTTTTAATTATTCTACACAAGTCTAATATAAAAAAATATTATTTTACTTTACATACTCAATAATTTTTAATAAAATATCTACTTTATTTCACATCCTAGATCAAAATATTCGAATAGAGTATTTTGGTATAGGATGTAAAATATTTTTTATTAAAAATTATTGAGTATGTAAAATAAAGTAATATTTTTTTATATTAGAATTTATATAAAATAATTAAAAAATTTATTTTTTATTATTATTATTATTTTTTAAATTAGTACCATTTTGGTCCTGATTTTAGTCCTTACTCCAAACATGGCCTAAAAAACTTTTATTGGGAGGCATGCTGAAATTATAAAAAAAAAAAAAATTGGACAAGTAAATTTAATTAAAAAAATTTGTTTAATATATAATCTAAATAAAATGAATTTTTTAAATAAAAAAATTCAAATTTATGTCCTATTTATTTTAAAAATTTATTCTATATCAAATAAATTTTAATTAACTCAAAATTCGTGTTCGAGTCAAAGCTGATTTAGCTCGTTCGTAGCGTCGTCGCATGCGAGCTCATCGTTGGGAGCATCGGGAGCTCCACTGCGCTCTAACGGAGGAGCCGATCGAGAGAGAAGACATGCGAGTCGCTCCCAAGGTCATTTTTCTCCTCAGGGACGAGAGCGGCTACGGGCCTGCCCTCGCCGAAGAGTTCCTCCCAAACCCTAGCTCCAACCACACTAGATCGTAAGCTCGACTAGCCCTAATCCTACATCGCTTTTGTTTTTTCATCATGTTTCTGGTGTTTTCCCGCAGGGAGAGTTCCTTTGAACTATCGCTTGAAAAGTACGGAATCACTGATTGCAAAGCTTCCTGCGATGCGATCCAGTTTATTGATGTCGACGGATCGCCTCAGGTAGTTTGACGGTAGCTTTTGCTTCCGGCTGGATTGAGATATATGTAGAAAACGCGGAATCAGATCAGCCTTTGCTTGATCTCAGAGAGTGATCATCTTGTTTTTTTTTTTTGCTCCGAGATTTGTTGCGACATTTTTCACGGATAGGCATTCTTTATTCTCTTTAGGCTATATGCTTAGAATCTTGTTATCCGTGCTAAGGGTATTAATGTTTTCATCACAGAATCTATTTCTCATCTTAAATTTGTACATTACTCTTCGCACTCCTGATGCATTTCTTCACATTGCAAACTTTTATAATAGTGCGCTAAGAGGATTCATTTGCTTATTGGCTTCAAATTGACTTTAGAATGAATGCATGCGTGTGTTGAACCGAAATATTATTTGGTGGATTCGAACATATAACTATTGTCAGCATTGCTTGCTTGTATTAAGAGTTTAGTTAGTTCAGCATCTTTGTGGCAGTATATGAAAACACGGGTTATTGAGGAATTGTTTCCATGCTTAGAAGGCATTTCATGAACCTTTTTGTTTAAAAAAAAATTCTAGAGTATTTTTAAGGACTTCAGATATTTTATGTAAATTGGGACACATCATTCTATTGTGAGCTAAACAGACCAATTAAAGGACAGCGCTATGTTACTTGATAGATTGGGCATCACATAACCTGACAAACTTTCCTTTTTAATTTTCTCAACTTAGGTTGTTTCTCATTTTCACTTCCAATCATGGTGATAGATTTGAACCCGCCCGTTCAAACTTAGTCTATCACATTACTATCCATTGACCGATTGGCAATGGCCTCTGATTCTCCTTTTCTAACTCCGTAACTCGTTATATTGTATCTTACTACACTTTCATTTAGATTTTGTCAGGTAACTTGGGTTTTCACTGTTGACCTCTTGAGAAAGGCAATTTTTATGGAATACTTTAAGCAAATTGACAAAATGTGATGTGTTTTCTTATCCTGTGAATAAAAACAAGTGCATTCATGAGTGTTTTCTACTTTGACAATCATTTATAAAGTTAAATCTTTCATTTACAATCATCGACTTTTACTTATATGAATATGCAATGAGCTACTTGTTCGTCTTGCCCTTTCAGGTGACAATTTTGCTTGTACCAAATTATGAACCTCCTATAGCTGCATGTGCTGTCAATGAAATTTTATCCTGGACTACTTCAGAAAGTTTTTGTGTCCAACCTACAATTATAGTTCCATATATCACAAAATCATTGAAGAACGACCAAGAACTAATAAATTCTACAACGTCAGAGAAGCAAACTACTCTTTATGCTGCTGTAATTGGTTCTAGAAATGATTTAACCGGTGCCGTATGTGCCGGAACTATGTCTTCTCCCCCGACATTTCGATTATATTGTGAGACTTTAGCTTGCTTGCTACAAATGGTGCGAGTATTAAAGCTTACAACAGTCTTTTTGATTGCTTCAGCTTCTGGTAAAGGAACTTTGACCAGTGAACTTGAGGTATGCAATATATTTGTTTGGAGAAACTTTCTGAATTAAATGATTTCTTTTACAACAAATAGGTTTTCCTCTTTGTATTTGCTTTCTACTACAGTACCACGAAATATGAAAAGATTATGTAAGAAAATGATCTCAATGCCGGTGTCTAGTGGAAAGCTTTCATTGCAAATGATTTTTTGTAGAACAAATCAATATGCCTAAAAATATAGCACAATATTTTTTTGTTAATGACCTTGAGTTTGTGGTCCTAGTCTCTTTACTAGAGTAAGAAGTCAGGAAGTTCTAGTATATTTTGCCAAAGTTTTTTCTATTTTTCAGGGATGGCACTTAGGTTCTTTTCTCCCTTTTCTTATCAGTTAGGTTTGGGGCTGGCAACGAGTTGAGTTTAAGCAAGTTAGTCTCAGATGCAACTTGAAAAGCTAAGTTACTGGTGTTTATTGTTTTGACCTAGACATATGTTGATATAATAATAATTATTCTGTATTAATGTAAATTGTATATTTTTGTAGTTATATATGTGCGAGTCTGTGGATACCAATTAATCTTTCACTCACACTACCATCCCTGTACAGTGTACACAAATCAATTATCTTATACATATTTATGTAGAGAATTACACTAAAGAGGTGTTTGGTTCAATGTTATTTTGATGTTATGTTATTTAGAGAAAGCAATTGTTTGGTTTAATGAGATCTATAAATAATCTTCTATTAGATTATAAAATTATTAGTCAAAAGATGACATGTAGATTACATAACATAACACCAAGATAACAACGAACCAAACGCCCCTTAACTTAAATCATGCTGTATGTACATATTGAGTTGATCTCCAGCTGAGATTATTCTATTTTGAGCAAAAGGAAGTCCAGTTCAATTTTAATTTGATTAAATTTTGACCAAGTTTTGAGTGTCGAACAGAATCCCTAATTTCACTTTGTCTTTCTCAAATCCATATTCACTGCACTCATTCCGGGCTATCATTTATATTTTTTTTTTTGCTCTTAGATGCTGAAACAGCTTGGCAGCTTCATTGCTGGTCATTTGAACCTCAGCTTCTCGAAGGATAAGCTGCAGTTGAAAGAGAAGGAAAGATCTGCTGCAGCTCAAGAGCCATGGCGTGATCTCTATGGTTAGGGTTTCAATTGGCCTCATTACTGTTTATATTGTTGTATTTTTTTAGAATCATATTAATTGGGTGATAGATAATGGAAGCCACTAATGAGATTATGAGAGCGAAGATCAGAATTATAAGCAAGCAAATATTGGCAAGCAGTGCAGTTTTTTTCTTTTGGCTGTTTCTTTTGCACTTCAAAGGATTTTTTTGTTTGAGCAAATTACTGATATGCCCCTATAATTTACTTGCAATTACACTATTGTTCATATTTTGTGATGTAATTATGTAAATAGTCTTTATTTTGCTTTACCTTTATGTTCTTATTTTATAAAATTTGAAAAGTTTAAATGAGGATTTAAAAAAATAAGAACAAGTAATAATTTACCCATTTTGGTTTTGCTTCTTGGGATGTGATTATGGGTTTCTTACACATGGGAAAAAGGATGTGAAGTAGATTTATGGGATATTTGATTCAATGTTATTATGATGCTATGTTTTGTTATTTATTAAAATTAGTTATTTAGTTTGATGAAATATTTAGATATTAAAAATAAAATAAAATAATTATTTTAAAATAATATTTAGATGTCGTCTAAACTTGTGTGATTGTCATTTTAGATGATACTTTAGTGGTAATGGAGAGATGAGAAAGAGTTTGATTTTATAACAAGAGGGGTAGATGAAGAGGATATTGGAATAATAAAAATAATAGTGCTATTGAATTGAATAAATAATTATTTACAGATAATATAAAATGCGGTAATAGTGGTATTTAAATTATATTAATATCTATCTTTCATAAATTTTTTTTAAAGTATTTTGTTCTTGTGCTGTGGTCATTTCAAATAGAAAAGAATAAATTGTAGAAGCAGGTATGTTATTTAAAATTTTAAATATTATATTTTCATTTAAATATATATTATTTCTTAAATTTTATAAATAATAGTATGTAAACAATATTTAAAATTTTTTGATATATAAATAATTATTAATATTCAGATAAATTTATAATTGAGATTTTGATTAATTTGAAAAAACAATTTAAGACAATGTTATTTTGATTTAATATTATGTTGTAATATTTAGATATTATTTTTTAAATCATAATTTTATAATATTTTTAAAAATTATTTATATTTATTATTAAATTAAGTAATTAATTTTTAAAATAATATTAAACTAAATGCTCTATATGTAAAGTTATTTATTTAAATAAATTTTAAGAAATATTAGTTTTTTTACTAAAGAATTTAAATTTTAAATGAAGTTAAAAAATGTTACATCTGATATTTTAAAACTTAAAATTTATTTTCATTTAAATTTCGTAATTATCCTTTTAAATTTGTAGTTTGAGATATGACAGAAAAAGACTCTCCCTCACTCGTCTCAATTCTTCTCATCCTGAATAACTGCCTCCCATCCTCCCCTAAAGAGAGCGAATGCATAGAGAAGAAAGAGAAGCCCAAATCTTCTCTCAAATCAACAATTGCTCCCTTCGATTGACATAATTATTCTACGTTTAAAACTAACTTTTGTAATTTGTAGTAATCATTCTCTTTGAAATCAAGCAAACTTAAAACTGTAATAAATTTGAGATACATTTTATCGGACATTTAAATTAAATTCTTATTTAATTAAATTATATTTTGAAAATATTTAAAATTTGTATTAGAATAAAAAAGTTTATTATTAAAACTTTTATTAAATATAAAGAAATTTAATTGTTTTTTAAATACATGAGATTTTAAATAAACTTAATTTTTTAAATTTAAATATAAATATAATAAAATAAAAATATTTTTAAAAAAATTTAAAATTCTTATTGCCATCATCAAGAAAAAAAAAGTAAATACCATTTAAATTTCTGAAATTTTAAAGTAATATCAACTTAGTTTTACGATTTTTAAAATTTTTTAATAAGATACTGGAAAATGTAATTAATGTTTCAATCAAATACAGTTTATTTAATTTAATTTTTTCCAATCTTTCTAATAAAATTAATATTTAAATAAATGAAAAAAACACCCCGCTCTTTTCACTTCCTATCGCATCTCAAGCTGCTGCCGGCCAAATGTGAAACAATCAAATGACAAATGATAAAAGACGTAACAAAATTTATTAAACTGAATGATAAAAAAGAGATGGAGAAAAAAAAAAAAACAGATGAATAGACATTCGATTTTAAAAAAAAATAATGATAAAAATTGGATTCTAATAGAATAAAATAAAATTTTGAACCCAATTTCCAGCTGTAACAGAAATAAATTAATGTTCATTTAATGTTACTGTGATTTCAGGAGATTCCAAGTTTCTAAATTAATGTTCATCCAAACAGAAATAAATTAAAGTAAATTCAAAACTAATTTTAAACTATTTTTCATCCAAATAGAATTTAAGTTTGAAATCACTTTACTTAACTGAAGCCACTTCAAACTTTAAATCCGACTTTATTTATTTTAAAGCCGAATCCACTATCAAACAGGCTCAAAAGGATTGCAATCTTATGTTAGTCCTTTAATACAATACCTAACTAATATTCTATCTCCCATTCACATATCAATTCAGAGAATAAATACAAGAACAACATTCAAGAGTGGTTACAGTGTAACTTAAATTAAGGTAAATAGCGAATAAGTCTTGGGTCTATGTGCGCCTAGGCTTCTAGTTTTCAGATCAACTAAACTAATCCCTCTAGTTTGAAAAATAATATAACTGTGTCTTCCAGCAATTAAATCTATAGATTAAAAGATTTTTTCCCCCCTCCTCTATCTTCTACTTCTAATCTCTACTCTCTATATGTGGGTTTGGCATCAGGCAACGATGCCAAGGGTGACGACGCTGTGGACAACAATGCTAGGAAGGCGAAGGCGACTACATTGGGTGATGATACCTAAAGTGAAGAAAGGTGAGAAAAAGAGAAGAAGCAAAAGATAGAGAGGGGATGCAAAAATATTTTTTACTCATGTATTTAATAGTGGAGGTCCTAATTGCATTATTTCTCTAACTAAAGGGACTAATTTGGTAAATTTGAAAATCAAAGAGACCCTCAAACTAAAGGGACCAATTTGCTATTTGCCTTTTAAACTATAGTACATAAATGTCAGTTTTTTGGTGTTCTGCCTGTAAATAGGTAAGTTTTTTTTTTTTTTTTGGAAGTATATGAAAATTTCCGAAGAAAAGAAACTTACACTACTACAAAAAAAAACACCATGTTTGCTGAGCAGCTCGTTACACATTCAAAATATACAGATGAAACTGTAACGCCTCAAAACTAAAACGGCTATTGCTGTAAAAAAAAAACTCACCTTGTTGGCCGGGTCCATGTTGTCTCTGAGGTTTTAAGATTTCCATAATATGCCTGATTTGTTGATTCATCCCAGTATGCCTAAAAAAGCAACATGTCAGTCAAATATAAGAACAAACTGGTCATTGATCTCATCAATTTGTAGTACATTATGCTTTAAAGATCATACATTTCGGTCCATAGCACTAACGTCCTTCTCTGCACATTTATTTCAGATGGGTCTACCATTTACAACTTTATCCAAATTGACAACCACATTGATTTTCTGATGCTTAGGCCCCGTTTGTCTAGGAGTTTAAAATTAACCTAGTTTAATTTTAACTAGGCATATCATATCACACATAAAATTTAATATTAAAAATTAAATTTATATCATATCCTACACATATTACTAAAATAATAACTAACTTATATCACATCCCTCACATATTCCAATATAATAACTAACTTTATATCACATCTCTCACATATCCCAACATAATAACTAACTTTATTTCACATCATTCACAACTTTCAATAAAAAAATATCTCTATCCAAATTTAATTTTAACTTTCTTAAATTTAACCTTACAAACACACCCTTAAATGATATTCCCATCTCTTAATGCTCTACACATTATGGAGCAACAGGGGTAATAGACATTTTTTTAAAAGCTCAACTCTTAAATGACTGAGCTTGAACATGCTCAACATCCTCACTTGAAGATTGATCATGGGCCCGAGCAATATTATGTTTTAGTATTTTAATATAGATTTTAATTGCATTACTAAGTTGGCTGTCATTGTCTACAAACACATACTATTTATTATTTTTGAAATAAAATTTTCCCTTTCATTGATAATTCAACTAACTAATTGATGAATTGTTCATAAAAGAGCTGATATAAGCTCATTTAGATAGCTCAATAACAGGCTCGACGTGAAGCTTGATTATCAAGCTCATTAGTAGGCCTCGCAAGGCGATAACTAGTTTGTGAACAAGCTTCAATCAAGCTATAGTACAAACATTTATACAAAATGTACATAAAGAAATCTGAAACAAGCTTTTGAATATGGACATAGCCAAGCTCACCTCGTCTGGGTTCATATACAGCCCCAGCAGGGATCTCCCTTAAAGTCCATAAATATTGTGTTTCAACTGATAAATATTGTTTTATCAAATACCCTACATTGTAAATTCATGCATTTGAAAATTATCTTATACTTCTAGTATTTATTGATGCATAAAACAGTAAGATAAAAGTTAAAGCCCTATGAAGTACAAACACGATATATGGACACAGGGACACGACACCATATTAGCAACACACGATTTTCAAAAATATAGGGCACCGACGCGACAAGACACATCAAATACAATAATAATAAAATTAACAATTTATATTTAAAAAAATACATAAACCATAGAAGAGATATGAGATGTACATTTAGAGTTTACTTTACAAAGCGAATGAAAAAATAAGGAAAAAATGTAATTTGCTTGCCAAGACAACCACGGTGAGCACGACAATAAGAAAAAATTTTTGCGATTGATTTATTTTCGTGAGACGTGAAGGCTGTGAGGAGGAAAGAAATTAAATTTAATTTGGTTAACTTAGAATCTTAATTTATATTCCGTAAATTTCAATAATAATAATAAATAAATTTTAATTTTATTAAATAAAATTTTAAAAATAATAAATTTTAAAAATAACAAAATTTTTAAATATTAATAAAAAGAATAAAGAGAAAGTAGATGTGTTTATAAGTTTTAGTCTTATGTTTAATATTATTAATAAATATAATATTAATAAATAAATTTAATATTAATATTAAATATATTAATTTCTATACCATGAGTCCTAAAAGTATCATGGAATTAAAAGTATTTTGCACCTTAAAAGTGTTCTGAAAGTATCCTACATTTCAAAAATATTTTAAAAATATATCAGAAGTGTCCGATGTATCCTCGTATGTCTAAAAAATATCCTTTAATTTTTTAAATATTATGTTATTAGGACATGCCACATGGTGCATCCGACACAAGGGGCACATGGTGAACCCTGTGTCCGTGTATCTGACACAAACACAATGTGATTTTTTTAAGTGTCCATACTTCATAATTTGGTTATATGAGTAACCAAAGAGGCCTATTTGTAAGATCGTATAAAATCAATGGAGGAATAAAACGTTAGAAATAGTACGAAAATATTGATAACTCAAGGCGTAAGTGCAACAGATAAAAAACAATGGAGTTGAATGAATTGCATCAAAATCCTCAAAGACCCATAGGACATATAATGTGAAGCTAGATTTGAGGTAAAATAGTGAATGTGTAGATAAACCTGCCATCCAGAAGGAAGATCTTTGGAGAGTTCCACAAGATTAGGCTGCTTTGCCTCGTTCTCAACCACCTCCTTTGCTGTCTGAGTATCTTCAGCACTTGACTTGACTACTCTTCTGCGTTTTACTCGTTCACGCCTGTTTCATGTGAGGCTTAATTTTTGAAAGCTAGAAATAGAGGACCATAATAGAATGATTTATTAAGGCGCACAGGAGTACCCAAAAGAAAGTTACTATCAAACTTCACAATATCTACAATACCATAGCATCCAGTAAAAACTACAGCTATTTCTATAAAGAGCTAATAATGATATAACATAAAATTTTAGATGTTGAGTATAATATGCAAAGAAACTGAAAATAAGACAACTGTAGTAAAGTGAAAGTTAGGTCAAACAGAGAAGTATTTGAAAATTATTATGTAACTTAAAATATCTTGAAGACCTAAAAAAATACTAAGAGAACATTTGGTTCAATGTTATCTTGAAATTATGTTATCTAGAAAAAATAATTGTTTGGTTTGATGACATCTTTAGATAACTTTTAAAAAATTATAGAAATATCACTCAAAATGATAAATGTCATGACATTTAGACAACATAACATCAAGATAATATCAAATCAAACGGCCCTTAAACAACAACTTTGATGTATGGATATATATGTTGGACAATTAAACAACTCTCAAGTATTGGGCTGGATGACTTAATTATAGAAATAATGGAATTATAACCTAAATGTGGTTAGCAAAACTACAACGAAACGTAGAGTAGCGCACCAACATGGGCCACAAGTATCAAATTATTGCGGAAATAACAACATAATTAGATTGTTGCTCATGATGATTATTAAAGGATGCCTTAACTCACAAGCATAACACATATACTCTAGGTCTAAAATAGCCCCTAACACTGCTACACTTGAGATACTACATGAGATAATTATGCCATTTCTTGTAGCAGGTACTTATCAGTTATCACCAAATGTTAAAACCGTACAAGTTCAATATTGCACGTAATTATCATTCAATAAGATCGTTTAAAGTTTCCTGCAGGTCAAGGGAACTCACCAGTCACCACCTAAAGGAACAAAATTTGCATTATCTTCAGCTTCACCAGAAGATATCTGCCGTGCACGCCATTCCTACAAAAAGAACTTTAACACATTAAAGCTTTTGAATCGTGCGTTTAAAAAGAAAAAAATGTAGCAGCAAAAACCTCTATCTCCTTCTGGCGTTTCTTCTCTAGAATCTCAAGAGCACCCTCAGGCCTCTGCTCCTCATCTTCATGTAGTTCCTCTTTTGCAGCTTTCCACTTTGCAAATCAAAATCCCATTAACATCATATAAAACACTTTATTGCAAGCAATATAAACAAAGATCTTGAAAATACCTTATCCACAAGACTAGACACTTTCTTATTAGACCTGAGACTTGGTGCGACAGCCACTGTACGCTTCTTGCTACGCGCAACTGTTAAAAATTGAAGGAAAAGAAGGATTTATAAGATCAGAAAAGGCATGTTTTACTTGGAAGGTATGTCCCAAGCATCAAGGACACCAGTGGAAATCTATCACCTCATCATTAACTAGGGGCTGGCAATAGAAGTTGAATCTTAAAACTCACATGATAACCACTCAAACTAAAATCAATTAGAAATCTCAATCCTTGTAGCTCAAAACTGTTTTAGCTTGAAATCAGATCTATATGCTTAAGCATACGCATCTAGCTTTTTATATGACGCATATATAAGATATTTAAGTATTTAACGTGTTTACGCATTATGAAGAGCTTTATGTAAATGGAATGAGTTAAAAATAAAAGTCAAAAAAAAATTCAATATAAATTTTAGACCGAGTTGCTCGAATTCAAAAATAAAGTAAATAATCAGCTTGGCCAGGAATTTAGAATACCTTTTGTCTGATTCTTGGGAACAGTTGGTGGTTGAGTATCTAAGCTAACATCATTGATTGCTGAAGATCCTGAAGCTTGGGCAGTCGAAAGGGCAGGAGGCGCCTGTAAACTGCTTGTTTGAGACTCACCAATTGCTTTTGTTAGAGAATTACTCGAATTCACAGGAAGCTTGACAGCAGAGGAATGATCGGAAGCCAGAACCACATTATAAGTGACAGCAGTAGCCTCCACATAATAGCTAGAAGGCTCTGTACTATTGAACACAGGTTCAGATGAAACAGATGTATTTGCAACATCGTAATATGTAGCAGATAAAACTGGGTCAACACTGATAGAAGCCGCTTCTGGTAAACAACTTCCAGCTAGTGGGTCATAATATGCTGGGCGCTCTGATTCAGTAAGCTGACTACCTTCCGTACATGTATAATAAGTGCCATTAGGAACTTCACTTACAGCAGAGGAATAATAATCATATGGTGGAATGCTGAATCCAACATTATAGTGATCTGGATAAGTATAGGATGGAAAGGTTGCTGATGGTTGTTCTTCAGGAGGATCCATTTCACTCTCAGGAGGAGGTGGAGGTGGAAGTGACTCAGACTCTGGAGGTGGAGGTGGGATCCAGTCATCTTGTGGATTTGCAATATTGGACCCATCTAAAGGACCTCCAGTAACAGTTGGCACTGAAGGAGATTCATCAACTTCCATTTCAACATCCATATCATCATCCGAACTATTGGCCAACGTAGGTACAAAATTAACAGAATCATGGCATGGGTTAACTTCTGCCACATTGTCTATTAGATGCTCCCTTCCCTGAGGTGCTTTGGGAGAAGTCCTTTCAGTACTGGTATTCTCATTCTCATACTTTTCACTTGCAGCAACAGAAGTACCAATATGGTCTTCGCCCTGCTCAGTGAATTCAGAATGACTATTATCTTGGGAAATCAGATGCCCGGTGTCTGACGTAACATATTCTTGGGTTTGAACAGAAGCTTCACATTTATCAATTGCAGATTCAAGCAGTTTAAGCTTCGCTTCTGTATGCCACCAGAAAGGAAGAATTGTTGTACCATATGCTGCTAATGCTCTGCAATCTGATATTCTGATTTCAATTTCCTTTCTGACCCCTTCATATTCTTCCAGCTTCTGTGCCGATCTGAAAGAATAAACCTTAAAATTACTATTGAAAACAAAAAGGATAAAAATGTAAAGATAATACGATGTACCTATCTAACATGTTCAAGCGTTGCAGCAAAGTTTCACCATATTTCACTAGCTGAGAAGAGTTAGTGTCTTCACTCACATAACCATCACTCGTTCTTGCCGGATGGCCATCCTTCTCTTCATTGCTAGATGAATCATGCGTCCCATCTGGGTACCCACACAAGTTACCATTATGCACATTAACATTTTCAACAGTATATTGACTATCATTCTGATTGGCATCATAGATCTCATTTTTTGAATCCATGCTTCCATATCCTCCAGCATCTTGGGATATCAAATTGTTACCTTGACTCCCACCAACCACAGAAACTTCAGCGCAGATAGCCATCTCCAAGCTTGAATTAGCAAGAGCATGAGCCTTTAGGACATCAGTAACTCCTTCCTCAAGAGCAACAGGAACACACTGACCATCTACATTTTGAGAATTAACAGCCATAGCAGCAGGCACCTCCCATGAAGTCTCTCCAGTTTCTGTATTCCAGTAATAGTATTGATTGCTTTCCTCGTGCAATACCAGTTTCCAATTTCCATTAACATGATCACTGGCTTGGTTCACGGAAGAATCGGTTTTACAAGTAATTTCATTTTTGCAATGCCCAACCTCCACATCAGTATTTTCACTAGATTTAACTTCCATCGCTTCCAATTTCTTAGGATTGTCCATTTGATCCAAGTCTTGCTCGGCGTCACCACATTCACCGAATTTTTCCTTTTTACTTACTGAATAGTCATTTGCCTCAACATCCTCCTCCACCTGAAAGAATAGTGACCTATGTTGAGCAATAGACATCAAGAAAATGCAAAAGCAACAGATAAAAATAAAGAAACAAGAACAATAAATTTAAGTTGCATATTTGTATGTGACGAGATAAAATACTGGACTTGCCAAAGAAAATCAAAAAATCAAATGAGCAAAAACTGCTAAAGAGTTTCTAGTGGTCAATTAGATAAAGATACATAGCATAAAGGCAGAGATGCAAACAATACAACTGTGGTGCAAGCAAGTGATATGGCTAATACCTAATAGCAGCAAAAGATGTTAATACAGCAAAGAAACTGACTCAGAAAACAATATCTATATAGTTTCACTCAAATTTCCAAGGCCACACCATCTACAAGCTAAGTTACCCTTGAAATGTGAATATGTGAATTTGCTTGACTTTCCACACATTTCCTGTAGTGAAAAACTTCATTGATATTCCCCATGCTTGCAAAAACTTGCCGCAAACAAAGTACTCATAAAAAAAGTAAACAAATTAGAAACCAAAATTTTCAGCCAATCTTACTACAATCTAAATCATATGTACAAAGAAGCGAGAAAAAACATGCCAATTGCAATAGAATGTTTTCATCCAATCTATCTTACTACAAACTAAAAAATATGTACAATAAAAAGAGAAAAAACATGTCCATTGTAACAGAAATCACACACTTTAACAGGGTACACAAGACAAGAAAGGGAAGACGTAAAAAACTGAAACATCATTACCTGGCCATCTAGCTCTACAGTGTAACGACCATCAACAGCTGTTTCTTCATTATTTGTTTCGACATCCAGTTCATCATCACTATATTGTCCAAGTAAGAGTAAGGGATTTTCCTGCTTTTTACCTGAACAAAGAATATTATATTGTGAGACAATAAACAACTTACAATATGGCATAATGTTCATGTATACGAAAAAAAAGAAAGTTACAGTAAACTTGTAAGTTATATAAATAACATTATAAGTGATGCTTCATTAGGCAAATAATCTTGTCAAGCCACCTGATAGTCAGATAAACAAAAGATAGAAACATACGAACCGAGAAGGACACCATTCTTCCTGTAAATCTCCAAGACGCTGTCAAAAATGTCAAAGTTTTTTTCATGGTGGCAGCTGGATCTGTTACCATGAACATTCCTTAGACCTCAAGTACCCAACAGTCCCAAAACCAAAATCTCGGTACTAGGGACAGATCCTTTGCAGTATTTCCAAATACCCACCAAAAATATGTTGTGCAGGGAATCTTCTCTATATAGTCCTTTGAAGAAAATTGATGGAACCCACCTGAAGGAGACGTAGGAACACTAGCAGACTGTTGTTCTTGATCCCCTCCAACTTCCTCATGTACAGAACTGCTCTTCTCCTCATCTGCAGTAAGAATAAAAGCAAAAAGTCAAAGCATCAAACTTGCAATAACAAATATACAGTGAAGGAATTTTGGGGAAGGACTCGAGCAATATCCACAGTATAACATAAACATAGCATCTACTATCATAAACATTACAGTAGCACAATTATAATATTTCAAATGAGGCTACTGAGCAGAATTTATAAAAATTAACTTAAAAAATGTTTCCCTTATCCTCTAGTTTCCAGTGTATAGTTTATGAACCTAAATTAAATGTAGGCATCTCGAACTCCAAATATGATAAACCATAATTCATCAACTACACAACAAGGTGAAATATTTTTTCCTCAGTTCTTTTAAAACAGTTATGGTCTTCTCCAATTTCCACAATGCCACGAGTTATCACAAAATCAGGTCCAAGTAAGAATTCTCTATCCACCAACTATAGTTGTTGACACAATAAGCCCTGTTTGGCGTGAGAACCAAAACAGGACCAAAATAGTACTAATTTAAAAAAAACAATAATAATAATAAATAAATTTTTTAAATCATTCTACACAAATTAAAAATATAAAAAATATTATTTTACTTTACATACTCAACAATTTAAAATAAAAATATTAACTTTATTTCACATTCTAGACTAAAATATTCAAATCGAGTATTTTGATCTAAGATGTGAAATAAAGTTTATATTTTTATTAAAAATTATTGAGTATGTGAAGTAAAATATTATTTTTTATGTTAAAGTTTGTGTAGAATAATTAAAATAATTTATTTATTATTATTATTATTATTATTATTATTATTATTATTATTTAAACTAGTACTATTTTAGTCCTGTTTTGGTTCTTGCGCCAAACAGGGCTAAGGTCCCGTACAGTAGATATGAAGGCTTATACTGTAAACAAATATTAGAAGCAAAAAACAAATTAATGAGAGTTTCATGGCCCCACTTAATTCTATGTCCAATGTCAAACAAAACTTATTCCAAAGTGAAGATGGACACAAGTGATACATATAAATATGGCACACTAAAAAAGAAGCAGCAACAAAACCGGAAAACAGGAACAAAGGATAGAGTTGCGTATGGATTGAACCAAAATGCAAAATTATAGGAAATGAAGTTGAGTTGCTACCAAAACAGGAAAACTTCACAGCAAAATGCATGCAAAGACAGAGCTAACACTAGGGGTGAGAAAAATCCGAGTTTGAGCTGACCCAGGCATGGCTCAAACTCGGCTCGTCTCAATTCGATTCAAGTTCGAGCAGGCTCATTTCAATTTCGAGCTAGCTTGAGCCTTAATCGAGCAAACACAAACTCTTCAAGAATTGAAATTTTTTTTAAAAAATTACCCCAACTAATATATAAAGTTGGATTAATCATAATCACAAGATCACTTAAAAAATTATCTTAAATTCCTAAGAACAACTAACACAAATTTATATATAAATAATAAAATAATTATAATAAATGACTAAACACATTATTTATAATTTTAAAAAAAGAGATCGAGCCAAGTCAATCCGATCCAACCATGGCTCGTGGCTCAGCTCCATAAATTCGAGCCGAGCTCGATTGGAGTTAAATATCGATCTAAACACGAGCGACTATTGATCTTCGAGCCAAACTCTCACCCTAGCTAACACCAACTGAATCTAAATCGCAAGCCTTAGTTTTCACATGACCCAGCCTCCCAATAAACACAAATGAAATACATATCAAAGAAACAAAAAGCTCAATATAACATGAAATTTACATGGTCGCAAATCGCAATGCACTACAATAAGTTGACCATTTATTTGCTAGACAAAATTTAAAGAATTGTTATTAGAATATAAAACTACTTGAATCATAACCTACAAGCTTAAGTTTCAAGGTCAGTTGGTAACCTGAGATTTAACATGGTAAAAAGAAATAAATAAGCTTGAGTATAAAGGGCGTCTAAGGATATAAAATTATTCCTAAGTCGTAACCTACAAGCTTAAGCTTTTAGGTCAATTGGTAAGTAGAGATCTAACATTTGTCATATCAGCTTAGAATATTCAGTAGGCTAAACCTACGCAATGAAGAGAAAGCTAGATAAACCAAAAATCTTTTTTTTTTATTAATTGCCCCCAAACACCACAATTTTCTCCACCCCGATTGAGAATTGTGGTGGTGCAGATTTGAACCTGAAACCTCCTGGTTCCAGACAAACTCTTTCTCTACTAGGCTAGAAGAAGCTCCACAACCAAAAATCTTATTTCAATAATATTATAGATTCTGAACCACATTAAACCGAAACAACAGTACAAGACCTTGCCATAAAGTGAAAATACTGGTCAGACAAATGATAAACATCACTAATGAAATTAGAATTTATCTTCTGGAACATACAACAAGAATAATAGCTAAAGAATACACAATACCAGAAATCCATCTATTTGAAAAGCTAGAGATAATGTTAAAATACAATATATCAATAAGAAACAATGTAAAGTATAAAATAAGAATTTAAAAGGAAAATAAGCATAAATGCATGAAACTCGTATACATTCTATTAGAGAAACCAGAAAGTTTTTATATTAAGATGCACCAAAATGATAGGAACATAAATACACTCATTACTAGCATGACAAAAACCCTTAATCTATATAGAAAGACAATATCCATCCATCTTTATATAATACTAGCAGCCAATCTATACTATTATATTAAAGTTAATACAGGTGTGGAAAATTTGAAGTACCAAAATGCCCATACTTCTTTAGGTTTTAACAAATCACATCAATCTACTAATTCTGCCACCAAAGCCAAACTTTATGATACATAAGCACAGACCTTTCAAATTTCTTTAATTATTCATATAGATAAACATACATTTTCTCTAGAGCAACTTCAATGATCAAGAGCCTGATTATTTTTATTTAATAAACAATGGCTTTTTAACTTTTCCAAAAAAATTTCATCAACTTTAATAATACTTTGATTTCTTTTCTAAAATTTTTAAACATAACACAAAACATATAAAATTCTTATTTAAAATTAAAAGTAAGTTCAATCGAAGTTCACAGCTAATTATGTATAAAAGTTTTTTTTTTATTTCAACTTGATTACAAATTGAATGGTTAAATCTAACTAATTATATGCATTTTAATTAAATATACTTATATAAAGATATATAAATATAAATATAATTAAAAAATAAATATTACTTTTATATTTTATTTTACTTATATAAAAATATATAATTATAAATATAAATATATATATATATACATGTAATTATGTATGTATTAGTATTTTATTCTCTTTATATTATTTTTTTTTATAAACTCTATATTATCTATCATAACTTATTTATATACATAAAATATTATAAACATATTTTTAAAATTTTAAGTATGCATGTTATTCAACTTGATTTCAAGCTAGTTGTCCTCGAGTCTAAAAAAAATGAAGTTAATCTCAAATCGAGTAAATATGAGTGAAGTTCGAGTTTTAAACAAAATTAGCAGTACTACAAAATTCAAAAATTACAATATATTTTTTAAATTATAATATATTTTTTAAATTATAATATATTTTTTAAATTATAATATATTTTTTAAATTATAATATGAGATTACGTTGTAATACTAGAGTATTACAGAACCAATCTGATTTTATATCTGATAGACCCACTATGGAAACTATTTATTTAATGAGAGCTTTAATGAAAAAGTTTAGAAAGAAAAAAAACTGCATTTGATTTTCATTGATCTGAAAAAAACTTATAATAAAATTCCAAGGAAAGTGCTTTAAAAAGTTTTAGAAAAGAAAGGATTTTGTACTGCCTATATTCAAGTTATCAAAGACATGTGTACATGGGTTGTTATTTATATTCGAACACAAAATGGTTTAACTAAAAACTTTTCAATTATAATTGGACTACACTAAGGCTAAGCTTTAAACTCATATTTTTTTACATTAGTTATAGAAGCCCTGACTGAACATGATCAAAAAATAATACCATGGTGTATACTTTTTGCAAATGATATTTTTCTTATTAATAAAATTAGAGAAGAGATTACGGCAAAAGTCGAGTTATGAAAGAATACCTTAGAATTTAAAAGTTTTTGTCTAACAGATCAAAAACTGAATATATAGAGCGAAATGTAGTTAATATAGAAGCATTTGTATTAGTGAAATGACAATTGATAATCAAATTATGAGAAAGAGTAAGCAATTTAAATACTTTAAATCAATTATACAAAATAACGATAAAATAGATGAGAGTGCTATCAACAGAATTCAAGCAAAATGCTAAAGTGCAAAAAATACTGCTAGTATATTATGTGATAAAATTTTTTTACTTAAAATTAAAAATAATTCTACAAAATATTTATAACATCAGCAATGTTATATGATGCAGAATGCTAGCCCACAAAGCAAAAACATATGTAAAATAAGTGTCACAAAGATAAAAATATTAAGGTGGATGGATGGGGATATACATGAAAAGATAGGATAAAAAGTAAGTATATTCTTAAGAAGATTGAGATAACCTCAGTTGAGGATAAATTCAAGGAGAGTTGACATATAAACTGTACGCCGATAGAAGCTCCAGTAAGGAGAATTGAGTTATTAGATTTTGTATATCTTAAAAGAGGAAGAGAAAAATTAAATAAGATATAACAAAAACCATTAGAAAATATTTCATATATTTAGAGATAAATGAGAACTTGTTATTTGATTAAGCGCAATGAAAATAAAAGATTCATATAGCCGATCCCACCCAGTGGGATAAAATCTTTGTTGTTGTTGTTGTTTTAAATAATTATTTTAAAATTAAAAAATATAACAAAACTAAAACTGCCAAAAAGTAATTTATATGCTTAAAAAATAATTTTACAATGAGAAAATACTATTATTAAAAAGCAAATTCAATAAGAAAATTTTATTAAGTTTTATAAAAGTATTTTAAAACTATTTAATTGTATAAGTAGTCTTTACGTTTATTAAGCTCTTGAAAAAAAATTCTCATAAATGAGGTATATAATTTCATAAGTGATTGCATCAAATATTAATATATATAATATTATTTATAAAAATTAATTACATAATTCTTATTTATTGTTAATTATTACAACATAAAATTTATATTTAAAGGTACATATACAAGAATATTACTTATTTAATTAAAGAAGAACTACTCATATTTTTTTCAAACAAAGTGATTTACAATCCCGATCTAGCTAGTCAGAACTTCTTGTTGATAATACAAGCACTTGTCAGCAATTGTGGAATGAACGTATATCATAACCATGTTAGACTTTAAAGGACAATAGGGCTGTAAATGAACTGAACTGAATCAAGTAGCACTCTATTCAAGTTCATGTTCTTTTATTACACTGAGCTCAAGCTTGAGCTTGTTCAAGCTCAATTCTTGAACAAAATGACCTGTTTGAGCTACATTTGTGTTTGTCTCATGATTGATCTAATTTGTTCATGAATGAGCTTATATACATTTGAATTTACGAACATAAAAGCAATAAACAAACCCTTATCCAAGTACATTAATGTGTTCACGAGCAATCTCATTATCATGTGAATTCATGATTCAAGAATCATTTTTTTCAGATTAATAAAAAAAGATATAAATGAGCTCTAAATGAGCCACTATTATAGCTCTAACCGGCTTATATCAAGTTTTCTCATTGAACATGTTTATCAGTTTCATATGAGAGGTTTGCAAACATGAACAAACTGATTAGGTAGTTGTTCAAACTTGTTTATTTGCTACTTAAGATTTTAAAAATATGTTCAAAATTGTCCGTTAAGCTTGACAAACCTAACATCAGCTCTTATTGAACCAAATATCAAGTTGTTCATCAAACACCTGTTCATTTACAATCCTGAGGGCAAATATGATATGGTGGAACCAACAAAAGTTTACTTAGTAGTGCGGAGACGACCCGAAGGATGCTTGCCAAAAAGAAAATTAGATAAAAAAAACATTATTTCGCTTATTCATATTTCACAACCTCTGAAACTTCAGGAACTAAAAAATCTAAAATGAAATAGACAAACCTAAACGCAGCAATAGAAAAATGCCATTCAGGGTGGATGAATAAGATCATAAACAAAAACAGATGTATAGCCACAGATCCAATCACCAAAACCCTAGCCATCATGAGAGTAAAAGAGGATTACCAGGGGGTTCCGCGAAGAGATCGAGCTTAACTCTCCGATTCGCCGCGCTCATCGCCGCGAGGCGGCGCTCCCTTCTCTTTCCCATCGATCTACGTCTCTAGTGTTTGGGAACTGAGAAGATTGGCAAAGGAAGGCAAGGATCGAACGGAGGGAAGGCGAGAAGGCGGTGAGAACCGTCGAGAAATCCTGGATTATATACGTCGCTTTGCCCTACACAAAAACACACGTTATCACTCCGTTATTGGCCAGGCCCAAAAAAATTGGGCTTTTAATCAGCCAGCCCAGGTTATGACTAACGGTCGTTAATTTCGGGACGTTTATCTCAGAAAAGACACTCCGTTATGGGCCAGGCCCAAACTATTGGGCTTTTAAACAGCCAGCCCAAGTTAAGCTTTATGACTGACGCTCATTAATTTCTGGACGTTTATCTTTGAAAAGAATTTCAAGAGGATTTACATATTCATACATCCAAAAAAAAAATATTTACTTTTTTATAATAACAAAATATATTTATTTGAATAGAACTAAAAAAAACTTATCAAACCCTATTAAAAGTTTTTTCAATAATATTTTATATTTATTTTACTTTATATATAAATTTAAATATTAAAATTCAACTTTATTTTATATTTAAATTTTAGCCTTAAAAATTAACTTTATTTCATGTCCTAAATATACTTCAATAAAAAATTTAACTTTACTTTACATTCATCACAAATTTTAATAATAAAATAATTTTATTTTAGTTTATATTATTAAAATAATTTTCTTTTTTTTGTTCTAAAAGAGTTAAAGCTTCTTAATTAAATATATATATATATATATATATATATATATTCTAAAGCTGCATTTGGTCATAACTAAGTTGCTTAAAGAAGTTAACAAATATTTTAATTTATTTAGATGATATTTAAATATATTAATTGTATTTGGTCATATTTGCAAGTTCACGAAATCAATAAATATAAATTTATATATTTATTTATATTATAATAATTAAACTTTTTAAATTTATTTATTTTAATTTATATTTAATGTTCATAATGAAATATAAAATAAAAATATTAACTTCTCTCTGTTTATGTGAGTCATTATCTTAATTTTATATAATATAAACGGTTGATTTATTTAATTTTAGAAGTAAATTTCATATATTATTTTTATAATGAAAGGTAAAATTTTAAAAATAATAGATTTCACAGCATAAATTCTAACACAAAGAATTCTCCAAAATTATTTGTAATATTCCAAAAATATAATTAATATATTCTAATATATTAATAGTCATATTTATATTAATTAAAAAATATTTTTAAAATTAATTCTAAATTATGAAAAATTTGCACAAAATCCATTGAATGAATGATAAAATAATTTAAAGTTCTTCAAAATTAACTTTATTTTATATTTTATATATACTTAATTAAAATATTTAATTTTATTTTATATTCATCATAAATTTTAATAATAAAATAATTTTATTTTAATGTACATTGTTAAAATAATTTCTTTTTTAGTTCTAAAATAGTTAAAGCTTCTTAAAAATATACAATAACAACATGATATATATAAAAAAATTTAAACAGTGTAGAGCCTTTAAACATTGCTCGAGTAGTGTTGAAGTGCTACTTAATATTTAAGTGTTACGCATACTAATTAAAATTTGTTGGAATTAATATTAAAGAAAAAGAAAAAATTTATGTAAAGTTTTAAAAAAATTAAAATTTTACAACCAAAAAATGAAATCTAGAGGGGAAGGAGTATTGAGTTTGCTTAATTCTAAATCCTAACTAGCACTGTAAATATGAGCTGAGCTAGATAATGGTCTATTTAAGTTCATATTCATTCATTGAAACTAAGCTTGAGCTTATTTCAAGCCTGTTTGAGCTTAGTTCGTGAACAAAAAAACATATTTTACTTAGTTCATATTGTTTATGAATGAACTCACTAATGTGTTCATAATTAATGAATTAATATATTTCTGAGTTTATACAAATGAAAACTATAAACAAGAAATTATATACTAAAGATATTAATGCGTTTACAGATAGGTTCATTATCATTGTTAATTATGAAATTTTTTCTTATTAAAAAGTAAGATGTACTAAAATTTCTAAAAAAGATAAAAGAGTATTATATTGAGCCTTTTAATCGATCATATTTATGAACTTGATAAACTATTTATAAATATTAATGAAAAAAATATTAGTATATTCAAACTCGTTTATTTACCAATCGAATTTTTAAAATTATGCACATACTTGTATGTTAATATTGATGAACGAATATAAACAAGTTTTATTGGACCAAACATCGAGCTACTCATGGAACGCATGTTCATTTGTAAAGAGAGTGAGGTTCGTAGGAGAGAGAGGAGAGAGGAGAGAGAAAGAAGAGGGAGGAAATAGAGAGACATTTTGAGAATTTTATGAAATTTAAATATTAAATTAAAATAAATCTAATTAATATATATATATATATTAATTAGGAACTAAATATTAAAATTTTAAAATCTTTGGTTTGAGTGATAATATATCTTAAATTTAAAAAACTGAATGTAATATAACCTTAATATAATTGTAAAGTTAAATTAAGAAAATTAAAAATTAAATTAAATTATGTGATGTATATATCTATCAAAACAACAATTAAACTGATAATTAAAATAAAAATAACCATTAATTTTAAAATCAAATTATTCATAGATTTCTTCAGTTAACTCATAGTTATATTATATTATATTATATTTTATTTTTAAAATCTACACTTGAGTTCTATTTGTTTATAAAGTTAAATTTAATAAAATTAAATTTAAATTTAGATAAAGATATTTTTTATTAAAAGTTATGAATGAAGTGAAATAAAGTTAGTTATTATGTTGGGATATACGAGGGATGTGATATAAGTTAGTTATTATTTTAATAATACGTGTAGGATATGAAATAAAATTAATTTTTAATATAAAATTTTATGTATAATGTGATATGCCAAATTAAAATTAAATCAGGTTAATTTTTAACTTCAAAACAAACGGGGCCTAAATAGCTTGGAGAGAGTGGATCACAATAATAAGCACTCGATCACTTAATTTTTTCTAATCTCCTACTAATTGCTCTTTAATTAACTCTTAATATTTTTCATATTAAGGGAATTAGTTATCAGATAATTAGATTCAAATATGTACTTAGAAGATTATCAACATACTCAAAAATCTTATAATCATTTATATAGAAACTGTCTTCAACAGTTAGTAAAAACTACCTCAAAATAATTTTTAATTAATCAGTTGATCAATCAAGCAAATAATTATTAGAAACTCAATGGTTATATTTCAAATAGCTTTGATCAATGCCATGATTGATCAAAGGCCTTTGATTGATCGGTTTATCAATTAAAAACCTTTAATTAATTAGTTGATTGGTCAAAAGACCAAGCATTCAAACTACACTTTGCCTTTGATTGATCAAATATGTAAATTTTCGAGAAGTTTATTTCAATTAGATTACTATAGTCCAATTGATCATAGATTTCTTAATTGATTACTTGATCGATCATGACATCGATCAACAGTTGTATCCACTACTTCTCAAATAACATGGTCTAACTCATTTTTAATTAATTTAAACTCCATCTAACTAATATCTAATGATGTCTTAAGTGCTTTAAATCATGATTTATATTTCTTTTAATATTTTAAGGACAATCTTATAATAGTTTTACTAAAATGCAAATAATAAACAAAAAAAAATTTAATTGAGCTTCTCTTAATTTTCAAGGCTTGCATATCAATCTTGATCACTTCAACACTTCACTTCAAGCTTGACTTCACTCTCTAAGTTTTTTGTTTAATTATTGTGTCGAGCACTAAACTAGCAATAAAATTTCAAGCCTATGCACATTAAAATATCATTAGTTACCAATTAACTTAAGTATAATGACAAATATCAAAACACATAGTTATACAATAATCATAATCGAAAAATCAATAATTTTAAGCTTAAATTAGCATATTAAGTCCTAATTGAGATACCTAATTAGCTAAAACTATGGACCTTATTGTAAAATTATACCTACATTTGTGCAATTTTAATTCTTGCTCTAAATATTTTCATTTTTTTTGTCCGTATGTTCACTCAAATATTTTGTATAATAATCTCAACGTAAATATTAGATGTACTCTATATTAGCTCGACCTCTATGAATGATTGGCTTTCTCATTTAAACGAAGATCAGTTTTAATTCTTGTGTTCGGTGTGGCATAAAGAGTCGAGTCAAAATTAAATTGATTCGAATTTAAATCATAAACTCAAGTGGAAATGAGATCCAATCCTCACGTGGAAAGTTGAAGTAGCCCATGGGAATCAATGGTGATGCACACGTGCCAAAAGAAATAAAGAATAAAGCCAACCTAATCCAACATTATTCATGAGTACAAATGGTGAGGGGCCACCTTTTGGATTCCCTATAATGCATCCATCACCCATCATTTGACCTCCTTTTCTCAAAATGTTTGACATTTGCTGCCTTTTTGTTGAATTTAGTAATATAATAATAAAGTTATTTCAATTGAATGCGTAACGTGAAGCTCTCGATCGATAAAATCGATCAGGTTGGATCAAATCGGGATGTGCCAACAGATAGGGCAGACATCTATGAACCTCGAGAAATTCGTTATTTTGATTCGACTTTTACTACTAAAGCGAGGTCATATAGAAGCACAACCTTCGACAACCATCGTCAAACTAGTCCTATGTCATGAGAGTCGGTTCTTGGGAGTTAGACTGATTAGGAGGAAACTCAGACAAATGTAAAAAACTAGTGCTTGATTTACTAAAAAAGCTTTTGATGAGTCTATCGAGTCTCGATGTGAACTACCAGATGAATGTATTATTTTTCATTAGGACTGACGTGCGTTAATAAACTCAATAAAATATGCATCGAATTAATAATTTTTTTGGATAAGTTTATTAATTAGTTTAAATTGGTTCAACTAAAGAAACAAATATATTATTAGCCATTGGATCAGTTAAATTATATTATGCTTGCCTTATTGAACCCGCCCACACTCACGTAGAATAATAGTATTATGGGTAAATTACAGATAACTTCTAAATAATTTACCCATAATTACATTTTAGTTTAATTTTTTAAATAAATCATTTAAGCTCTTAGTTTTTTTTGAATTCCTTCACTTAAATTTTTAGAATTTAAAATATGAACATAAAAATAAAGCAAAACATGAATCTAATAGATTCCTTTAATTCTAATTTAGAGCCTTAAGTGAAAATATTTAAAAATATGAACTAAAGTATAATTATAAATAAATTATAGAGACCTATCAGTAATTTAATCTACTATTATTATTGCAACCAAACAAACAAATTATTAAATAATTTGTCTACTTCACCAGCAAATTCAAGATCCTTCCAAAAAATCCATTGAAAAGGGTCCTCACTAACAGCACTATATAGATTTCATGGTAAATTACTTTCAGGTCCTTACAATTTAAGATAGTTACATGGCACAAAAATATACCAATTTTATTTTTATTTATTTCCTTGCCATCTAATAAAAGCTCTCCATCTCTAGTTAAATTGCTCTCACATCTATTATCTCTATATTTTCTCTTTCAGTATTTCCTTTTCAACTTCGCTCGATATAAATTTTTTTTTGAATAGTACTTGTAAATCAAGAATCCCACTAGGTGGGGTCAGCTATAGGAATCCTTTAATTGTTTATAAATTCTTATTTAAATCTAAGTAACTAAAATCACACCTTATAGTTTCTTGTCATGCTTCCTTTGGTCTTCCTTTTTCTTTTTGTATATAGACAGGATCTAATAACTCAATTTTTCTAACTGGAGTTTCAATCGGCCTACGATTTATATGTTCTAACATCAAAGCCGACTTTCTCTAAGTTTATCCTCAGTTGATGCAACCACAACTTTCTTTTAGATATATTCATTTCTCATTCTATTCTTTTGTATATATCTACACATAATCTACCTTAGCATTTTCATTTTTATAATATTATACAACAACAACAACCAAGCCTTAATCCCACTAGATGGGGTCGGCTATATGAATCATTTGTTTCCATTGCGCTCTATCAGTTACTAAATTCTTATCTAAGTTTAAGTAACTAAGATCAATCTTTATAGTTTTTGTCATTTCTTCTTTGGTCTTCCTCTTCCTCTTTGTACATGGGCAAAATTCAATAACTCAATTTTTCTAACTGGAGCTTCAATCGGCTTACGATTTAGATGTCCAAACCATCTAAGTCGACTTTCTCTAAGTTTATCCTCAGTTGATGCAACCATAACTTTCTTTCAAATATACTCATTTCTCATTCTATCTTTTTATATATATATATATATATATATCTACACATGATCTATCTTAGCATTCTCATTTTTATAATATTATGTTTAAAGAAAGTCTTATAAGATTAAAAAAAAAGAGAAGTAGAATAGCTAGCCCGAAGAAGAAAGTGAAGGAAAATGAAGACGGCATGCTACTAATTTCAGGAGGGATAGCTCTTTTTAGTTTCGATAAAAGAGGAAGAGGAAAAAAGAGAAGAGAGAAAGGTTGGAAGACTCAGTTCAATGAGTAAGAGAAGAGAAGAGAAGAGCTGAAGAGTGAGAAGATGCATGTGGATGCATGGGCTACCTCCATTGAGAAATGGAGAAATGATATAAAAAGGAAGAGTTTACAGGTAGGCTTCCTGTTGGTGCAAAAAAGTGAGGAAATTAAGAGAGAGGAGAGAAGAAAAGAGGTAGGGTCGGGTTCTAAAAAAAAAAAAAAAAAAAAAAATTACTTACATGTCACATCATTTAATTTTATTTATGTTTTAACTATTTATTTTTAGTTAATTATGCTATACACACTCAAAATATTACAAAATCTTACGTACACACACTTGAGTTAAAACTTAATCAAAATCTATTTGAAAAAAAAAAAATTCTGTTAGTAAATCATTAAAATTATATTTTGATCTTTAATGGTACATATTTTTCTCTTCCTCAATACCACACTAAAGCGTTGATTTGTCCTAAAAATCAATTCATATTCACGGATGTCTCTTTCCTTTTGCCGTCACCTAAACATTAAAGTTTTAGAATTTTCACTCAAAATTATATTTAATATCCTTAAAATGATATATGATGAACGGCTTAGATTTTTTGTAATTTAACTATAAATTAGGTTATTGAAAAAATTTATGATTACTCTTATAATAAAAATAAGTTAAAATATGTGTATGTAAATTTTATAATATTTTGAACGTGCATAAGCGTAATTAATTAAGAATGAATAGGTAAGGCATAAATAAAACTAAATAATGTGGCATGTAGTTAATTATCCAAAAAAAATAAATAATAGAAATTAGGTTCATCTAACTTAGACTTAAATATAATTAAGTTTTTATAATTTTTAAATTAATCAAATTAGTTCTATTTTTTGAGTTAATATGGAAATAAATCCTTAATTTAAATATTAATTAATGCACCTAATAGATTAGTTTGAATATTATTTTCATTTAAAATATTTATTAAACATTTTAATTAGTTAAAAAATATATTCTTTATTAAATTCTTTTATTAATATCAAAGAATTTATTTACATATTATTTTAAAATAGAGAATTTCTTTAATTATTTTAGAAACTAAAGGGACTTAAATGTATATGAACCTAAATTAGAGGGATTTAATTGTTATTTATCCTAAAAATAAAGAAAGTGAGAGATGTTGCAAAATAAAAAAAATAAAAAATAAAACGGAATGGTATTAAAAATAAATTTGAAATTTCAGCGTTTTTCATCTAAAGTCATGCTTAATTACCCTTTTTTTTTTTTGGATAATTACCTACATGCCACACAATTTAGTTTTATTTATGCCTTACCCATCCATTCTTAATTAATTACACTATACACACTCAAAACATTACAAAATTTTACATACACACATTTGAGTTAAAACTTAATCAAAATCTATTTGAAAAAAAATATTTGTTAGTAAATCATTAAAATTATATTTTTACTCTTAATAGTATTATTTTTATCTTCTCAATATCACACTAAAGCGTTGATTTGTCCTAAAATCAATTCATATCGCGGATGTCTCCTTCCTTTGTCGTCACCTAAACATTAAGATTTTAGAATTTTCACTCAAAATATATTTAAATATCCTTAAAATAATATAATAAACGGCTCAATTTTTTTGTAATTTAACTATAATTAGGTTATTAAAAAATTATGATTACTCATTATAATAAAAATAAGTTAAAATATGTGTATGTAAAATTTTATAATATTTTGAATGTGCATAGCGTAATTAATTAAGAATGAATAGGTAAGGCATAAATAAAACTAAATAATGTGGCATGTAGTTAATTATCCTAAATAAATAAAAAATAATAGAAATTAGGTTCATCTAATTTAGACTTAAATGTAATTAAGTTCTTATAATTTTTAAATTAATCAAATTAGTTCTATTCTTTGAGTTAATATGTAAATAAATTCTTAATTTAATATTAATTAAAACACCTAATAGATTAGTTTGAATATTATTTTCATTTAAAATATTTATTAAAACTTGTAATTAGTTAAAAAATATATTCTTTATTAAATTCTTTTATTAATATCAAAGAATTTATTTACATATTATTTTAAAATAGAGAATTTATTTAATTATTTTAGAAACTAAAGGGACTTAAATGTATATGAACCTAAATTAGAGGGATTTAATTGTTATTTATCCTAAAAATAAAGAAAGTGAGAGATGTTGCAAAAATAAAAAAAAAATAAAAAAATAAAACGGAATGCGTATTAAAAAAATAAATTTGAAATTTCAGCGTTTTTCATCTAAAGTAATGCTTAATTACCCTTTTTTTGGATAATTACCTACATGCCACACAATTAGTTTTATTTATATCTTACATTCATTCTTAATTAATTACACTATACACACTCAAAAACATTACAAAATTTTACATACACACACATTTGAGTTAAAACTTAATCAAAATCTTATTTGAAAAAAAATATTTTGTTAGTAAATCATTAAAATTATATTTTTCTCTTAATAGTATATATTTTTTATCTTCCTCAAATATCACACCTAAAGCGTGATTTGTCCTAAAATCAATTCACATTGCGGATGTCTCTTCCTTTGCCGTCAATAAACATTAAGGTTTAGAATTTACTCAAAAATATATTTAAATATCCTTAAATAATATGAATAAAACGGCTCAATTTTTTGTAATTTGTATTATAATTAGGTTAATAAATTATGATTACTCATTATAATAGAAAATAAGTTAAAATATGTGTATGTAAAATTTTCATAATTTTTGAATGGCATTACGTAATTAACTTAAGAATGAATGGTAAGGCATAAATAAAACTAAATTGTATGCATGTAGTTAATTATCCAAAATAAAATAAATAATAGAAATTAGGCTCATCTAATTAGATTAAAATGTAATTAAGTTCTTATTAATTTTAAATTAATCAATTAGTTCTATTCTTGAAGTTAATATGTAAATAAAATTCTTAATTTAATATTAATTTAAAACACCTAATAGATTAGTTTGAATATTATTTTCATTTTTAACATATTTTATAAAAACTTGTATAATTTGTTAAAAATATATTCTTATATTAAATTCTTTTATTAATATCAAAGAAGTTTATTTACATATTATTTTAAAATATGAGAATTTATTATAATTATTATTAGAAACTAAGGGACTTTAAATGTATATGAACTAAATTTAGAGAATTTAATGTTATTTTATCCTAAAAATAAAGAAGTTGAGAGATGTTGCAAAAATAAAAAATAAAAAAAAAAAAATAAAAAAATAAAAATAAAAAAATAAAAAAATAAAAAAATAAAACGGAATGGCATTAAAAATAAATTTTGAAATTGTTCAGCGTTTTCCATCTAGTCATGCTTAATTACCCTTTTTTTGGATAATTACCTACATGCCACACAATTTAGTTTTATTTATATCTTATTCATTCATTCTTAATTAATTACACTATACACACTCAAAACATTACAAAATTTTACATACACACATTTGAGTTAAAACTTAATCAAAATCTATTTGAAAAAAAATATTCTGTTAGTAAATCATTAAAATTATACTTTTATTCTTAATAGTATATATTTTTATCTTCCTCAATATCACACTAAAGCGCTGATTTGTCCTAAAATCAATTCACATCGCGGATGTCTTCTTCCTTTGTTGCCACATAAACATTAAGGTTTTAGGATTTTAACTCAAAATATATTTAAATATCCTTAAAATAATATGATAAACGGCTCAATTTTTTTGTAATTTGATTATAATTAGGTTATTGAAAATTATGATTACTCATTATAATAGAAATAAGTTAAAATATGTGTATGTAAGATTTCATAATGTTTTGAATGTGCATAACGTAATTAACTAAGAATGGATGAGTAAGGCATAAATAAAACTAAATTGTGTAACATGTAGGTAATTATCCTTCTTTTTTGATAGAATGCTTAAATTTCTAGAAATTAAATAATAAAAATGCATTAATTAATTAATCATTATCTTTCTATAGTATATGTCTAAATTATCATTGATATTATCCTGAATAATTCTTCCTGTAAGGAGACTGCTTGTTATGCTACTACTACTCGTAAAATTAAAAAATATCTTACAATTTTTCAAGATCATGGTGTTGACTTTCAGTTTTTACATTTGATATTTTTAATTATTTGGCTCCTCAAGCTGTTTTGTTCTTAACTCATGTGCAATATTTTTGGACTGAAAGTCAGCTTGTAGATGATCTAGTTACTTCTCCATTTGTTTTTTTTGTCACGTTAGCGCAGCTATTCAAAAAGAAATTACAGCTCAATTGTTATCAGTATGCAAGATTGAGATGCTTTATAAGGGTCTGTTGGACAATAATTCAAAAAAATAATTTATTTTAATTATAACTATAACTTTAAATTTATTTAAAAAAAAAAATAAAATTATTTTATATTTCATCCTGCACAAATTCTAATATTAAACGATCACTTTATTTCATATCCAACACAATTTTTAATATAACTAACTGATTTTATTTCACATCATATACATTTTTTTAAAAATTTCATAAATTTTTTTCATTTTTTTTTTCCTCTAACCAAACTGAGCCTAAGTTTCTATTTGTATTTGCTAGGCAATCGTATTATCTTAAAATATAATATTTCTCAATTATCATTCTCTTTTTTTTAATAAATATTTGTAATAATGTTTAAAAATTATAAACAATCAAGAAATTTAAAAAATATGTATTTAAAGTTTCAAAAAATTTAAAGCATTTTTTTATGATTTTATGTCTAATTAGCAGATAATATAACAAATTTCGCCTAACTAAAAGATTAGATATTATATAGATCGAACTTAATACTTACGTCAGCTATGAGGACCTGTAAGTGAAATTATCTTTTTTATTTTGGGATAAAATGATGTAGTCCAATAAATAATGAACAAATTTACGAATTATATTTTGAGCTTTATTAATCATTGAAATAATATTGAATTAAAATTTATTTCATTCAATAAAAATATTTATCAGGACAGTTTATTTATAAATATATATTTATGATAAAAAATTTAGAGTAAATTACACCCACATCCCTAAGTTTAAGACTTAATAACGCACAAATCTACGTTTTTAAAATTATAACATCGGGGTCTCTAAGTTTTTAATAAATATCAAATGGATTCTTTTTTATTTTTTATTATTAACATTTTTTAAAATTACTATTATATCTCCTCTCTCCTGTACGTGGGGATTGAGAGGGGAGAGAGGATGGGGTATAATAGTAATTTTAAAAAATTAAATAATAAAAAAATAAAAAAAGACCCATTTGATAATTTATTAAAAACTCAGGGAT
Source organism: Apostasia shenzhenica (assembly GCA_002786265.1). Classification (NCBI taxonomy): domain Eukaryota; kingdom Viridiplantae; phylum Streptophyta; class Magnoliopsida; order Asparagales; family Orchidaceae; genus Apostasia; species Apostasia shenzhenica. The sequence continues at coordinate 2,143,441 of KZ452014.1, read as the reverse complement.
CCTGATATTATAATTTTAAAAACGTGAACATGTGCGTTATTAAGCCTTAAACTCAAAAACCTGAGTGTAATTTACCCAAAAATTTATTTATACACAACAATCTTTAATCCTACAATATAATCTGTTATAAAGTTTATTTATAAATATTGATATATTTTATAAATATTTATTTATAAATTTATATGTGACGATAATCAATTAGGTACGGATCAGATATAATCGAATTGAGTAAAATTTAAGTTACTAATTTATCAATATTTATTTTATAAATAAATTGAGTTAGTCGGTTAATTCAACCTATTTATTAATTGAATTAAATTTATTTAATAAATAAGTCAATTCAAATTGAGCAATTTGAATCAAATTAGATTGAAATTCGAATTGAATCTGACCCGCTACTCTGAGTCGCACTCGTTTTAACTAACGCATTAATCCCTATAAGCAGATTGCCATTAAATTGGCCGCCAATTCGCCGAAATCATCCAATGAAATTACACCACCTGGCTCGAACAGTTATAGTGGGACCCATGTTAGTTCACGAACGGACGGTTCTGATGAGCCATCTGCGTAGCAGTGGGCCCATGTGAGTGTTTTGGATCACGTGGTGAATTAGCAGAGGTGAGGGATAGAATAGGAAATTCACACATCCATCGGTGAACCTGCTGACGCTCGTAACACGAAAGAGTGAACTATTTCGTTTTAACATTTTACTAATAAATTTTCCAGAAATATCACAGAACGATTATTTGGTATCTTAAGAATATACACAAAAAAACATTAACACATAAAAAATAATAATATATAGATATAATAAAAAATAATTACTTATAAATTACAATAAATTTATTATTTATATTCCTTATATATTATAAAATTTATGAAATTAACTTCATACAATAATTATGATGTATCTAAGTACAATATTTTTTTATAATTTATAGGGCATATAGTGTAATAAATATGTGCATAATATAACTTATCAAATTTGGATAAATAATTTTTTATTAAAAAAGTTTGGATAAATAATATATAAATTAATAAATTTAATGTAATATGTATGTAATTATTTCTATAATAAAATATATATTTGAGAATATATATATATACATATTATCATAATTATTCGAGCGTCAACCATTAACTAAAGAGAAAGAACTACAAATTTGGTTGAAATTTTTATATAATAAGTGTACTTTTATTGAAAGAATTACGAATATATCAAAAGGTTTTAAATGTTATTTAAGTATTAATTATGAAAAAATATGTGTTTAAATAAGTAAAATTTCGGTGATATATATATAAATGTTTCTATTTATTTTAATATATTTATCATATATATATATATATATTATTATTTTTGTTTTTAAATATATCTTATATTTTTGATGATACATATTACATACTATTAAGTTGATAAATAAGATAAAATATTGCTATCAAGAAAAATATGAAAAAAATAAATTATTATAAAAAAAGAAACTAATGATTTTTAAGGATAAATTATATCTAAATGCCTAAGTTTTGAGACTCCTTATAAAGAAAGATATAGAATTTCAATAGTTTACTCATGAGGTGCTTCGCGCCGTAGCCATTGCAAATTGATTCTTTTCTTAATTTTTCTTTAAAGATTTTGAAATGGCAAATTTGCTTTTGTCTATAGGTATTACACTTAGAAAATTTTAAAAAACATTATTATACTTAGGACCCAAATTTTTAACTAATTCTCATCAGCTCAGATAGATTAAATTTAATGATATTATTTTTAATTTACCTGAGTAATTTACAAGTTTAATGCAAAATGCACATTATCTTAATTTTAGATAAGATTTACATACATATTAAAATTTTGAAAAGTACTAAAAATAAATTAACAGAAATATTTTCATATAAATCACTTTTAAAATATCTTATCACCTACAAGTGCAAAAAATAAATGTATATTAGAATAATATATATATATATATATATTGAATGGTTAAATTATAAAAATAAAACGTAAAAGATAACTTATAATTTTAATTTCATATATTTTTTATTTCTGAATAAATGTTAATAATTATGATGAATAAATATTTTGTTAGCCTGTAGTAGTGTAGTACTTTAGTTGACTTCTTTTTGAAAATCAAATACAAAACTATATATATATATATATATATATATTTATTTATTTTTTTATATTTTTAATTTTTTTTTAATTTTTTTTAATTTTTTAATTTTAATTTTTAAAATTTTAATTTTTTTTTAATTTTAATTTTACTTTTATTTTTTTTACTTATTATTATTATTATTATTATTTACAAAACTATATATATATGTGATAATTTGTTTATTTAAATATTTTTTAGTTTTATCATATTATTGCATGTTGAAATATTTGTTGTGAATAATTGAATAAGAGTATATAAAAATACAATTTCACCAGTGCCAAAGTGTTGACTTCACATGCACAGCAATGTCATCTTACTCTGGTAATATTTAAATTGTTTTATATAATTTAAATGTTAATTATCATATTGAAAAATCTTATTTTGAAAGGCTCATTTAACTACCCAAAAAAAAATCACACTTTCTTCACTTTTCAATAAACAATTATTAGTTTTTCTTTAATTTTCTATTCCCCATGTATTCTCTCAATTCATAGGACTTCAGAAAAAATTATATTTTTTTATTTTAAAATCCACTAAAATATGTTATTAAATAAGCAATAATTAGGACAGAGTAATTGATGCAAATTCTTTTTCTTCATTTTTCTATTCTCCACTCTCTCAATTTATAGTTTTTTTTTAAGATTTTCATTTTTGGGATTTTTAAATAATATTATCATTTTATTTTAAAATCAACTAGAGTCTGCTTTTAAATAAGCTTTGGTTTTTCAGTGTAATAACGTGGGGCAAATATAAATTATTAAGGAATGAAATTGTAATTTTTATTGAGACTAAGTCATTCTTATATTTTAATCAAGCACATTACGAGATAATTTTTTAAACAAATAATTTTTTATAAATTAATTTATTTGGAACAAATCTATTTTTTTTTCAAGTAAAAAAATGAGTATTTTACTTTGAGTTTTCACATCGAATTATTTTTCACAACACTAATATAAACTAATAATTCAACATAATTATCATAAGTTATTTTTATTATTGTAAATAAATAATGAGATGAATATTTTAGTCTTTTAAAATATATTTCCTATTCATTAGAAGCACATAGCAAAATTCTTTAATTTAATTGAATTTTATTTTATTATAGTAAAGCTTTATCAAATATAACTAAAGCATGTTAATCTACAGCTAATATTATACTAAACATACTTCATCAAATATTTTTATTTATTGAGCATTTAAAAAATAAATTTAATAAAAAACTTAACGAGGGGTTTTGATTCGCTGATAGCTCAGCACCCTTATCTCCTGCTGAAATTACCGAAATACCCCAAAAAGCGAAAAAGGGCGCTTCCAATTCTGAACCTTTTCGCCAGCCCCGATGGGCCCACCATCCTCACCCCTCATCGCCTCGCCCCTCTCTCTCCTACTTCTTCCCACCTTGATCTCTTTCTCTTCGCGTCTTTTTTTTCTTCTGTGGCCCTAGAAGGGAATCGAATTTCCGTTCTCTATCTCCGTCTAATCCGTCTCCTTCTTCTGTTCCCGCCGGGGTTCGTAGCGGAAGAGGCTAGCTGGATTGGGAGGGAGTTGCGTTCTGCGGTGTTTCCAGCGATCGGCGACTCTACTGCGGTGTTCTGTTAGATTTGTAAGTTCTATTGTATAAAATCCCGATGATATCTTCGAAGCGTAGTTGTATTCTCTGCGATTGTGTGGGCGATCGGTTTGTGTGCTTTTTTTATTTGTTTCGATGTGATTCTATTTTCCCAGTTGTTGAATTGGATTTATATTTGCGGCAGGTTACTTCTATGCTGCTGATCGGAGGATTGGGAAATGGTGTTTTTCGGTAAAGAAAGATTTTAACTCTTGTTTGTTGTCTATCTTGTATTCTTTTGTTGATTTACTTCATTTCTTCAAAATTTGTTAGTGAGCAGAAAATTCAGATTGGATTTTTTAGGAATATGAGCTTCTGTCGGGTTTCAGATGTATTCTATATGCAGTAAATTGATATTTCATGTTAGCAAGCAATGAACAATCAGTTTTGCTTAAAATTGGCATGTGTAAGATCAGGCTAGCTAGTAGAAACGGAAAGAGAAATCTATTGAAAAGCTCTCTAATATATCTACGTCAGGCTTCCAGCTTCATGCTAGTTTTTGAAATGAGTTTGCAAAGGTTAACATTCTTTTTTAATCCTTGGTTTGCCTTTTCCATGGAACTGAAAACCCTGAGATTTATTTAAAATCATGTAACTTTATTCTGGGCATAGCTTGTGGGGCTGAGGAAGTGAATTAAGTAGCATATTGAATGGAAATTTAGCTGCGGTAAAAAGCTGTTATTGGTATTTCAGCCATTTGGCCAAAATTTTACATCTTTGATAAGCCTGATAAGTGATTCTTTAATACTATTGCAGCCAAGAAGTACACTAGCAAGATCCACGCTCTGCTTTAATGAAAATATTGTCCACCATCCTTGCATGTTTCTTTCATGTTGTGGCACTGTTAAAGAGCAAAATTTTTATTATCAAGGTAGTTTGAAAGCAATTTAATATTCCTCAGTTGGAAGCTTATGGAAGAGGTAAAATATTCACCAAAAGTTCCCCTCTCCTAGAATAATTTGTTTGTCCAGCAAATACTGATATATCTGTTTTGCTTTTGAAGGACCTAGCTCCATCCTTTAGAATCTAAGGAAGTTTTGTTTCGATCAAGGCCTGTTCTGCACGGTCAGTGAGGGATTTTGGTAAAATAACAGATGGGATCTGTTTGTGACTTCTGTGGAGAACAAAGATCTATGGTTTATTGCAGATCTGATGCTGCGTCTTTGTGCTTGTCTTGTGACCGCAATGTTCATTCAGCAAATGCACTTTCTAGGCGTCACTCTCGAACTATTTTATGTGATCGGTGCTGTTCACAACCTGCGACGGTAAGATGTCTTGAGGAGAGCATTTCCCTTTGCCAGAATTGTGATTGGAATGGTCATGATGCGTCTTCGTCAGCTTCAGGACATAAAAGGCATGTCATCAATTGCTATTCAGGTTGCCCATCAGCAGCAGAGCTTGCGAGAATATGGTCATTTGCTCCTGACTGTCCTCCAATGGTAGACTCTAGCTGTGAGAAGGGCATGGGCTTAATGAGCATCAATGAAAATAGTGCTAGCACTTATTGGGGACTCCAAGAAAACAGTGGTAATCCAGTTATGTCGAATATAAGCAGAATGGCTGATTTGGAGAACATGAACACCAAAATTGACCACATTGCTTCTTCATCTACATCTGCAGCAACTGCAATGATATGCTGTACTGATCAGCTTGCTGGTTCGGTTGATTCAACAACACCTAAGGCTAAGGTGAATGACACACGGAGCAGCTTTGACGTTTATAGATTTTATTTGACGGAAATTAATCTAGATAAAATCTGGAAACCTGAGTGAGTTATTGAACTCTCTATCTCTAGGTCAACAGCACCTTTGAGGCAAACTTGAGAGTAATATCCAAAAAAAAAAAAAACTGTATGCATTTTAAGAAAGTCACTCAGTGCCCAATTTACCCTCCCTTAGACAAGTTTTATGCTTTTCTCCTCTCTCAGGTCATATTCTGTCATATAAGCTTGTTTGCTACATGTCTTCAATTCTCAAAGAACCAGTACAATACCCATCTTATAGAAAAGCTCATTTCCTAACAAGGCCCAGTTTATTAAATACATTCAATTTGTAATTTGTTTGCATAATCTCCTTCGATCATTCATGGATGCATCTCTCTAACAAATTGCTGTCATATTTATATATTTGTTTATATATCTGTTTTGTACATATGATGTATGTTTGGCATTTCTTCTTATTTAGAAAATTGATATAAGTTAACGATAATGGTTTAGCATATTTGGATGTTATATTGACATGTTGCTTTCCATTGTAAATGGAAGTGATGAAGCTTAGCTTAATAAGTGTCATCACTGGTATGCATCTTAAATGTTCATTCCTTGAAAATCACGACAGATGCTTTTATTCTTACCTAGAGTTGATGACTTCAAAGAAATCTGCATTTACCGATAGTCTGTTTATTTTTCATTATATATATAACCTTGTTGTGCTGGTATGAAGGACAATGAGGTCACCAAGGATGATTTGTTTGGTAGCTTTGCTGTGGATGATGTTGACCTGAACTTTGAAAATTATGAGGAACTTTTTGGTGGATCTAATACACATTCAGAGCAGATTTTTGATGATGTTGGGATTGATAGCTTTTTTGATATGAAAGAAAATTTTGCTGCCAACTCCAACTGTCAGGGTGAATATGTTGTTGAGGTATATTCTTAACTTCATTTATTGCTTTCTCTTTGTTTTATTAGCTCCTATCGCCTTGAGTATTAGAATATTTCAATGGCCTCTTCCCCTCATATGTGACCTTTCCACATTTTTGGCCAGTTTTGAAACTTGAATCTGTAGGTTCTTTTGTGTATTGAGAACCTTCTTGGTGATTCCTTTTCCTTCTTGTTGGAGGTGGTGGAAAGCAAAATAATAATAATAATAAGTGAAAAAAAAAACCAATGCAAATGCTTGGCTACCATTTTTTGAGATAATTCGTGACACTGTTTTGTCATTGCCAAATGTATGCGGCAGGATGTGTATGAGACCATTTTGGTTAGATAATGTTGAAGCTTGATTTGGTGATGTCTTCAAGATCCAAGTTGATGAGATGTATTCTGTAGTTATTAGTTGTATATTTTGGTGCCCATCCTGCAATCACAAATTAACCGCTGCATTCTTTAGAAGTTATTGCTGTACCTGATATGGTTCACAAATAGGTTTGCTGTCATGCAGATCTTAGCGTGAATAAAATTGATACATGTTGCAAGCATAAATCTTGTTACCAGAGTTTTCATCAACTCTGACTACTTGTTTACCTGCTGAATTCCATGTTACATCCATGTCAATCATTTTGACTCAGCCAGGGAAGAGTTGGTGCTTTCAGGTTAGCCATGGTTGAACTTAATCATGCTAGAGACAAAAGTAGCCACAGATATTTTTCAGGTGGTATCCTTCTAGATGGAATAAGAGAATTCCTATTATCTTCTATTCATTGTTCTTTAATTTTAGCTGTGAGTACATGTTCAGCACGTAGAGCAATCTAGCCAGAATAAAAGTTGGAAGTCGCTTCAATGGCCATTATCTGCAAATTGGTTGTCACATTTGTTCTCCTTTTATTGTGTAGATATTTGTGGTTTGTGTATGCGCCGCCCATGTGCATTTTTTTCTTGTTATGATTAAAAAAATGCAAACTTTTGCAAGTAATCATGATCAAGAAACTTTTTTACGCTGCTAATTTCTTTTGTTTCAACTGATCAAAACTACAAATCAACTTTTTCTGCATTTTCATTTTAATCATCTCTCTGCATAGTTGAAACTCATTTTTGTTTACTGTGGATCATTCTAACTTCTTGCCCTAATAGCTCTCTCCCCATTTATCGTCGTCTTGTCAGGATATATCCATGCAGGCAGCAGGCAGTAATGCTGTATCTGCTGATTCTCGAATGTCATGTCCAGGAGCAAAAGCAGACTCTAGCATGTCTATTCCAGCAAGACAAGCTCGTTCCTGCCTGTCCCTCTCATTTTCTGGCTTAACTGGTGAGAGCAGTGCTGGTGATTACCAAGACTGTGGGATGTCTTCAATGCTTCTCGTGGGGGAACCACCATGGTGTATGCCTTGTCCTGAGAGTTTATCCCATGCAGCTAACAGGGATAATGCTGTAATGCGCTACAAAGAAAAGAGAAAAACACGAAAGTAAGTTCATTTCAGACTGTCAATCCCTTTTAATAATGCATGTTATGTTCTGGTCAAATATTCTCTTCAAGGCACTTGATTTCTATATTTCAACATTTCTCACTTTCTTTTCTGTTTGGAAGTGATCTTGCTTTAAGTTTGCTTGTTCTTTGATTCCATTTTTCTGCATCAGAGTATTAGATGCAGATGTAGACGCTTTGCATGCATACCACAACAAGAGGCCAATGTTTACGCCTACCCATGCAAACTTGACAAAGGGTCAGAGCATTTTACACTGTAACACTGCTGCACTTAAAATATTACTTTAGATGTAAAGGTCCTGCAGAAAGTTCAAAGGGAGTGTTTCTACAGGCTTATACTGAATTTTTTCTCTTCTATAATGTTGTATCATATCAGTCGAAGGGCCATGTGAAAATAAAAGCGATATAGGATGGATGGAAAGAGAGGGTATCTTACACTGATTATTCTGTTGTGGATGTGGCGGGTGCTGGAGGGAGGGAACATCTTTTCTTTTTTGTATAAGAAGTTTGTCCTGCACAAAATCAATTTTTCATAGTGACAAGTATAAGTTCAGTATTAAAATCACTATGGTGATCCACATCATAAAAAATCCATATTTTTCGTAGTGGCAAGTATAAGTTCAGTATTAAGATCACTATGTTTGATCCACATCATAAAAAATCTATGTTGATGATTTCTTCCCTTTTTTTATGAAGTTTTGACCATGATGGCTGTGTGGTATTCTTTTGCGAAGCAGGTGTAGTGGAGTGACTTGATGTTTGCAAGATTAAAAGGCATTTCAATTTTATAAAAGAAATACTCCTTGCTGTATTTCTTTCGTTCGCATCGTCATCATTATCATCATCAAACGACTAGCAAAAGCACAGCAAATTATATAGACTCAACTATATATGTCCAATTTTTTTTCATCCTTTTTCTTCATAGCGCTCTTTCAAAGGGCAGATTCTGTTTTACTAAATCCTTTTGACTGTTTTCCGGAGTCCTTTTGTTTGAAAAATTCTAGGATCTTGCCTCCTTTCTCTTTGCCTGCTGTCATTTTGCGTAATCCTACGATTTTCTGAAGCTTCCTTAACTATCTCTTTTTTTTTATTTATTTCTTTTGTTATTTCTGCAGATGCTAATCATAATTTATCATTTAGAATATTAATCATCTGTTGCATTTGTGTAAGGTCCTTTCTCTTTCTCCTTGCGAAAATATAATGCATACTCTTTCTACTCCCTTGAACAGGTTTGATAAAAAAATAAGGTATGAGTCTCGCAAAGCTCGGGCAGACACCAGACGGCGGGTGAAGGGAAGGTTTGTCAAAGCCGGTGAAGCTTATGACTATGATCCACTTTGCCAAACAAGAAGCTGCTGAAATCGCAGACTCATTCCGCCTTACCCTGCCTCATACCTCTCCACTTGGCAATTTTTGATGGTTGAAATCTTGGATTTTCATTTACCTTCCCCTCTACCGTAGATTCGGGAATCCTGTTGCTTGTAACATCCTCATTTTTGAAATCTAGTCGTCACGAGACAAAAAGATTTCCGGTTCTTCCCATTGTGACGAGAACGTGCTTGTGTCGGACACTTCTGTTAATATCAAGATGGTTCTGCACTAAACAATTGACCACTTCTTGCTTCCTACATTAACTCTAATCAGATTGTATCCGTCTCTCCTACCATGATCAGTGGTGTTTATTAGCTCCAAGGTCAGTTTTCCTATGCATTATTAGTGTAATTTTTGTTCCCTATCAATGTGAATTTGTATAGCTTGTTGTATGTTTATTGCAAGGAAGAGAGATTGCTTTGTTTGTTTTCACCATGTAAGAGAGCAGTTTATGCATTACGGGCTTGAATAACAAGTGTGAAGTTGGTCTTCTTGTTTTGGTTCAGTTGGAAGATTGATTTTTGAAAATAACAGAAATGAAATAATTTTCTGTATGGTGTTGATTGATTTTTAGCTTTTGATATGTTTATATGATTGTCAGTATTTGACTCAGCTGTTTTTAATATCATGTAGAAATTTTGATTGATTCTCCCTGAATTCTAAATCCTTGGTCCCGTTTGTTTGACCGTTGAAAATTAACTTGGTTTAATTTTAACCAGATAAATCACATCCTCAACACATTATTAAATTAATAATTAATTTATATCACATCCCTCACATACCTCAACATAATAATTAATATTATATTTCATCTCTCATATATCCTAACATAATAATTAATTTTATTTCACATCATTCATAATTTTCAATAAAAAAATATCTCTGTTTAAATTTAATTTAAATTTTAAACCCTGATTTGAGGCTAATCATGTTTAGGTTGATCCATAGGTACAATGTTAGCATTCAGTAACCTTTTCGATTTTTTTTGGTGTTTGGGGGAAAAAAGGAATTTACAAAAAAAAATTATTTTAAATATGCGGTATAATGAAAAATAAAATTAATGATGCTAAAAAATATATAAAATGTGACATATATTTATTTTTTTTATATCAAAGTTTGTTTAGCATGCATTAAAAATTAAATTTTTAGATGGCAATTTTTGATAACACAACCTTCTTTTTTAAGAACTTCATGGATAATAAGAGAAATTCATGTAGCCACTGAACAAAGTATAAGATTGGGGTTTTATTGTTGAGGTCTCATGATGTTTCTATTTTGCCCCTTCGTTGGGGATTCCTTTTTACGAGGTTGAGGAGAAATTGTTGCATAAAATTTCTCAAAAAAAGTCATGAATTAAATATCTTATTATTATTTAGTTTTGATGAGCATTAAAATCTCAACAAAGATATAAAAGAAAAGAGTCACGAATGAATATAGGCAAGTCTTATAAGAAAGACTAAGAAGTAATCTTTTGATAACCTATTATTGAAGGAAGTTTAAGTAATTGGATTCATTCATTTACATGAATAAAATTAAATGATAATAAATAAGCAACAACTACACATGACAAAATCATAAAAGTAACATGCTAAAAGTGAAGAAGTCAAGAAATCTAATAATGATTTAAGTCAAAACTTTTACGGAAAAGCTACGATAGGGGCAGAAGAGAGATTTTTTACTAATCTAAAGAGAAGAAGAGCTCTTCTTTTAGATTAGTGAAAGCGGCTACAAAAATGTAATAGTGAGGCCTATAAAAAGAGAAAGCACAAAGTTTGTAAAGCTATAAGAGTTTCGGAACTCATCTCATAAGTTATGAGAGGGAGGTTGTTGTAGATCTCTTCTTATGAGAATGAGGATGAAGTCAAGAAGGCTAATTGCCAAAGAAATTGAGTCATCAAAGAAAAGCTTGTTAAAACTTCAACAAGCACTAAAACCTCAACCAATATTTGAACCCAAAGCTTGAAACATCAAAGAAGGAAACAATATTATTTTATTTATATTTTAATATAAAAAATATTATTTTATTTCACATATTTAATTATTTTTAATAAAATTATTGAATAGGTCAAAATACTCGAATCAAGTATTTTGGTTTAAAATGTGAAATAAAATTGATGATTTTATTAAAAATAATTGAGTAAGTGAAATAAAATAATATTTTTTATATTAAAAATTATATAAAATATAATAAAATTTTATTTATTTATTATTAATTTTAAATTAGCATCATTTTTATGCCAAAATAAATTACTAATTACAAGCATATATATATATATATATATATAATATTCACAAACTATGATACGCGAATATATGAAAGGGCATTCAAGCCTTCAGCTTATCCCCATCGGCATCTGCCTTGAATTCGAGCTCGGTGAGAGCGTTGAAGGAGCTGCTGCTCCGGCGGAGCGAGCTGCTGCGGTGGCGCCGGCACCGGAAAGAGCCGGCGTGGGTGGTCGGCGAGCACAAGCAGTTGGACTTCTGCGGGCTCAGCTGCTTCTGAAGGAACGGGGACGAAGAAGTCTCCACTGTCAGCTTCAGCGCTTTCAATGGCGATGAGGTCTCCATTATTGGGGATGAGTTCTTTTCGGTACCCATGCCTTCGCTTTTTTGATTCTGAATATTTTTTAAAAAAAATATTACCTGAATATCACAAAAAAAAATTTAATTTTGAATATTATCTCTGCCTGATGTGCACAAATAAACTCAAAAAATCGAGAACCGACTCAAAATTAAACCGAATCGATTAATTTGATTCTATTTTAATTCGATTCAATTCGAGTACAGCTTCATATTTATTGGAACCCGTCGGTTCAAGTCGATTCGCAATTCTAATACTCGGTGTAAACCAGAACCGGCACGAATTGAATTAATTATTTATTATTAAATATTATATAGTTAAATATTGGTCATAGTCTTTTAATGTAAGTGTTAATATTGACTTTTTTAGTATGGGTTATGATGTATTCAATATTGAAATTTCTAATTTTAACTATCCAAGAGAAATTATTTAATTTTTGGAATATTTGCTGTTATATTTTTTTATAGCGGTATAATAGGATATTATGTTTTAAGCTTAGAATCGGACATGAACTAAAAAATTCGGTTTGGACCCAGTTCAAATCCAGTAAACTCAGTTCGGTTCTGATTCTTGAAATCATAGAACCTATGTAGTCGGTTCAGTGCTAGTTCCTCACGGAACTGATCCGTGTTGTACATGATGTCTTTTTCAAAAAATTTAAATTATAAGATGACATATATGAGGACAAAGATATAATATTTAAAATTTAGTGCGGCATATATAATGCCCCATATTTTAATCTAATTCTCGAAGCTCTAATTCGAACTCGTGTTACAACTCATGTTACATGAAGAAAATGACAAACAAAAATCCAACACGGATGATTGAAGTTTCACATTTTTAAAAAGGGTAAATATCATCAGCGTTTTTGCATGTTTGTGATTTCGAAAATTTTTCATATTGGTCTCGAGTGTGGAAACTAATTTTAATTAAGTTTCGAAGTTTCACATATTTTTTTTTTATGAATTTCATGCTTCTTAGTCATCATTGATCTAATTCTTTTTTTAATTTAATTTTTAAGAGAGTTGCTTTGTATTTTTAATAAAATGACGTAAAATTTTGAATCCAAATAGAATTCTTATAGTGCACCTACGTGATAATGGTGCCTTTTATAAGTAAAAATTACTTTTTTATTTATATTGTACTATTGTCAGAAATCTTATTTGGATTGAAAATTTTAAAGAGACATTTACCTGCATGTCACACAAATCTTTTAATATTATATCATATATTTTCTTTACAAAATTTACATTATGGAGTATGAAGAAAGTGTGTGTGATGTAATATATGAAGATTTATGTAGTATGTGTGTAAATATCCCAATTTTAAATTATTCATTGGGGATGTATAGCGTTACTTAATTTTTAATTATAAAATATTGCGCTTATGTGATAATGGTGCTTTATATAAATAAAAATTATCTTTTTACCCTTACGACACTACTGGCGTATAGAAATCTTAATTGAATTGAAAATTTTAAATTATTTATTAGGAATATGTAGCATTACTTAATTCCTAAAGAACATTGGCCTCTCATCTCTTCATTTACCAAGCTCATCTGCTCCCTTCCTCTCAACAAATTATTATAAATTTTAATAATTTTATTTCATATTCATCACAAATTTCAATCTTAAAAATTAATTTTATTTTACATTTAATACAAATTTTAATTTAAAAATCAACTCTATTTCACATCCTACGTACCTCCTAATGTTAAAATAAAATTTTTTTTATCAATTCTATAAAATAAAATATTTTCTCTTTTCTTACTTAAATTTATCCTCCAATCAAACAAACCTAAAAACTTCTCCTTTATTGAGTGTGCAAATTTCATGTGCAGTCGAGCACGTGGCATCCTGAATGGCGGCGCCGGGTGGAGGAACGAGGGGAAGAGGGAGATGGGGAGAGAGAGAGAGAGTAGGATAAAAGCTTTTCTTAATTTTTAATAGGACGATATAAAATAAAATATTCTAAAAAGTAATAGCTCTAATAATTTTTTTTTGAAATTGCATGCCTATACGATATTACCTTACAATCTCAAGAACATTAGATGATATTTACTTTTTTAAAACTAAATACTTTCTTATATCATATCTATCATAACATAAAATTTTAATATAAAAAATTAATTTTATTTCATATTTTATAAAATTTTTAATATCATCATCAATTTTATTTCATATTTTACATAATTTTTAATATTATAAATTAATTTTAATTTTCACCATATATATATATATATATATATATATATATCTTAAGACATACTAAGAATAAAAATATATATAATATAAATAAATATATATATATATAATATAACCAAATGTAATATTTATATTGCTATTTTACTATTCCTGTATTAAAATATTTGAATGTTTGAGAAATTGCAGCTCACTAATAAGAAATTTAACACAAATATCTCAAGTTTAGGCAAAAGCCCTTCTAAATTAGTGATTTTTATATGTGTCAAGTGAAACTCTTTAATTATCATTCACATTTTTTCTATAACTAATTTTAAAAAAATATGAAATAATGCATCAATTAATAACTAAATACAAAAAAATACAAATATAACTCTCACAATGTAAATATCCCTTCTAAAAATGTACATTATGGAATGTTATATATGATAAATCAATTATATTGGCATATAGTTAATAAAAAGAAATAAAAGATGTAATAAAGATTATTTGAATGTGTTTGAGGTATAGCTGAGAATAGTCCTCTGGGTTCAAGTTGAGTCAGACATAGCTCAAGATTGGTTTGTTTCAATTCAGTTTTAGTTCGATTTATCTTGCATTAACTTTGAGCTAGCTCGAGCTTTAATTAAGCTAATTCAAGCTATAAATTTGTCAATACTAGGATTTAAAATTAAATTAACAGGTAAAAATAGATTTGTTTGTAAAAATAAATTACTAAGGCTCTGTTTGCCTAAGAGTTTAAAATTAACCTGATTTAATTTTAACCAGGCATATCACATCACACATAAAATTTAATATTAAAAATTAAATTTATTTCACATCCTACACATATTACTGAAATAATAACTAACTTATATCACATCCTTTACATATTCCAACATAATAACTAACTTTATATCACATCACTCACATATCTTAATATAATAATTAATTTTATTTCACATCATTCACAACTTTCAATAAAAAAATATCTATATTCAAATTTAATTTTAACCTTCTTAAATTTAACCTTACAAACAAACACACCCTAAATGTATTACTTATATTTAAAAATATCGAGATCAAGCCAGGTTCAATTTGATCCTGTCGTGGCTCATAGTACGATTTAATAAACTCTAGTTAAGGTACATATCAGTCTGAATATTGAGCAATCATCGAGTCATATTATCACTCATAAGTTTCGGGGGTGAATATATAATAAAGATAATTTGAAGGGGTGACATATATAATTATCTAAATTATAAAATAAAATTAGATAAAATGTACTTACTTTGATGAGCTTTCTGCAGAAGGGAGAACAGAACTACTCTACGAAGGGCAAGACGCTTTAATACCGTAGCTCAAGAGGAGAGCGTTACGTGACGGTCAAATGCTCCTCGGAGGCTCTTAAACTAAAGATGTTCCAACCTGCAGTACCGCAGAGTACCCAATCGAGGGTGCCACGTCAGATAAACAAGCTTTTAATAGGCGTGGCTGTATGCGGTTACCGTGTTCCTCAGGAGCATTTGAACCTTTCTGTTATTTCCGGTTCGTTTGAAAATCTCTTCCACAAGATTGCGCGCCACAATCGACCAAAGCCGGCTAATATCCAGCTGTCCGACCGTGATGCGTGGAATATTCGGGGAGAGCCGTTGCGGTGGGGTCCGATGGGGTCCGGTTAAATTTTTTTATTGAAATATTTACTTATATGTATAACATTTTTTAAATATTATGTAACTCATTTTTTTAAATAAAATTTTAAGGAATAATTCTACTTAGGTCCATGAGATTTATTTAATTTACCGTCCAAATTCACAAACAACAAAACATGTCATCTAAGTCTACAATAATTACTATATAGTTCACCAGAGCCCTAGTTATTTTTAAAAAGCTTCAAATTAGGTTCAACATAACGTTTTCCGTTTAAAATATTATTATTTCATCAAAATTTTTTTTTTCAATTACAATTTTACCCTCGCGCATAGTGTGTCTGCAAACAACAAAGCATGCAACTGGCCGCCGAGCATGCTGCAGCGGTGTCATCGCACGGGTCACCGCCTCGCGCACAGATACCATACGCGCAGGCATTCGCGTGCTACCAGGCGCGCGTGTGGCCCCGCGCGTTGCGGCGACCCGCGCGGACCCCTGCGCACGCGGCAGCTCACACAACGGCACACGCGATCGCCTTTGCGCTGACGCCGACGGCAACGTGTTGCCTGTCGTCTGCGCGCCAATGCCAGCGCGCGGGGCAGCATGCGGATGCCCACACGCAGAGTATCTGCACGCGAGGCAGCGCGCTGCGGCGACTCGTGCGATGATGTCGCGGCTGCATGTTGCCGGCCTTCTGCCCTCGGACGTTGGCTGCAACGTGTTGTCGGCCGCCGCACTCGAGGCAGCGCACTTGCAAGTGTCCATGCGCTTTGGCGTCTGCTAGCGGGCTTATGGCGCAGACCTCAATGACACATTTTGAAAATTAACAGATAAAAGAAGGGTATTTTATCATTTTTACAATATATAATAGATTATATAATGGCACAAAATGTCGTATGTAATATTTTTTTTGTGGACATGAATGATATATTTCGAGATTTGTGAACTTTTGTATCCAAGTAAGCAAACATCAGATACCTAAATGAAATTATCCCAAATTTAAATTAATCAATAGAACTATGGATAAGGACAAATGGTGCTATTTGGCCCTTTTTGTCTGCATGGGTTTGCGGATTTGCATACGATTGAATTCCAAATATTTGCGTTGTGACCGAGATTCAATAATTTTTTTTTGATGTTGGGAGATGGCATTTTCTTAAAGTTGTGATGTGATATAGAAATAATTATAAGTTTAAGATAGATATAAGAAGTGAAATATAATTATTTATTATCTTGTGATATATACATACATATATATATATATATATATATGTATAATTGAAATAAAATTAATTTGAGATATATATATGATATGGACTATCATTAGATTGTAATTAAAATGTGTAAGATTTTTTAATTAAATCAAGCTTAAGTATCAACACTAATTTTTGATTGAAATATGTATAATTCATATATATATATATATATATATATATGTGTGTGTGTGTGTGTGTATTTGTATGTATATTCTATTTTATAATTTTCTGTAAATTATTTTTATATTTTTCACATTTAACTTAAATTTGAACATCATAATGCTAATTCTTTTAAATGCAAATCACAATATAAAAGTAAATTTTATTGCCATCTTACCTATGCTATACTATAATATATATATTTACTTCACACATTATTTGAATGTCAATATTATTATATTAAAATAATTAAATTTCATACATAAATATCAAATATAACGTACTCAAAAAAAAATCAAATATAACTTTTAATTAATACTCAAAAATCAGTTTAAATTTATCAAAAAAACCATTTTATCGAAACGAAAATTATTCTTTTTTGATCCAATTATATTTATTCGGACCAATATTATTTAATATGCACATCAATAAATAGTTGGTGTCATATGTGGGTGTAGTGAATCAATGTTTTTAATAAATTATCTAAATGTACAATACTAACTCATATTAATATGAGGATGAATAAAGAATTTAATTTGATTAAATATCTAGTCAACCAAAATAAAAAATTTAATGTAGTGTCTAATTTACTATTAATTTATGACAATATAATTTCTAATATAAAAACTATAATAATAAATTAAAAATTTTGAGCACTTTAAAAACAATCTAAATGCATTCATACGTCAACTAAAATTGCCATTCTCATTAAATTATATTAGTCAACCAAAGTTTTGCCGCCATTAAATGTAATTTATGGTATATAGAAAAAAAATTCATATTATTTATGCAATTTCATAATATAATAAGTGAATAGAGTTATATTTAATCCTTTTCATAATTTATATATATACAGTCAACATAAATAAGATTTTATTTTAATTTACTTAATAAAAAATTTCCACTAACTTTTTTTTAGTGATATTTTTTGGGAGTCTCAAATTTAAATTATATTATCGTAATTTTAGATGGAGTTGTGAAATTATATATTTATAATAAAAATATTTTTTTAATTAGATTTTTAATCAGTATAAAATGAATTATTAAGTTAGAGAAATCATCATAATTATTAACCTCCCCACTTTTCGGTGATTTTTTAATGGTTGATTTTGTTGCTTAAAATTAAAATATAATTTCATAAGTCAACTAAATTTGTCATTCTTATTAAGGCCTTGTTTGACGCGAGGATCAAAACAGAACTAAAATAATATTAATTTTAATAATAATAATAATAAATAAATAAATTATTTTAATTATCATACACAAATTTTAATATAAAAAATAATATTTTACTTCACATACTCAATAATTTTTAATAAAAATATAAACTTTATTTCACATCTTAGATCAAAATACTCGATTTGAATATTTTGGTCTAGAATGTGAAATAAAGTTGATATTTTTATTTTAAATTATTGAGTATATAAACTAAAATAATATTTTTTATATTTAAATTTGTGTAAAATGATTTAAAATATTTATATATTATTATTATTATTATTATTTTTTAAATTAGTAATATTTTGATCCTGTTTTAGTTCTGTTTTGATCTTCGCGCCAAATAGGGCTTATGTATAAGTCAACCAAGGTTATGATTAAAGACATTTTCTTGGTGCGTAGAAAAAAAAAATCATATTATTTATGCAATTCATCAAATTGAAGGCTTTAATATAGATGGTTTTTAATAAGTGAATAGAGTTATATTTTATCTTTTTATATTTATAAATTCTACATAAACAAGATTTTATTTTAATTTACTTAATAAAAAAAATTCTATTAACCATTTTTAGTGATATTCTCCTGGTTTATTAGAGATGATAGTTACGGGGTTTCAAATTTAAATTATATCATCATAATTTTAGATGAAGTTGTGAAATTATTGAGAATAAAAAATATTTTTTAATTAGATTTTTAATCAGTATAAAATGAATTATTAATTAGAGAAATCAACATAATTATTGACTTCCCCACTTTTCGGTGATTTTTTTATGGATGATTTTGTTGCTTAAAATTAAAATATAATTTACAAAGTATTATTGTTTAAGTTCAACTAGTAAAGCAAAAGTTACAAATTAATAGTAATCGAGTTAAACAAATTTTGTTAACAAATAAATTTAAGGGATAATTACCTGCATGCCATATAATTTAGTTTTATTTATGCTTTATCCATCCATTTCTTAATTAATTATACTATGCACACTCAAAATATTATAAAATCTTACATACATACATTTTAACTAATTTCTGTTATAATAAGTAATCATAATTTTTCAATAACCTGACTATAATTAAATTAAAAAAAGTTTGAGCCGTTCATCATATTATTTTAAGGATATTTAAATATATTTTGAGTGAAAATTTTAAAACCTTAATGTTTAGGTGGCGACAAAGGAAGAAGACATCTGCGACGTGAATTGATTTTAGGACAAATCAACGCCTTAGTGTGGTATTGAGGAAGAGAAAAATATATACCATTAAGAATAAAAATATAATTTTAATGATGTATTAACAGAATTTTTTTTTTTCAAATAGAGAGAGAGGGGCAGGGGTAAAATGATAATTTTAAAAAATAAAAAAAATAAAAAAAGACACATTTGATAATTTATTAAAATTCAGAGACCCGATGTTATAATTTTAAAAATATAGACCTGAGCATTATTAAGTGTTAAATACAGGGACCGGGATGTAATTTGCCCTAAAATAAATATGTCAGGTTAGAAACAGAATCGCTATGTTATCGCGATTTGCAGAGCAGTTTGTTAAATTTTAATGAAAAATGAGAAAAAAATCCTCTGTGTATGATAAGTAAATAAAAACCTGAAATTCTTTATCATAAATGTAATTAAATGCCATACTATAAATAACATGTCTTGAGCGCTTAAGCAAAGAAAACTTTTTTCTCAGGGGAGATGTTTGCCATGGATCCCGGCGGAAAGAAGAGCCAGCCTGCTATGGAGTCCGGCGGAGGGAAGAGCGAGCAGATTATCGGTGGTAAGATCGCAGCGAGATATTCTTCGGTTTTCTTTCTTCTTTTGAATTTGCTCTTCCGGAATGTAAACTGAATTGAAAGATTTTCAGAAAATGAATGTTCAGTTTATCTTCTTGTTCTTGTTCTTCTTCTTCTTCTTCTGTTTATGGTGTTCTTAAATCTTAAAATCATTGATTCTAAATGTACTGTGGGTTAACTACTGCTTAACCTAACCCAGATGAGGCAGCCAAGCGGATTTAGAGGGTCTATTTCCTGACCAGGTTTACTAACCCCACTCATCGGCACAAACCTTGTTAACCCTCTTGTTCCTTAACCTATTTTTTCCTGGGTTAGTGGCTATCTCTCTCAGAATTCTTCTCTTTCTCTTTAGTTCATGCAGTAGTGATATACAAAGAACCGTGATATCCAAAGAATCAAGCTTTGTAGAACATTAGTGTTATATCCTGTACCAGCAGATGGAGGAACTCATCTTTTGCAAGCTCTTCAGTGGATGCCCTCAGAGGCGCGAATCCGAGTTCTCCTAGCATTGGATTACCTCCCTGGCACCTTCAAATTGGGGATTTATAACTGTTATGACCTAAACCACTAACACAATACTAACCGGTTAATGTGTCTGTTTGTTCTCTTGTGGCCTAACCTAATCTTACTGGTTGTTTCATGCAGAAGAGATAAATGACTGCCCCATAGAGGAAGTCAGGCTCACAGTGCCCATCACCGATGATCCAACTCTTCCAACATTGACATTTCGAACATGGATTCTCGGGATGTTTTCATGTGCTCTCCTCGCCTTCGTGAATCAGTTCTTCGGATATCGCAACAATCAGCTCTCGATATCGTCGATCTCAGCACAGATTGTTGTCCTGCCACTGGGAAAGTTAATGGCTGCAACCCTTCCCACAAGGCAGATAAATGTCCCAGGGACTTCACTGAGCTTTTCCATGAACCCAGGCCCTTTCAACCTCAAGGAACATGTTTTGATCACCATCTTTGCCAACTGTGGTGCCAACTCAGTTTATGCAGTCAATATAGTAACCATTGTGAAGGCCTTCTACCACAAGAGCTTGCATCCACTTGCAGCTTATTTACTAGTACAGACTACACAGGTAATTGATAGCTCTATATTAAAAGAACATTTTGGTTCAAATGTCACAGTGACATTATGTCATATAATTTGGAGATATCTAATGTTTCATTTGATAATACATTTAGATCTTGGTTTTAAAAATCGGACTGGATCGGCCAATTCAACCGGTCGAACCGTAAACCGGACAGCCAAACGGTCCGGTTTAATTTTATAACCGGATCCGCTTAAAACCGACCAGAACCGGTCTAAACCGCGGTTCAACCGGTCAACCGGTCAACCAGTCAACCGGTCAACCGGTACGGTTGGACCGGTTGAGTTTAAAATTAAAAAAAAAAAACTTTTTTAAACTCTGGGTCCCTAACTCAGCCTCCGTTCTGCGGCCTCTACTCTTGCGACAATCATGAACTCACGATTTCCCTTGCCTCACACTCTCCTTTCCAGCCTCCATCCTTTCAGAATGATTTAGTATTTTAGTAATATAAAATGATGAAATAATTTAGTATTTTAATATTGATAAAGCATATATTTGTTCAGATCTTTTAATGATGTACTAAATATTATACTCAATTTGTGATTTGTGAATATTTTGTTGGGTTATTGTTATTTTGATTTGGCTGAAATTATTTGGGTTATTGACATAAGATATTATTTGTTAAATTCAGATATTATTTGTTAAATTCAATTATTAAACATTCATTTTATGTCTAATTATTGTGTTGATGTGTGATAATATATATCTTAACTATATTTATATTATATTTTATTAGTTTTTTTAATTTTTATTTCATCCCTGTTCGACCCCGGTTCGACCATTGAACCTTGAACCTTTCAGTTTACCGGTTCTGAAGCCGGTCCGGTTTTCAAAACCTTGGATAACATTGAAAAAAGTATGAAATTATCATTCTAAAATGACATTTAGATGTTACTCAAAATTGACTAATATCTAGATGTCATATTAATGATAATGGAGAGAGGTGAGGTGGAATTGATTTTCTAAGAGGGAAGTAGGAGAGGGAGAGATTGATAGAGAGGAATTAGT
This sequence comes from Apostasia shenzhenica, assembly GCA_002786265.1. Lineage (NCBI taxonomy): Eukaryota > Viridiplantae > Streptophyta > Magnoliopsida > Asparagales > Orchidaceae > Apostasia > Apostasia shenzhenica. The sequence goes on along the minus strand of KZ452014.1, from coordinate 2,121,234 downwards.
GAAACTTTAATGTTAAAAAAAAAGAAAATAATATCAATGTCCTCTTTAATAACACAACATTAAACCAAACTAACAGTATAACATTGAACCAAACACTGCCCCTTCATTTTAATTGAAAAGCTTCTTTTGAAGCTTAGAATTACGCGCATTTTTTTAAAAATGTGTAATATGTAAGTGTTAGGACTTAGGACTAACATATTCATGGATTCTTGTGACAAAGTTATTATGCCTGTATCACTCAACTTGAGGGTGAAACCAAAGAAATTGCATCTTGGTGGAAACAGTTTGAGTTAGAGCTCACATTATAGTCCTGAAATTTGTTTTATTACACTTTTCATGCAAAGTCCAATTATCAGTGTGGTATATGGGTTGAAAGCAGTCCCTTTTCTTTGCTTTTTTCACTTTTTCTTCCCAATTGTGAACTGTTTATTGTCTTTCAGATGATGGGTTATGGCTGGGCTGGTCTGTTCAGGAAGTTTCTAGTGGACTCTCCCTACATGTGGTGGCCAAGCAATTTGGTACAGGTTTCTCTCTTCAGGTACCCCTTCTCTCTTGTAACCTTTTGCTTATGTTAATATGTAAACAGGCAAGTTTATTTCAAGTTGTCTGTAATTTCAGCCAACAGTTTAGATCATTTTTAGTTTTTTATCTAACAACGCGCAGGGCACTAAATGAAAGGGAAAGGAGGACCAAGGGTGGGATGACAAGGCTACAGTTCTTCCTTATTGTCTTTATATCAAGCTTTGCCTACTATATTCTCCCAGGATACTTCTTTCCTTCCCTCTCTTCCCTATCTATCCTATGTTGGATCTACAAGGATTCTGTAACCATGCAGCAGATTGGCTCTGCTGTTTCTGGCCTCGGCATTGGTTCTTTTGCTATCGACTGGTCTGCTATCGCTGGATTCCTGGGAAGCCCATTGGCCACTCCCGGATTCGCCATCATTAATGTGATGATTGGGTTTTTTCTCTATTTGTATGTGCTAGTTCCTGTTGGCTATTGGACTAATTCTTACAATGCAAAGAGATTCCCATTGTTCTCATCCCATGTGTTCACGGCTAATGGAACTGCATACAATGTGAATCAAGTCTTGGATCCAAAAACATTCTCATTTAGCCAGGAAGGTTATGATTCTGTTGGGCACATCAATCTCAGCATCCTGTTTGTCTACGCGTATGGATTGAGTTTTGCTACGGTTGCTGCCACCCTGTCTCATGTTGCCCTCTTCCATGGGAGGTAATTCTTATTCATCCATTTTCATTTTTCTCTTACGCTTACTATAGTTATAAAAAGGAACATTTCACTATGAGGGCACTTAATTCAGTATTATCTAGATATTTATATTTACAAATTATTATTTATTGATTAAATATTATTATATTAAAAGATGACAATACTATTAACTTATCTTTGTTACTCCCAAATATCATTAACTCTTCTCTACTTGCCATCCCCTTCCACTAGCTCTTCATAAAATCAATCCCACATCACATCTCTCCATTATCATTAGGGTGCCAACTAAATCTCATTTAATTTTGAGTGACATTTAGATGTTATTTTAAAATAGTATTTTTATATTTTTTTATAACATTATCTATCATGTTATTAAATTAAATGATTAATTTCTCCAAGTAACATCACATAGCATTACAATAACATTGAACTAAACTTCCCCTAAAATGCATTTTTATGTAATTTTTCAAAGCTATTGTCTTCCCGTTGACTCTTAGCTTGCTCTATCTTAAGATATTATTTGTTGAGAATTTCTTCTAATTCTAAAGCAAGTATGATGTGTTTACCTTGAACTACATTATTTCTTAATCCATAATGATCATCATCATTATCCTACTTTCAACTATTTGGCATTATCAAACAAAAAAAAAATTGGGATTTGACTTTATGAATCCTTTTATATTATCCTATCTGTCTAACTTAAGGTAAATCATATTTTATCTAAATATTTTGTATGACCTTTTTCCTTCTTTTAGTAGTGCATTACTCCATATTGTATATGAACATATAGACTTGACTCTATTACTTTCTATAAATTCTTCACAGGTATATAATCACAACGCATTCTTTTGTTTGAGAGTAATCATTATTAAGCATTGAGCTATAAACATGACATGAAAATACCAGACATTCTTCTAACCTTTTTGCTAATCTGAAGGACAATATTGAATCTGACCAAGTCAACCTTTCGTGACCAATATGGTGATGTCCACACAAGGCTGATGAAGAAAAACTATGAAACCATTCCTCAGTGGTGGTTCCATGTTCTCCTAGTCATCATGTTCGGCCTCGCCATCTTCGCCTGTGAGGGTTTCAGTGGGCAGCTCCAGCTTCCTTATTGGGGGGTTCTACTAGCTGGTGGAGTAGCTCTCCTCTACACTCTCCCTGTTGGCATCATCCAAGCTACATCCAATCAAGTAAGCTCCCTTCTACAACTCCGCAAAGGCCCCATAATCTTTTCTCATTCTATTGTTAGCAAAGGTCTAACATATATGATTATATTGCAGCAAGTAGGACTAAATGTGATTACTGAGCTGGTAATTGGATATTTGTACCCTGGAAAACCCCTTGCCAATGTTTCTTTCAAGACATATGGTTACATTAGCATGTCCCAAGCAATCACATTCCTTCAGGATTTCAAGCTTGGCCACTACATGAAGATCCCACCAAAGTCCATGTTTCATGTCCAGGTTAGTTAATATATATGTAAAACACTTACAGTACGCTTGCTTTAATGAAATAAAATAAAATTATCATTTTATAGAAATGAAATTGTCATTCTAAAAGGAAAAAATGATAATTCTTTTATTCACTTGAATAGAATAAAATTTAAAATAAGAAGTGAATAGAAAAGAAAAATACTAAAATACCTATAAATATAACTTAATGAAATTTTATATTATTATTATGATTATTAAATTTAATTTTACACAAATAGTTAGATAAATGTAACTCATATAAGTATATATATACATGCATATATATATGCGTCCATATATGTGTGTCTGTGAATAAAAATAAGTTTAGAATAATTTTTTAGCCTACAAAGAATAGCTATTTCTTGAGTTGGGGAAATAATTCCTATTTCATAAAATGTGAAATAAAAACTCCTATGAAATAGCTTTTCTATCAAAATAAATGTAAAAATAACTATTTTATAAGAAATAAGAATAAAATGAAATAAGCATTCCATCAAAGTAAACACACACTTATTGTTGAACTTCTAAATGGGGGTTACTTCACCTCATAACACAAAGTAATAGACTACTATATATCAACAATTCAGTTCTTATTATTTTCATATATAATGCAAAATAGCACTTCAATTAATTTCCATCAGAGATACAATGTATATTCTGTTAACATCTTTGTCGAATATTTGGCAAACCTATGTATGCATATTGTTGCTACAAGCCTAATCTCAAATTCTGCACATGTATGCAGCCATCCGATCTAACATATAATTAACTGCAGCTTGTGGGGACGGTTGTGGCATCATCTGTCTACTTTGGCACAGCATGGTGGCTCCTTGATTCTGTAGAAAACATCTGTGATCCTGCGAAGCTGCCGGAGGGGAGCCCTTGGACCTGCCCCGGGGACGATGTTTTCTTCAATGCATCGATCATATGGGGAGTGGTGGCTCCTTTGAGGATGTTTGGCCGCCTCGGCCTCTACGAAAAAATGAACTACTTCTTCCTCATTGGCCTACTGGCTCCACTGCCAGTTTGGGTTCTCTCTCGGATCTACCCAGAGAAGAAGTGGATTAAACTTATCAACATGCCCATAATTCTGGGCGCCACAGGCATGATGCCACCGGCAAAGGCTGTGAACTATCTGATGTGGGGAGCTGTGGGAGTTGTGTTCAATATCTTTGTGTTCAGGAAGTATAAAGCTTGGTGGGCAAAGAACAACTATGTGCTTTCAGCAGGGCTTGATGCTGGAGTTGCTTTCATGGGCATTTTGGTTTACTTTGCTCTCCAGGCTAAGGACATCTATGGTGCAGAATGGTGGGGATTGGAGATGGATCACTGTCCCTTGGCCAAATGCCCAACTGCTCCAGGCATCAAAGTTGATGGCTGCCCTTCCACTTGATATGCAGAATGTCTCTTCTATCCAACTTATTTTCATAGAAGTTTGAAATTTTAGTTATCTGAGATTTCATCTTAGCTGAATTTGTTAGGTCAGTCTAGTATTTAGTTATTGTGTGTTTTAAGGATATTTATCTTCTACTAGTGATTTTTTATTGCTTGCATGTTTGCAGCTAAATTTATGAATTGGTAGCTAAATTGCAAAGTTGTAGTTAACTTTGTGAAAATCCATTTTCTATTAAGTTTTAAAATAGATCTTGTTAGCATATATTGTATTTCAAAGTTATGATATATTCATGTTGATTATCAGATGCATGTAGAATAAGTATAAATTGTATTGAAAGATTTGATTATTTCGATGTGATATTCTGTGAGGGATTCATCCTTAAGTAAATTTTACATCGATAAAGTACGAGAAAGATATTAGATATATATACATACATTCGTGAAATCTGTCAGATTGTATTGAGCTGCCAGAATTTTCGAACAAAAAAATGGCTCGTTAGTTGGCTCATTTAGATCGAATTGAGCTCGATTCGATTCAAATTTCGATTTAATCTTTGAGCAATCATCGATCTTCGAGCAAAATTAACAGCCTTAACTGCTGCCACCATGCTCAACACTCTTTAATACATTAGAATTGGATATTTGACTGCCAAAAGAAATTAATTTCATCAAATATAATTCTATATACAAGCGAGATAGATGTGTGTAACATCCCGGTAAAATTTAGATTTAGATTTTTGATTAATTAAATTTATTGTGAGGAATTGATTTTATTCATGAGAAATTAATTATTTAAAAATTAAATATATGATATATTAAATATTTGTTATGTGATTCAAAATTCAAAATGGCTAAAATTAATAACTAATTTAATTAAATCAGATTATTTAAAATTCAAATCTAATGAATTTAATTACCCATTAAATATCCATAACTACCTCCTTAAATTAAGGCTAAGAAAAAATACAGAAATACCCCCAGATTTTTATTTAGGAAAAGAAATAGCGTTTCTCACCCAAAACACCGATTCAACTCTTCCGCTCCCATAACCGCCGCCGGCCTAGAGAGAGGAGAGAGAAAGTGACGCGATAGAGAGAGAAAGTGACCGGATCTCCCTCAAAATCGACGATTTGAAATATTAAATTGATTCTCTAGTT
>KZ452014.1:2074231-2090379 GCA_002786265.1 Apostasia shenzhenica | reverse complement strand
TTTAAGTTAAAACATAACTTAAGTATGGTTTACTTAAATAAAATGTAAGGATTTTTTAACTAGGGTGTGTTGGTTGTAAAATTAAAATAAATAAATGTGTGTCATGTAATATTTAACTTTAGGGTGTCTAATAAGTAAATATTAAAATTTTTTGTGTCATACGGGTAAAAACCCAAAAAAAAAATTGAAAAAACAATAATCATCATAAGCTTTCTTAATTAAAAGATCATTAAACTTCACTCCACCTAACTTAGTCTATACGTTATCAATAATTTAATCAGTCTCAGGTAACACATCACCCTCCTTCCTTCAACTGTTTAGAAATCCAGAGATCTTTTCTTCTATGTATTTATCCTTCATTCTAGATATGTATATACACCCTCCTCAAGCAACCATGCACCAATTTAGGATGCCTTTCTCCACCCAGGGGATCTGCCCCAGTTTAGCCACCTCCAAGATTTCTGGAACAGATCTTTCCCAAATGCATATTTTCTCCAGCTAAGCTGGAAAGATGATACTTCTTGATAAGGACATCTTTCTATCAAAAATTGCTGACCCAATTAATCTGCGGTGTGTGTTGAGTCTGTTGGTAGATGCCGACGGGAGGACCAAGGACCTCGGAGGCTCGAGCCATGGCTTGGGACTGCTGGAGCAGTGGATGAACAGATGCAGCAGCGACAGAACGGGAGGGATGGTAGAGTCCAGCGAATGCCCCTGAATGTCCAGCTTGAGTGGGAGTGGGAGCAAAGGCAATAGGCTGCCCCTGGGGAGGGATATTGTAGAAAGAACTGCCCTGTAGAGTAGATAGTTAAAAGAACTACGGGTGAGTAAATAAAGATAGATCAACAGTTCAAATGATAATTCATCTAAATATTCTACTTAAGTCGCAATTCTAGAAATACTATATAATCTGTATATATGCATAATGGAAAACATACATTATGTATTGACAATGATAAGTCCACATATATTATGCCCATATATACATATTATATTGAATGTGTGAACAGGAATAGATTTGTTTACACGTATATACATATAATTAATAGCCTTACCACAAGCTTATTCCAAGAATGTGAGCTTGCAATTGTTGAGCCTTTTATATCTATATCAAGCTTCTGTATTTATTCCAATAATGCAAATTATATAGAAAAATCTCTAACCAAGCTAAATTTGATCTCTTGTTTCTTTGATCACGAGTTATCTACTCGTTTTAACGAGTATTGTCATTTATGTGAATGCATATGTATATATCTATATATGTGCATCTGTATGGATAGTCTTATATCCTTCATTTGAATGAAAATTCATTACCACAAAATCTGCTCATTTATCATAAAAATATAAATACAATGCAAAACATATTGTTAATAATCTTCATCGTGAGTATAACGTTTGACCATAGATGGAATATACAATGAAATAGTAGGGTGTCATTCATCAAATAAGTCATTTTTATTCATATTGGAAAAATAAAACTGTTGAAATCTTTGTTAGTGCTATGATGTCATTTAGTGATTGGAGAACATAAAGAAAGAAAGAATATACTGAAAAGGAAGAGACATGAAGATATCAATATTCTACTGAAACAAGTCTATTGAAATGAGTCAGTATGCTATGTATTTTAAAACAAACAGCAAATATAAAAGAGAAGGTACCTGCTTTTCCTTGAACTGAGATGACATAAGATCACCACTTACAGTTGAATTCCCGCGCATGATGGAGCCATAACCTGAATGATTCAAAACATATGTCCCTTGGCCAGTTGGATTAGAGTTGGATGCAGGCTTGTATTGAGAAATGGGGTACTTAACAGGGTTCACACCAACAGCCGCTGGTGGTGGGTATAAACTTCTGGTTGGAGGCTGCTGAGGGAAAATAGCAGTGTTGCCAGAAAAATGGTGCATGGCTGAGGATGGAACGTAAAATGGTGAGAAATACTGAGCATAAGAAACACAGTTAGGAGGATAATGGGATAAGGGTATGCCAGCAGGTTGCCTATGGACATGAATTTGCTGTTGGCTAGCAGCAACAGAAGTCTCCCTTACTCCAGCAGTTTGGGTAACAAGAGGGGCTACCCCAGTTGAAGACAAAAGTAATGAATTGTCGCTCTGTAGAATGAAGGCATCACCAACTCAATAGTAAAATAGACTTTCAGAGAATGATGATATTAACTAATGTGCAAGCAATCAAAAGAATAAAGTACACTACTATAGATAGACCTCTAATCAGAATATCACAGAGAGGATTAAACGTGTTCCACGAGTTGCAAAGTTCAATCCCGAAGTATTAGGAATTGTTTATGAATTCTACTACAATAAGAAAGAAGTGAAGTGCTTGGTAAATATCATGTCTAAACAACAGGAGCATGTATCTACAGCTTATAAAGTAAATAATTATAGAGAGTGAAAATATCACTTAAATAGTAGATTTTATGGGTTGAAAAAATCAACAATAAATATAGGAAGTATGAGATAAATCCATTCAAATAGGATGAATCTTCGTGATGTTGGTTAAAACCAAGATGCAAAGGTACTCCAAGCAGAATAATAAGCACACCTTTTGTGGAGATAGAGCAATTTGAGCAGGAAAGTCTGCAATATTTCCACTGTACTTAGGAGCAATGCTCGGGAAGGGAAAGACACGGTCATCACCATCAGCAAGTCGATAAATGGAAGCATAATAATTTGCAGAAGGATCAAAAGTTTGTGGCACCTGAATAGTAAGGCATTTATAGTTCTCATCACAATTGTTGTAGTCGTATACACATAATCAAGTATCTTAGCAGCAGTGCATATTACTTATGCATAAAGCATGCAAAACAAAAAGAAAAGGGAGTTTTATATTAAGGACTTGTGGAAGTTTCTTTTGTATAAGAACGAGCATAGCGTTAGATATGCATTCCGAAGCATCTCTTTTTCCGATTTAAATATAGGCATAATGACATACAAAGATGGACTATTATGACTCTTTTGTTGGACAAGTGAGCATCACAAATATAATCGCACAGTCACGAATATTGAAATGAAAATGCACATTCATAAGCATAAAAAAGACTGCTTTTCTCCATGCCAAGTGCTTAGCAAGATATGATATGCATAATCTTTTATAGGTTGAAATATATCAAGCACATAATGTTTACTAGATGGTTCTAACTCAGATAAATATTAGATAAACTTTTGATGTAGGATTCCTTAGAGAATTGAACTCTAAAAGCGTAACTCTTGCAATGCTATGATTAAGTTAAAAAAAAATCAAAAAAATAAGTTGGAAATATGGTTCGAAAAATTTATGTTGACAAAATTATATTGAACTGGAAAATTTTATGGTAAAACTGAACAATCGTGGCTTATGCAACTAAAAATCACAAGAAATAGTTCACCATGTTTTTCACAGCCAAATTCTGCGAGTTTGGAAGTTAAAAGTACCATTAAGATGCTTATGCCAGAAACATCTACTTCATTACTAACAAAGCTAACATAAAAAAAAGTTTCTAAAACTCCAATATCCAAGATAAGGGTTAATGACTGACAGCAACGCTTCGAAGATGCGCATTATCATGTGCGTGAAGGCCTTCACCCTCAAATGTGGAAAAGTGGCTGCCAAGCATCTGTGGCACCATACCCAAGTTTGAATAGACTGGTGTAGTACTGCTGATGGTGGGTTGAAATCCTCCAGGAGGCAAAGAAACTTCTGCTTTCAGTTGACCATAGTCTGCAGCTTGAGAGAGATCAGGACTGCAAGATACTGCAGTGGAATGATTTTCAGGCATCTCTGATTGCTCATTTGCATAATAATTGCTATTTTCAATATCTGGAGATGAACTGCACTCCAAGAAAGAAACAATGATTTTCACAGATAGCGTGATACAAGACGGATAATAAATAATAAAGAGGAAAACAATGGATTTGTATTTTTTAGTGGGGAGGGGAAGTAAATTCCAGAACGTAGAAAAAAGCAATAAAATACATGAGGTCTGCATTTTATCAGCCAGCATAGTCGTGCAACAACTGCAGAAGGAAATTTACTCAAAAATTAGTAAATTGCAACAACACATAAGTTAGAAGTGGCCATTAGCTAGTATAACCAAAATTCTGCACTGACCAATGTTTTTGAAGATGTACACAACTTTGAGGATGTTAACAATAAACCATAGTCCTGAAAAACAATATTTTAACCTTATTTTCCATAGAATGAATTAATCCCCAGGTCAATTTGGTCTTCTTCCTAAATAAAGAAAGCCTAATGTAGGGCTAATCTATGCTGATATAATTTCCAGTATGGCCTTAACATGAAAAATGGAAGATTATATAAAATAATAGTCCAATAAGCCATTATCATCGCCAATGGCCTTAACTCAACTACCTTAGATTGGTTTTGTGAAATCTTACTTGCCAATCATTTTTGTTAAAGGCAACAAGAATCATTGATTCCAATTATCTTCTCAAGTAGCATGTCTCAACTTGAGCCATGCAGTTGAATATTATTGTCAAAGGTACTTAATATCTAAAGTAAGGGATTTGTAAATATCAAGATTTACATGCAATCATAGAGCACTGGCATATTTCAAATTCATGTGTAACAGTGTTATCTATCATTATCCCATACTAACGCTAGTTCCAAAGCTACAGAATCCAGAAGCATAAGAATATTCAACTCTGAGCTAAAAACTATAACTGTCATAAATAACAAGGAAAAATGATTTCAAGCAACAAATAATGGAAGTATCTTACTTTGATGGAAGATTGTCAGCATTTTCCTCGAGCTCACTAGATGACTCTGATAGTTCTTCAAGAACTACTTCATTTTCAGGCTCAGTCCTTGAACTCATAATCAATTCAAAGTTTGAACCAAAACTTCCAAAAGTGAGTCCAGTTTTTTCACTCTCAGGAACTTGCAAATGATCTGGAATTATTAAATGCTGAGCGTCTGAAATATGCAGGTCCTCTAACTTAAGCAATTTTGCTAAGTTATTCGAAACCATGGAGTCTGATGCAGGTGATGAACAACAAGAAGGTTCCTGTCCTTTTCCACCAGACAAACTGATAACCATAGAGCATGGAGCAGGGATTACATTTGTTGATTTAGGTCTCCACTCCTTCGTAGGAGCAGCTGTTCAGCGATACAGGTGCAATGATAATTAGCTATTCCTAAATTAGGCAAGAAAGTAATTGGTATAAAGGAAAAAAGAATATCTGAGACATGGGACATTCGGATAAATCTTTCCTTTTTGTAAGAAAACAACTTCAACTAGATGCAAGAAAAACATGTTTGTGCAGTATCGACAACAGTTGTAAGTTAAGCTCCCTTGAGTGTTAACATGCCAAATGATTTTTTTTGTCATGTCAAAGCAGAAATATATAAATAAAATAGATGTCGCGAAATAAAAGATACTAAAGTGGAAGAATTGAGCTGGTATAAGCGAAAGGACAAGATGAAAAATAAGTATATTCGCGAAAAGGATGGAGTGGCCTCAATTGAGGATAAGCTCAGAGAGTTGGCTTAGATGGTTCGGACTTATAAATCATAGACCGATAGGAACTCCAGTAAGAAAAATTAAATTATTGAATCTTGCCCATATAAAAGAAAAAGACGAAGGTCAAACAAGACATCCCAAGAAACTATAAGGGATAATCTTACATATTTGGAGCTAAATGAGGATTTATTATTTGATATAGTGTAATGAAAACAAATGATTCATATAACCACCCTACCTAATGAGATAAAGGATTAATTTGTTGTTGTTATTGTTGTTGTAAAGCCATAATGTCAATGAGGTTCAATAATACAGAAATAAACTAGCTAATCAACTCTCTAAGTCAAGAAATTATGCCACTTGAGTAGGCTCAAGGTGCTGAATGATACTGTACATTCAGTGAAACACCAAAAATGAAAAAACACCCAAGAATGATAACGGAGTTGAACCAAGGTCGCCATCAAGCAATCAACTATCACACTGTGAAAAGCATGTAAATAGTCTGATTTTGAGGGTCAATAAGAAATACAATGAAAAATATTGGGACATATATGTAAAATGACCCTAGTATTTATTTGGATGTAATTACGACTATACATTTATAGTGATTTTCTATTTGAAGAATTCAACTAGATTTAAAGTTCCGCAACCAAAACTATGGTGAATTTGGAGAAAACAGAACTTCAGAATAGCAGCACATACTGTCAGAACTATCAATATTTTCCAGCTTACAATATTACTGATAAATTCAAATAATCCATTTATACACTTCAAACAATATCTTGTACTACAAAAAAAGTTATTTTGCTACATGATTTTGACATTGAATCCTAATAAACAAACAATTATTAACTTTCAACATAACCTTCTGAAGGTTGCAAATTGTGTGTTAAAAAAACTCAGAATTTACCTAAAAAACAAGAAAGTTAGCACGCCACCCTTCTCTTCTTTTGATTTCTTAATAATAACTTCTAAAAAAAATTTCACTAGCGCTATGTTTTTTCATCCATAACAAGTAGCATATCATATATTCATGCCAAGAAAAGAGAAGCAGGAAAAATAAACAAGATTAGAAACAAATCTCTAGCAAAACGTTTTAGTCAAACTTTATAATTAGGACTAACATGATCTAAGGCTCTGTTTGGTAATAAGAAAAAAAAGAATTTGATTAGAATTTTTAATCATTTTTGAAAAATGTGTATGATGTGAAATAAAGTAATTTAGTTATATTAAAAATTGTGTAGGATGTGAAATAAAGTTGATTGATTTATTGAGAATTGTGTTGGATGTGAAATAAAGTGATTGTTTAATGTTGAAATTTGTGTGAGATGAGATATAAAATAATTTTTAAAGTTTTTTAAAATAAATTTAAGATTTTAGCCATGGCTAATTTTAGCCATAGCTAATTTTAGCCATAATTTTTAGCTCATTGCCAAACAGAGCCTAAAGGTCAAAATTTATTTGTGCCCTGTCTGAGTGTGCATAGACAAATTGGACATTTCAATTTTCATGTCCTAATGGATTTGCTGAAACACATAAAATATATCATAAGACCACAACTGGACAATCATTACAATATACAATATAAGAAATTAACATAACCGATCCAGAACTACACATAAAAAGAACAATACCTTTCAAAGAGCCTCTCGCATGTTGTGATCTGTTGCTATAATTAGAAGACGGCCTACTGCCAGAGGAAGCCGTAATCGAGGTTGGAGGTGCAGGTTGAACAGCATCATGTACTTGGACTCCTACCAACGCTAATGAGTTTCCTGTAATCTTATTACTAAGAAACAAATGATTATTCTCACATGAACCACTTCCATTGGAGAGTGATAATGCAGGAGGACAAGCATCTTGAGCAATAACTTTGTCAGTATATGTTTCAGCAGTGCATGTATGAATTCCAGTTTCAGTTTTACTAGTACTCAATGCAGCAGGGATATGCCCACCAAGAGATTGGACAAGAACAGGATCTGATGCTGATGCATAAACTTCTGATGTGGGCAATGAGTGCTGACTGGTACTTGATATAAAAGACTTTCCATGAACTGAAGAAATTTTGCGCTTATTGATTCAAACACAGAACTTTCTTCAGCTGAAATACTGCCCCTAAAACTGGGATCATCTGCTGCCGAAAGATGCTCTGCTTTGATTGATCCATTCGACAAACTACATATGGTTTTGTAGAGATCGAGAATGCAAAATCATCAATGCATGAAGAGACAGACAACGGGGAGAATGAAACATTCTACAGCTTTGTTTGATGTTAACAAAAAGGCACATAAAGAATCAAAGCAATAAAAATAAGCAATATAGGTTGGCTAATACAACAATAACAAAAACACATATCTTCGTGATTTTACTACATAAGAAAATAAATAAGATCACAACAGGATATGTAGATGCATCACAAAAAGGACATTTTCCAATTAACAGTCTAGCGGTTAATATCTCAGACCAATAAATTCAACTTAGGACATTATTTAACCTTACATGGTTGTCACAGAGATCATCAAGCATTCATTCACTTCTCGAAAAGAACTATTTTGACTAAATGATTTAGCAAAATAAAGATGCTAAATAACCATTCATTCTCTTCTTAAAGAGGCAACAAAGAAATTCATGATTAGCTTTGCACCTCAATCGGGAAAGGAGGGTACGAATGGCAAGAAGGATATCAAGAAATCAAAAGCTTAGCCAGTACAAACCCCACCATCATCGTTTGATGGTAATTCATTTTTTAGTGCCATATCAAGATTGTGTAGAGAAAGATAACTGATGGAAAGGTTAGCATTATGGCACTGCCCAATCATCAGAGAGTCGGAAGAATTGTAATCAACGGGATGAGCATGCGTTATCAAAATCAAAGATAAGAGCATTGCAACTGGCAACAGAAGGTTGATACAAAGTTTTAAGTTCTCTGCTTGGGCCATATTTCAAGCTCTTTTTGGTCATTTTATTCTTTTGTTCTTATTTTTCTGGTTAGGTGATGGTGGACAGCTGGTTGCTTGGTGAAAACATTAGCTGATTTTTTAAGACAAAACCTACTATCCGGTTTAAAAAGCATCTTTGGCTTAATCAATGATATTCCACCAACAAGATGTTTTTGCACGAAAAGAGACATTCGCAGCATAAATTAAACCAATTTTTTGTTCACAAATAGAGATATTTATTTCAGAGAAACAGCACCAGGTCATTTGTTGGCCTAAAACACAGGGAATTTTCCGACATAAAATGACTGTACTAATAAATGAATGGCAGATAATGGAATTGAGAAAATTAAATTTACTGTTTCTTCCTAGTCCATACCAGTTTAGCTAAAGCTCAAAAGGCAATGAAACAACCCAGAATGGAAAGGAATAAACCTTGACACATAAGCAGTTGGTCTATTTTCTTCATCTGTAACCTTTGCACCCAGTGGGGTGCGTGAAGAAGACGAAATAATTTTACCCCTAACATGGTTAATTCCATTCTCCTTAAAAGAACCTAAGTACCTTCCAGCACCAGAACCTGAATAGAAATCATGAACACAAAGAAAAATTACGCTATATCATCAACGTTAATGAAACATTTCCTTAAGAGAGAATACAATGAGTAAGAAACGCCATAGACAACTCCATCAAATTCTATATGCAAGATTATCAGTAACATGAAAATTATACATTCTAAAACACTGTGCTAAGGTTTCAAAAAAAAAGTGCTAAACTTAAAATCATGATAATCAAAGAAATCAAATAGACAATCAGTCATGTCAGAAGAGAAATAATAAATAAAGAGAAGCATATACCGCGAAATGAATAACGGGAAGTATAATTTCCTGGACCATCCCTAATTCCTCGACTATCTGACACTTGAATCCATTTACAGTCAGCAGCCTCCCTGTATCTCTGTTCACAAAAAACTATAGAAACTATCTAACAGTATTAAAAGTAACAGGGAATAAAAGACAAACAAAATACTGCTGATGTGGATCTAAGATGGTTAAAAATGGTGTTAGTTCGAGGAGAAAAGATGAACACCACAATAAGATCAGTACCACATGAAGTGTAGGCCGAGTAGTGGTTTGTTCATATTCATGTTCGTATACAAAAACTGAGCTTGAGCTTGTTCGAACTTGGTTCGCAAACATTAATGTGCTTGTTCACGATCGAGCACATTAATGTGTTCACAAATTGGCACATATAAATCTAAGTTCATGAAAATCATAAATAAGCTTTTATATATCAAAAATATTAATATGTTAATGAATATACTCATTATCATGATTCATAATTTTTTTTCTAAATTAATAAATAATATACTAAAAGCTCTAAAAGAGTCACATCGAGTCTTATAATTAAGGAGCATGTTCATGAACTTCATACAAATAGTTCACGAACATTAATGAGCTAAATGCTAGTATGTTTAAATTTGTTCATTTACCAATCAAATTTTTAAAATTATGTTCAAGCTTATTTGTTAATATTGATAAACGGACACAAACGAGCTCTTATCGAGCTGAACGCCGAGCTGTTCATCAAATGCATGGTTCGTTTACAGCCCTAATGAAGTGCGGGCAACTTGCTTATCTGCTTATTGTCACAACCAACGGTTAATGATGATCAACTAGCCATTATTAATCCTCTTCTTTTTTTCCTTTTTTAGTAAAACATGACCACACAAATAACTTCTTTAGTTGGCTAAAGGAATTAAACTAATTCTAATCCTCCTCATGCCAAACACCTTCTAATCAGTTTCTTGAACATGATTAGCATACTTTTAAAAGATCCTTGATGTCCTATATGAAATACACATTCAATTCCTTGTTAGCACTATTTTCCTTGATAATACCATGAACTTCAGTTTTGTTTATACCAATCAATTTCCTTTTCATCAGCATACTTTTGTTATACCAATCAAAAACATATACTCCACTTTTCAAAAAAAAAAAACATATACACTGATAAAGCACTAATCTACTTTTTTTATTTACCCCTAAACATTACAATTTCTCTCACTTCACTTAAAAATTGTCATGGTGTGGTTTCAACAAGAAGCCCCCAGTACTTAGGCAAGCTACTTCCCCACTGGAATGAGAGAACACCACACTAATCTACTTTTCAAATGACCATTCAAGGACAACAACAAGAAAATAAGGGAAAGAGAATAAAACATTAACTATGGCTGGATCAAAAAACATTTAGAGAAGAAGAGAAAGAACCTTCAATTTTTTTCATATTCGCATAAGGTCAAAATGCAATTGACTGATGAAGCTCCAAGTATATATGGAACTCTGAAAACTGTGATGATATGAATTTACAAATATCCATATTCCAATTCTTTGGCACTAGGCAAGAGAAGTGTTGGGGGTAAAATTATCCATTAAAAGGCTCAAAGTAGGAAAGGCTTTGGCATCAAATACGTGGATAACAAAATTAATCAAGAATTTATTAATAAATAATGAATAATTTCTGTGGAATTTAGATATGTTAATTAGAAAGGCATGAACCTAATAGGTATTAACATAAGTAGGAGAGCGAATAAGTACAAGGCTAAAAGCTTTACCACTCTTCTCTTTTCACGTTTACTCTTAACCTCATGAAAGGTATCTGCCAAATTAAGCAATTATCGTCAGGTTACAACAATATTAGAAGCTTTATGAACTTAGTCAAGACAATTTCAAAAATCCAGAACAATTATCTGCTGCAGCAATTAAGTATGCTTTTCATCATAATATTCAAGAATAAAATTCGTGGTTTCATAAAATACAAACAAATTAAGTTGAACCAAGCAACTTGCATTAACATCTTTTATGTATATTAAAAGAGACAATAAAACCATGCAAAGCTATGACCAAAAATCAGGTATCAATAACACCCGGCAGTATTCCGATGGACATAAAACAAAAGAAATCTCACTCATGAAATCTCATGCATCATAAATGAAAAACCATGGTAATATGATTATACAAAAGGTTAGCCACTCAAGAAATTTCATGCATCGTAGACGAGAACCCAGAGTAATATTGATTACACAAGAGGTCAGTTATCAACAACAACAACAACGAAACCTTAATCCCAGTAGGTGGGGTTGGCTATATGAATCATTTATTCTCATTGCGTTCTATCAATTAACAAATCCTTCTCGAAGTCTAAGTAAGTAAAATCACTCCTTATAGTTTCTTATCATGTCTTCTTTGGTCTCCCTCTTCCTTTTTGTACATGAGCAAAATTCAATAACTAGATTTTTTTAACCGAAGCTTCAATCAGCCTACGATTTACATGTCCAAACTAATTAAGCCAACTTTCTTTAAGTTTATCTTCAATATGTGAAACAACAATTTTCTCGCGAATATACTCATTTCTCATTCTATCTTTTTGTGTATACCCACACATCTATCTTAGCATCCTTATTTCTTTAATACTTATTTTATTTGTCTGTTTTCTCTTTATAGGTCAGTATTCAGCACCATATATCATCACTGATCTTACTATAGTTTTATAAAATTTATTCTTAAGTTTGAATGAAATTGTTCTGTCGCACAACACACCAGAAATATTTCTCCAATTTACCCATCCTACTAATAATGTCATTATCTATTTCACCATCATTTTGTATTATTGATCCAAGGTATCTAAAGAGCTCACTCTTCTTAACAATTTAGTCACCAATATAAGTACTTATTTCTTAACTAAATGTGTATTCCATATATTCAATTTTTGATTTACTGAGAAGAAAACCTTTAAATTCTAAAATATTTCTTCAAAGCTCGAATTTCGCTTTAACTCCCTCTTTACTTTTATAAATAAGGACAATATCATTTGCAAAAAACATACACCAAGACACCTCATCTTGAATATGTCTGGTCAAGACTTTCATAACTAAAATAAAAAATATAGACTTAAAGCTGACCTTTAGTGTAATCCAACTATAATAAAAAAATCCTCACTCAAACCTCCTTATATCCTTATATCTTTTGATTCCATTTTATATCATAAAATTATACAATTCGACACTTTCAAATTAATAATTTATACAAAAAATTATAATACTCTGTTAAAAATCTAATTTAAGTTATAATAATCATAAATGGAAGAAGTAAGCTATTTTATCCTCATAATTATTCTTATAAATTCATGGTTAGCAGTCATTAAAATCAAATTTTTTATGCACTTTGACATTTCCTTTTGCTCGTAACTATGATGGACTCAATTTGAGATCAATGTTGATAGAAGATATCTTAGTCAACCCAGATCTTGGGGCCAATTTGTAATTCATCACAAAAATTTCTCATGAAATTAAATTTCACAATTTATTATGAGTCAAAAGTAGGGCTGAATTCCATAAATAAACACAATCGAGCCGAGTTTAAGCAAATTTGCTTCAACTCAAACTTAAAGTTTGAGTGTAGTTTCGATCTAGACTACTAAAATCGATTTCATTTTGATTTAATTTTTAGTTGAATAAAGCTCGGTTATTAATTTTATTTTTTATTTTAGATATTTATTTTATATTTATTATATATTATATATAATTTTTTTAATTATTATAAATTTGTTCATTTAATTATATGTAAATTTTTTTAATACTTATTTTATATAATATGCATAATATTTTCATATATATTTGAAAATAATGCATACATATATCATTGTGTAAATATTGTGTGAATTTGAGTTATAAAATAATCAAATTAAATACCATCAAATTTTTAAGTCAGTTTTTTTTTTTGATGTATGAGTAGAAAAAATGGTTTAGGCATATTAACGTATCCAAAATCCCTAAAGCCTTTCCTTTTCGCCTTTGATTTCTCCTCAGATCTACCCGTTACCTCCCTTCTGCGTGATGAGTGGCGTTTCTAGGGTTCCAATTCCTTACAGCTTGAAGAAGCCGATCCGGAACATTAAGGAGATCGTGAGCAACCACAACGATGAAGCAATGTACACAATGCTCAGGAAATGCTCCATTGATCCCAACGAGAATGCCTAGAAGCTTCTTTACTAAGGTCTTCAAGCTTCCTTCTTCTATAAGGCTGTTTTTTCTTTCTTCTTTTCTATTTATGAGCACTCTACTTATTTTCGTTCTTCTTGATCCCTTCAGTGTTTTTGAGATTCCTTCGGGGTGGGTTTGGTTTTATTTTATTTTATTTTATTGTTTGTTTATTTGTTTTCATCGAGATGCAGTGATTGGAATTACACTAATTAGGGTTTAGGCCGGGTTTTCTTTAGATTCAAGGTTGATAATTTATCCTATCTAGGGTAAGAGATTTACTCCTGAACTATATTTTGTTTCTAACCCAGGTCATCTCAGGGTTTCTAACCCAGTCAACCCCACTGGAGGTATTATGGCTTGATGCTAGTAATTGTTGTTTGTTGTTGCACAAATTTGATGGAGCAAGGCATGATGATCATCATTAGAGTAAAAAAAGTCAAAACAATATGGCCCCATTAACTCCCATGTTTGGCTTCACTCCAACCAGGCCCAAACAAACTTTTGTTCCAGAGTAGTTAATTAAGTTAACTAACCACTCTCTCTAGCCGTAAACCATCTAACCTGAGTATTCCCTAACCTCATTTGCTACTTCGGTTATCTCGCATATGCTCTTCCCTTCCCCTTCTAAGCCCTTCCATCCACAACAAGCGATCGACATGATGTAGATTGCGTCGGAGTTGTGAGGATCGTGATGCTATCGTCAAATATGTAGCAGCCTAGGTTGGTGGTGAAGATAAAACCTCATTATACTTAATAGCTTTCACTCAGCATTTTTCTTGTGCTTTCCATTTGCTCTAAGCCTTCAACAAAGTTTGGTACTATCAATTTGACCGACATTACTCCCACCGCCTTTTCTATTGTTCAGGCTTGTCCAGCCATGACGGTTTGGTCACTCTTGCTGATATTTATTGTGAATAAAATGAAATTTTGAAGCTATGATTTTCGCTTTTGAGGAAGAAATTGGCATTCAAATCTTCTTTTTCTTCGTAGCTGTATCTTATACTTTCTTTGTCGTAGACCAAAAATTCTGTTGAAATATGTAATCTATTCTTGTATATATATCTTCTCTGTGTTTTCATTTCCCTTGCATTTGCACTTGGGATACAGTAGGTAGGCTGTTTATGTTAGAAAAATAGGGTCACTAGGATTTTTTTGCACGCGAATAAACTTTTATTGGTTTTGAGCTATATTCTTCAGTTGGGTTTTTTTTTTTCCGTGCTGGGTTAAGTTAGTAAACAACCCTGAGATGACCTGGGTTAGAAACTAAACATAGTTCAAGAGTAAATCTCTTACGCCACATAGGATAAATTATCAACTTTGAATCCAAAGAAAACCCGGCCTAAATCCTAATTAGTGCAAATCCAATCACTGTATCTTGATGAAAACAAACAAACAAACAAACAAACAAACAAACAAACAAAATAAAACAAAATAAAACCAAACTCACCCCAAAGAAATAACAAAAACACTGAAGGGATCAAGAAGAACGAAAATAAGCAGAGTGCTCATAAATAGAAGAGAAGAAAAAACAAAACAACCTTATAGAAGAAGGAAGCTTGAAGACCTTGGTAAAGAAGCTTCTTGGCAGTCTCGTTGGGATCAATAGAGCATTTCTTGAACATTGTGTATATTTCTTCATCGCTGTGGTTGCTCACGATCTCCTTAGTGTTCCGGATCGTCTTCTTCACGCTGTAAGGAATTGAACCCTAGAAACGCCACTCATCATCGCGCTGAAGGGAGATATAATCGCTGTGGTTGCTCACGATCTCCTTAATGTTCCGGATCGTCTTCTTCACGCTGTAAGGAATTGAATCCTAGAAATGCCACTCATCATAGCGCTGAAGGTTTGCGAAAAGGAGAAATCAAAGGCGAAAAGGAAGTTTGCGTGAACCCGAAGGGGATGGATGACTCGTGACTGTACATTGATTTCCTCTTCTATTTTATCAGTAAAGCCCTAAACCTTTTTTCTACTCATACATCCAAAAAAAAACAAAACTTGACTTAAAAATTTGATGATATTTAATTCGATTTTTTTATAACTCAAATTCACACAATATTTACACAATGATATATATATATGCATTATTTTCAAATATATATTAAAATAAAAATAATTATCTACATGCCACATCATTTAATTTTATTTAAGCGTTACCTATCCATTCTTAGTTATTTATGCTATGCACACTCAAAACATTACAATATCTTACATTTACAGATTTGAGTTAAAATTCAATCAAAATTTATTTGAAAAAAGAAATATTTCGTTAGTAAATTATTAAAATTATATTTTTATCTTTAATGGTATAAATTTTTTTCTTCCTCAATGCCACACTAAAGTGCTGATTTATCCTAAAATCAATTCACGTTGCGGATGTCTCCTTCCCTTGCCACCACCTAAACATCAAGGTTTTAAGATTTTCACTTAAAATATATTTAAATATACTTAAAATAATATGATGAACGGCTCAAATTTTTTGTAACCTAACTATAGTTCGGTTATTGAAAAATTATGATTACACATTATAATAGAAAACAAGTTAAAATATGTGTATGTAAGATTTTGTAATATTTTGAGAGTGCATAGCGTAATTAAGTAAGAATAGACAGGTAATACATAAATAAAGCTAAATGATGTGATATGTAGGTAATTATCCTATTAAAATATTATATATATATATATATATATATATAC
>KZ452014.1:2054193-2072615 GCA_002786265.1 Apostasia shenzhenica | reverse complement strand
CAATGCAATAGTTGTGGAACTATTTGGGTCTAAGGCTGATCTTGGAAAGCTAAGGCTGATCTTGGAAAGCACCACGATCAATATGGTAGGAGGCACGCAGAAACAGATAGACCTAACGTCAGGTAATAGAATTAGTTCCATATTTGCTTTTATTTTTTTGGTATTTTATTTACTGCATTTAATATTATATTTTCAGATTTCTTCATGTGATCTCTCTGTATAAAGAGGTCACATTGAATTATAATAGATATTAGCATTTTGTAAATGAAATTATATTTGATTTTCTCAAAGCCTACATCCTGGTTAAGGGTCGATATTCCAGTGAAAGAAATAGTAGGGTTAGTTTTTGGTAAGAATCCTCAAATTAGCCTAGTTATCCACTTTAAAAAAAAAATCCTCTACCCATTGCTCTCTCTCCGGATCATCTCCGAGCGCCTCGAATACTTTGCGCACTCGCCTATCTCTTAAGCCTCTCTCGCTCGTGCCGCCTTCGCCTCTAGCGAATTGCCGGCTACCAGCGAGAGCCGGCGACCCCGCTGCCGCAGCCCCAGCTTGCGCTCCGGCACACACACTCATCGTCTGAGTCATCGGACCTAGATCTTGCAAGTTTGGCCTTCTGCAACATTGTTCACGACGCTCAAACTAACGCAACCATCTGCAACATCGTTCACGGCCAGCCAATGCTTGTGCTCTGGCATGCAACTATCGTTCAAGACCTCGGACCTTGATCCCGCTGGTTTGGCCTTCTGCAAAATCATTCACGACTTTTAAACATACGGCATCATAACATCGAATACGATTGCTGGTAAATTCTTTCTCGAACCTAATTAATTAGATTATTTGATTTCAATACAAATTATTTACTTGATTTGAATTATTTATTTGGCTCTAGTTGTGTTACCCAATATTTCTTTGAGTGACAATTACTATTGAATTTAAATGTGAGATATTTGTCCTAAATTTCTGAATTTAGGATTTGATTTATTGAAATTTAAATTGACGCCCTAATCCAATTTAATAAATTCTTATTTATCAGACAATCCAGTTTAATTTTAATTTTAAAGTATCTTAATTTACAAGATTCAAAAGTATTATTTAGGGCAAATTACACCCAGGTCCCTGAGTTTAAGTCTTTATATCACACAGGTCCACGTTTTTTAAATTATAACATCGGGGTCCTAGTGTTTAAAAAATTATCATCGGGTCATTTATTATTTTTTATTATTAAAAATATTAAAATTACCACTATACCCTTACCCCCTCTTCTCTACATCCGATCCGGCGGCCGCACGACCGTGCGTAGTCGCCGCGACACCCCGCGCGACCCCTGGCGACTTCAAGCGCAGCCGCACGACACTGCCGGCCGCCGCGACCTCGCGCAACCGCCGGATCAGGAGAAGAGAAAGGGGGTCTCCTCTCGATCCGACAGCCGCGCCTCCCCGCGCGGCTCTCCTCTCGATCTGACTGCTGCGCGACTTAGTGCTGTCGCCGGCTGCGTCGCGCGGCCGGGCGGCGACTACGCGCGGCTGCGCGAAGCCGTCGGAGGCCGTGCGGGGTGGCGCGGCCGCCAGATCGGGAGGAGACCCCCTCTCTCTCCTCCCGATCCGGTGGCCATGTGACCCCGCGAGGCCGCCGGCAGTGTCGGACGGCCGCGCGGAGTGGCGCAACAACTGATTAAAAAAATCAATAAAATAATAGTAATTATGCTCAAAATAAAACATAACTTCATTTTTTTTAAAGATAAAACGTAACTTCATTTTTTTTAAAGATAAAACGTAACTTCATTTCACATTATATATTTATATAGAAATAATAAATTATATTACATCTCCCAAGGCCCACTCATCACCACATATAACTAATTTTATTTTACACCATACAAAATTTTAATAAAAAATTATCCTCACTCAAATTTAATTTTAATCTCGTTAAAATAACCTTTGAAAATAAACAGACAAATGACTTGAGGGCATTTGATTCAATATCATTTTAATGTTACATCATGTCATCCAAATGATATGATGTCCAGATGCCATTTTTTTGGGTGACAATTTCTTTAATGTTTAGAAAGTTATCTACACATGTCATCAAATCAAATAATAGAAGATGAATATGAAATATTGAAATAAAAGATGAACATGAAAAAACCATAAAAACTAAGTAAACAATATATTGCTGATAACATTTAATTTCAGCAGAATTCATATGTGAGAGACATAGACATAGTTAACAACAAACTAGCTTTAATTTCATGAATTTCAAAATAAAATGTTTGAGTGTAATGCAAAGTTTATGTTTAATCATGTTCCAAAAGGCTTCAAGCACCTATTGCTTTGCATCTTTTGCATGGTTCATTAAGATGTTTGAGATGATACCGAAGATAACCTTTTTTGACAAACATCCTTCAAAGATAAATAAATTCTTTTCATCTCTGATTTTTCACTTCTTCAAGAAAAACAATAAGCAAAAACTTCCTCTCACAACTTTATGATGGCAATATGAATGATAATAAGGACATATGACACACCAATAAACATAAACTTACGTGAGAATCCTATATATTTTGGAGGAATTGAACACGCACTGATGCCAACTTCAGTAACAAGCATTCACTATAAGTGAGATTACAAGTTTAGTTTGGTTCTTCCCCTTCGACCCTCAGTTTTCATCTAAACTACATAACTTTCAAGACAAGAAGACTTGACCTTCTTTCTCCATCTTTTTTTTTCTTTTTATGGATGGACTGTTTTGTGTCACAAGAAGGCTTCAAATTTCTATTGTACTTATTAGATTCCTATCCATGATGATGATTGCACAAACTATGCATAATAGTACCTTTCTTGTTAATTTAAAGAATCAACATGTTGCTCCATCTATGCAATTTATTGTCAGGATAGAGTGACATTGCAATATTGAATTGCTAAAGATTCAAAGAACTTGTCCAATTTTCAAAGAAACAATTACAGAGAAAATAAATAAACCAATAATCTTCTTCGAGTTCAGAAAATCATTCTTGAAAATCACTTTTACTTGGACTTGCTAGCCTTGTTGTGGAACACCATTCTTTAATAATATATATTGTTAGAACCTTCTCTAAAATTCGTACTCGAATAGTCCTCTAGTCGAACAGCTCTCCTCTAACAACCTTAGTCGAACAACTCTTGTTGAACAGCTCCTCAAGGAGATATCACTAGATTGTACCCTCCGTATTACTATGTCAACTCAGCATTTAAGGCAGCATTGGCGTCCACATCCTAATCGTCTTTTGCAGGAATAGGTACCAGATATGACAGACTATACCCATTATGTCCCTCCTCTCCAAGCTATAAATAGGAGGAGGAGAAGCTCTCTCTACCTCTTTCTCTTTCTCTCTTATATTTATTCTCTTATTCGGTCTCCATTCAGGAATTCTCAAGCTTTTTAAGAGAAAAAATTCAATTAGTAGATTTTAATCGCCTAAATGGCGCCGTGATTTTTCTCCCTGATACTCGAGTTTTCACGTAAAAATTATCGTCTTATTTCATTCTATTTTGGCATATATTTTTTATCAATAGTGGTGCCCTGACGCAGGACTAATATCTCACTACATGACTAAAATCTCTTCTCTAACATCCCTTCTCAAAGTCCCAGTTTATGGTCAAGCCAGCTTGGTGACGGGCAGTTAAGGGCAAATCCCTTCTCAAAGTCCCAATTTTGCGATCATGGCAGCTCGGCGACTGAAGGTCAAGGGTGACCTCTTCTCTAAAATATCTTCTCAAAATCCCAGCTTATGGTCAAGCCAGCTTGGTGACGAGAAGTCAAAGGCAAATCCTTTCTCAAAGTCCCATCTTACAATCATGGCAGCTCAACGACTAAAAGTCAAGGGTGACCTCTTCTCTAAAACCTCTTCTCTAAAATTCCTTCTCAAAATCCCAGCTTATAGTCAAGTCAGCTTGGTGACGAGCAGTCAAGGGCAAATCTCTTCTCAAAGTTCCCGTTTATGATCATGGCAGCTCGGCGACTGAAAGTTAAGGGTGATTTTTTCTCTAAAATTTCTTCTTAAACTCTCATCTTATGGTCAAGCCAGCTTAGTGACGAGCAGTCAAGGACATATCCCTTCTCAAAGTCTCACCTTACAATCATGGCAGCTCAGCACTAAAAGTCAAGGGTGACCTTTTCTCTATAACTTTTAGTCAAATAGCTCTCCTCTAACAGTTTCCACGGGGCAGTTCAACTATGACGAGCTGACGACTCAGCAGGGAGTAATCTCTTCTCAAACACCCCTAGTTTTACAGCTCTCCTCTAACAACTTCTACGAAGTAGTTTAATTATGACAAGCTGACGACTCTGTGGGGAGTACTTTCTTCTTTAACACTCCTAGTTGAACAGTTCTCCTCTAACAGCTTCCATGTAGTAGTTCAATAATGACAACCTGACGACTCTGTAGAGAGTAATCTCTTCTCTAACACCCCTAGTTGAACATCTCTCCTCTAACAACTTCCACGGAGCGGTTAACTATAACGAGCTAATGACTCTGCAAGGACTTCCATTGAATCAGTATGATCAAAATTAGCACGTACATCAATATACGTTATGCTCTGGAGGAGGACATATTAGAACCTTCTCTAACACCCCTACTCGAACAGTCCCCTAGTCGAACCGCTCTCTTTTAACAGCCATAGTCGAACAGCCCTAGTCAAACAGCTCCTCAAGGAGATATCACCAGATTGTACTCTCTGTACTACTATATCAACTCAGCATTTAAGGCAGCATGGGGGTCCACAGCCTAATCGTCTTTTGTAGGAATAGGTGCTAGACGTGACAGACTATACCATTATGTCCCTTCTCTCCAAGCGATAAATAGGAGGAGAAGCTCTCTCTACCTCTCTCTCTCTCTTTTTCTTTTGTACTTATTCTCTTATTCAGTTTTCATTCAGGAACCCCTAAGCTTTATAAGAGAAGAAATTCGATTAGTGAATTTAAATCGCCTAAACGATATCGTGGATTTTCCCCCAGATACTTTGTTTTTGTTTTTTAGCTAATCACATTTAGGAAATGACCTATGAAGGTAACTTGTTCAAGGATCATTTTTGAAGATGCCTTTTTTGATTTGGCATGACTTCTTGGAGTTACATCTCGAACTACTACTTTGGTTTTTTGGGCATTCTTTTGGAGGATTTTAAAGTAGTTAAGCATCTTCCTTAGTTATCTTGTGGAGGGATAACTCCAATAAACTCCCACTTCCAACTTACGCAAGGAAGTTCAAGTCTATTGTCTTAAGATTTTTAGTTTGGATTAAGTTATAGGCATTGTAATCATTATTCTTTTCAGGTGTTAAAAGAGTACTTTTTCTAGCCAATACGTGATCTAGCTCAGGCTTTAGGTGGAAACTCTGATTTTTTGCCAGTTTGCTTACACAATGTGACAATGCAAGGAATAGAAGTCTTTCTAGTGCATAACTCTTCAGGTGATCTCTTCATCCACAATAACTCCATGCATTAGTTTGCTGATGCAATGTATTTTGCCTCCATTGCTGATAGTGCCACACATATTTGATTACTCCTTTTACAAATGTGTTCAAATACTCTAACGTTGACTTACTTAGGGCTATCTCTCCAGTCATTACTTCATTTATGAAGCCAACCATTTTTGGCTTCCCTTTTTGCAACACAAAGCAGACTTAGATGTGGCTCGAACATATTTCAGGACCATTTGATTGTTGCAAGTGCTCTTTTCTAGGACTAGACATCAACAACATTTGGTCTTGTGCATATTATCATGTACATCAAGCTTTCTAATGCAAATGAATAGGATCTTCATACCTTTCTTTTATGTGTCAGTAGGTTTTTTGAGGATAGATGATAATGTTTCCCAGTTGGAATTGTGAACAACTCAGCCTTGTTTATCTGGATGTTCATTCCAAATTTTGCTTTCTTGGGCTTTGACCCTTCATATTGCCTGATCCTTCCGACACCTTTGTTGATGACAAGCACATCACCACTCACTACTTGTGGCCCATTGAGTTGGCCGACTGTCTCTTGAATGTTGGGTAGCCAAGGTCTAATGGCTATTGGATAGCCAAATGTCTACTGACTACTAGGTAACCAATGGTCTATTGACAGTTTAGTAGCCAATGATCGATTGACTATTGGCTAAGGCACTTGGCCAATCATCGCCAAGACCAAATGGCCCCTCGGATTGTGAGGTGGTGTCACATCATGCAGCTCCTTTGCCAAAATTAAAAAATGGAATTGGTTCCTAAATTGGTTCAAGAACTGGTTCTAAAGCAGATCAGTATAGGTACCTGTGGAACATGAACCACTTGTTTTACCAGTTTTGGGTGGGTGGAGTTGAATCGGTCCTCTTACTCTACCAACTTTACCTGAAATTAGTAAGTGATTAAGCAGTTTGGCTACTGAATCTATTTTACTAGACTTGTTCGAAAAGAATTGGTCTAGTGGCCACCCCCTACTCAAGAGAATGGAATTGTTAATGTAAAGTACGGCTCTTTGCAGACTTGTTAGTTTGATAATTAAGGCCAAAAAGATGAATTCACCTACATCACAAAGTAAATGGGAGTTTCTAAGCTATATATATGAGATTGTGTTGTCTAGGCATCATCTAAGAGATTAAACTATGAGGCATAATATGGCAAAGAAGGTGATAGATCTATATCTTATGGGTGGGTCATGTCGACTTTGTTGACACTCGGTGAAAGACTCTATCATCGAATCACTAATGGGTATGGTGGGCATCTTTCATATCCACCTTCTCTCATTCTTTAGTTTTCACCTCTGTGAGCTTTCAAGTGAGCCTCTTCAAAGGTAGATACAAATCCAGGCGAACAAGAATGTCGAACAACTGCTGCTTCCAAATGGTTCAATTATTGTTGTTCTTGTTGATTCAATCATGTCTTAAAAAAGGTTGGGACCAACAAGGCATGCCATTATATTGCTAGTTGGGGTGATAACAACCTTCTAAGATAATAGCTTCTAAAGACAAACAAACACATTTCATTTTCGAATCCTTAAACTTTTCAGGACAGCAAAAGAGGGAAACCCCCAATAGCCTAAATTGGGTGAACCTTGTCTTGTATCTTTGTTTATTGATTGTGTGGATCAGTTTTTCATAGATTCTAATTCGGGGCGAACTTTGTAAATTCGGTGCGTGTGTGGATTTGTTTTACATAGATTTCTGATTTTCAATTGCTGTCATCCTTCTTGTTTGACTTCGGTGCACACTATGCATTGTTTTACCCCAATCCCAACATAAACGTACTATTGAGATGTTGATATTTAAGGTGAAACTACTTAAGGGAATTTTATATATTCAATCCTGCTTAAGAGAATATCGTATGTGTGAATATTCTGTCTTTTGTTGGAATAGTGTTTCTCTGTCTTGTTATTGGATAAATCCTTAGCTTATGTTTTCCAAGTATGTAAATTTTTTCCTTATGTTTCTTTATTGGTGGTAAATTCAAGCAACATTATTTTGTCTCCTATCTTTAAGTCATAAATGAAGGTTAGAAGGCAAGCCAGGAGTTTTGATTCTCTCAGATCCACTAAGTCTTTCAAAACTCTCCAGCAAACCTCCAGTCTAGGGATCTATCAGTCTCATCCTACCAACACTATTCAATTTTTCACTATGGCCCAAGGGAATCCATACTCTGGCTTTTACTTATGCTATTTCCTTTTTCTTTATTGTTGTTCCCTTCCTTGCACACTATAACTAAAACTAGTAAATACTGCATTGACAGGATAAATTGAAAGATAACGAAGATATAACCCAAACGCAAACACAAAATTTGCATAGGAAACCCAAATTAAAAGAAGCTAGAAGGATACTGGGAACAAGACTTTATAGTTCAGTGAGATTACTTGTTTGGTTCTTCCCTAGGGACTCTCTAAGGACTACACTTTTTTCTTTATGTAGACTAGGTGGAATTCATGACAAGAAAACTCACTTCTTTGACTAATATTTTTTTTTCTCTTGTTTTTCTCATGGATGAGATGAATAGTTGAGAATGCTCCACTTCACAAGTAGTCCTCAAAATTCTAATCTGCACATTGGATTGAAAGAATAATAAAAATACAAGAAACGTTAATATATAAGATATATAACAAGCATCTTATTCAAGATTTAACTTCAGTAACTAAATTTAGATCAAATGCAGTCAAATTTGATTTGATAGCACTGCTTATGTCCTAATTCTTCTCCACAGGGAAAATGATTTTCTGTTGTTCAGTTTACAGCATGCCGCCGGAGTGTTGCTGTGAACATGCATTGCTTTTTCTTCTGCATATTAGTTTTTGTCATTTCTGCTTGTGATTTACCAAACCTTTCTTGGTTGGAGCATTTTTAGACTGATTAAAGTGTTCTGTGTGTGAAATTGCACCTGCTCTTCATAAACTTTTAATGCATAAACGTTTGCACATATCAGTTAACTAGCTAAAATTTTTGCATCGTATCTTTATATATAGCTAAGAAATTAATGATGCCACTAAAATTTCAAATTTCACACTAATTTTTAAACAAATTTATGAAAATCTCACTAAACTTTAAGTTTCGATCATTAAACTCCAAAACTAACACCCAAAATCCTAAATTCTAACTGATAAATTACTTTAACACTAATGTGAATTCTAAACCTTAAATATTAAAAGATAAATTGTAAAATTAAAGTTTTAATTATTGTTGATTAAGTATTTAAATTCACTTTAAATTTAATGTTGAAAGCTACTATTATGGAATTGTGAATATATAATGACATAAGTACTATTTGGAGATTTTTAATGAGAGTTTTATTATTATTTTTTTAAATTGATGTGAAGTTCATAATTTTTTTAAAATTTTATGTCTTATGTAAACATTTTCATTTGCTAAGTTCTGTGCTAATTTATCCATTGTTTATTTTGACAGTTGTCATTTCAAACTTCTTCACTTAAGCTGGCATGAAACATTTACGTATGTCGGATGAAACTTCCTTATTTTATCATTAATTAAATCTGAATTTACATATATAAAAATACATTGAATATGATGATAATATAAATCACACAATAGACTAGAGATACTATTCTAAGTAATCAAGCTTGGCACTTTATCAAATTTATTGTATCAAAAAAATATTTAACATTAACAAAATGCCATGCTTATGAATATGCATAACTAAATTGAATAAATGATGAAATACCATAATGACAACAAATGCTTAACTTACTTTTGATATCAAATCCCAATATTTGAATGGAATTTCCTCCTATAGTTTATCATAATCAAGTCCTTAAGCATAATAACAGTGTAAATATCTAAATATATATATGATATATCTACTACTGTTCTTGAGCATAAATGAGCCTGTGAATGAATATAAATTAACCAAGCACGTAACTGTTAAACATTTGATTCTCTTACAACTCTCAACTACCAAGTGAAATATACCCTTCATAGGATTGTTTACTGCTACTATGCTGATCAGTCTAAAGTTTGGAACGGTGTGATAAATTTAACGACATGAATGATGAGCAGGATGAACAGAACTGAATCAGAAGTCAATCGCTTAACTTTAATGAAAGCCACTTCATACATAAACTAGAATAAGATACATATTAAATAAAAGAAAACCACTTCATAAACTAGAACAAGATACATATTAAATAAAAGCTAACTAGTAAAGCACCTGAACTATACACTGAGACAGCTCAAGTATACCAGCCACCATTATCCATCAAACAATCCCAGCAGTTCAAGCCAATCTGAATAAGATTTTAATCAAAATATACACAATGAATCAGAAGAATTTACAAAATGCCATAACAAACTTGGCGTTTTACATAGTCTCTCTCCATAGAATTTACAATGATGCATTCAAAACACATAAACACTAAGTTTTACACGTCCAACATTTGATTGGAAAATATGCACATAAACATAAGACCATTCGAATGGAGTAAGAAACAAATACTTTCAACAAAATGATATGCTGACAATTAACCATGATATCAAAATGGCAATATTTGTGCTTCAAGGGTGACAAAGTTAGATTTTGTTATTTGAATGATCATATGTAAGTGCAAAACTCAATCAAGTTAAGGCATCTGCGATGTGAAGTCAAATAATTGTACCTCTTGCGGGTTACTGGTTAGTGCATCAACCATTTCCTCTGCATCCTGCATGGATGCAGCTAGATGCAGGGGAGTCAATCCACCAGGACATATAGAACTAGGAGTAAAAAGGTAAACTTCTGAATCTTTAGTTAACTTGTTCTTGATGGAGTATCCGAGAAGCAATTCAACCATCTTCCTACATTTCCTCTTCAACGCTCGGGTCAGTAGCTGGAGATCAACAAGCATTTCCAGTGATTCTTCTAATATGGAATCACTTGAATAAGCCCTTTCCACTAGCATGTCTAAAAGCATTCTAGCCAGAGCAGACCAGTCTCTCTCCACGGAAAATGTAAAGAGATACTCGAACCGCGAGGTTGAAAAGTCTTTAAAGGATGGATCAGGATAATGGCTCTTCCTTTGAAACAACCAGCCAAGTTCATTCAAGAAATGAAGAGCATCTTCCCTAGATTCTGGCCGTCCTTTCTCCTGATACTGGTAGTGGAAATGGCATCCATGCCTCCAACATCTTCAAGTTCAGATTCAAGGGTTCTTAGTTCTTGACAAATAGCAGCATCAGCAATTATTATGGGAATGCTATTCCCTTTGAACCCATTCTCAACCTGAAATTAAGCTCACGATTAAGCACGAATGTGCGCATTCATTTAAACATACGAGAAAGTAACCCCACAACCATCTGCCCAGGATAGCAAATCATCACAAAAAATAAGGCAAAGTTTAAAAATACACAACCAAAAGTCAAGATTACACATCAGTTACCTTTATCTTACCGTTTCATATGCAAAGCAAGGAACCGTTAAATATGAAAAAGTAAAAAACAGATTGTAATGTTTCACATGCTTACATGTCATTCATAATCAATTAGCCATCACTACAAATAATGATACGCATAATCTCATGGAAATACTTAATAATTAAAGGAACCTAGAGCCATTCGAAAGGAACTCTTTCTAATCCACTTCACTGCTGCCCCATGATCCTTCATGGGGTTTGAAAGGAACTTGTTAACGACTCACGGGTTTTGAAACGAACTTGTCAGTGACTCCAACTGTGTGAGCTATGTCAGACCCCATACTCACCACAAAGTATATCAAACTTCCTACTGCCAATGAATGAGGAATTGTCGACATCAACGCCTTCTCTTCATCCGTAGAAAAACTTTTAGTGTACTTCATGGTGAAAATGACTTCCAAGAGAAGTCACAACTAGCTTGGCCTTGTCCTTGTTGAATATTCAGAGAACCTTCTTGACATAAGATTCTCGCGACAAACAGAGCTTTTTTATTTTCCAATCCCTCTGAATCGTCATGCCCAAAATTTGCTTTGCAGGACCAAAGTCCTTTATGCTGAAAGCTCTATTGAGCCCAACCTTCATCTTCTTGATTTTGCCAATATTTCTTCCAACAACCAGCATGTCATTGACATGTATCAGAAGAATCATGAAGTGTTCACTTCCATTGTTCTTGACATAGACAATGATTTGAGGCAAGTCGTTGATATCTTGTTCCACTATGAATGAGTCAAAATTCTTACATCACTACCAAGGAGTTTACTTCAATTTGTACAAACACTTCCTCGATCGGCACACAAGATGCTCCTTTCCCTTCACTTTGAAGCCTTCAAGTAGTGAGCATCATGTATATCTCTTTCTGCAATTCTCTACGAAGGATGGTTGTTTTGACATCAAGTTGTTCAACTTCTAGGAAATAACAAATATTTAGTTTGGCATAAGTGACTCAATGAAGGGTTACAATGGTCTTCACCTAATATTCTCTGCCTAGGTTGAAAACTGAAAAGAGAAACCTTCTCAGTTCTTCTTCTTCTTCAACTGAAGTTCTCCGAAGATTGGACTACCACAAGCTAGATCCTCACTAATGAAATTTCCTTTGGATGCTTTCAATGGACTCTGGCTTCACTCTAGCACATCACGCTCCTTCAATATCACACACTTTCAGCTCTTCTACCCCTTTTACAATAAAAGAATAAGGCCAGTGGCTTCTTCCGAGAATGTTAAATGCATAACAACGAAGCAGGAAATTGACGCGGCCACTCCTCATAACCATTTAAGATTCCCCGAATTTTCTAAAAGCACACGTTCAATTCTACGAGATAATTTCTTCTCGGTGAATCGACGAACGAGTAACTTCTTAGGTTTA
Source organism: Apostasia shenzhenica (assembly GCA_002786265.1). Lineage (NCBI taxonomy): Eukaryota > Viridiplantae > Streptophyta > Magnoliopsida > Asparagales > Orchidaceae > Apostasia > Apostasia shenzhenica. The sequence continues at coordinate 2,060,357 of KZ452014.1, read as the reverse complement.
GAGAGGTCTCCTCAAAGATTCCTTCCTTAGAGGCTTTCAACATACAAGGGTTGCCTATCCTAGTTCTTGGCATTCCTTTACGATTGAGTGTTCTCATCATCAAGGATTCCTAGTGCTCATTGAAATTTCGATAAGTGTCTTTGACCATAGCTTTAATGATGAATTGACCTCCTCAAACAATCTTTTTTGAGGATAGCTTTTTTATGAGCATTCTTGACTTCTTTTTTCTCCCTCGTAAGGAAAGGCACCCCTACCATTATATATGTGAATAGTAAGATTGATAGAACTGAATTGAGAAGAGAAATCCATGTAGCGTACTCTAACTATATCGAGTTTATGTTATAAATTCCCTCCAACAAAATGATAACTATTCAGCTTACCTCAACGAAAAGGCGCCCATAAGCAAAAGGTAACTCTTTAGGAAAAATGAAGCTCTGACAACTTGAATGATCATATATTGTGGCTGGATATGTTGAACCCAGAACTTCTTTTGATGAATACCCTCCCTTGTAAGTGCAATGAATTCTGTAAAAATAACTTAGTAGTTGCAGCTGCAGTGACTATCAACAAATATATTATCTTAATAAAGAGAACCTCTGAACTCACTTGGTTCCAGGGGCAGTCAAATTCCGCCCTTTAAGAACTAGAGAAGCTGCTTTCCCGCTAACGATAGCAATGGGAGAAACTGATGTCAGTTCAGGAAAACCCAAGGTCTTCCATGAGTTACAGACATGTATTTTGCCTGGAAACAGTAAGCAAAACCGTAAGACTGCTGATTCTAACACTTGAGTTAGCAGAAACCACGTAAACTAGTTCATCAAAGATGAAAAGTATACCATCTTTGTGTGATGCAAGCTGTCTGCCAATACGAACCAAGAATCTCCCACTTCTCCAAAACCCTGAAACTGAACATCGAACAAGCGAATAGACTTGTTGAAGGAATTCTTTTTCAAGCTGCAAAACCAGCATTTCTCCAAATTAGAGCCAAAATTAAAAGAGAGATAAAAATTGCACCTACAAGAATGGCCCATGCTGTTGATGTCATGCATAAATAAACAGTCAAAACCACACAGCCAGGTCTGATATAGCTTTCGATTTCAGATGGTCGATGGGACAGCCAGTTCAAAACCTTAAATGAAGCATGAAAAATAAACAAATAAGCCAAAATATGGTTAACAATCTTATATGAAGTGCATTGTTTACCTCAGCTCTAAGAGTTCCGGGGAAATTGCTAGGATCTTTGTCAAAAAGCTTAAAAATAATTTGCCCGGTCTGATCCTGAAAATATATTTGAAATCAAAAAGCTATCCACTGGCCAAAGAACATAAGAAACAAGAATCACTAGTTCATGAAACAATCAAATTGTTCTACCTGAGCATCACAAGTAGAGGTGGAAGGAGACCGATCCGAGCCAAAGGAAGACGAATTCGTAAACAGTTCTAGGGGTGTGAGTGTGTGACCCACCCACTCGTTGTACTCATTTCAGCAGTAGCATGGTCCTCCCGGCTTATCAACATGCTTTCATACTTCTTCTCAGAAGCTGAATGCAGAGGAAAAAGCTTCTTTTCAATTGGAGGTGAACATGAAGGTGATCTATCTTCAATTGGATTGCTGCTTTCGGAGGAAGGATATTTATTTTCATAGCCAAGCTTTGGAGGACTATCATCCTCAGAGCCAAATAGCTGCAATGGAAATCTTGGGGTCGCAATCTGAGCAGGCTTTGATGATGGCCAGTGCATTAGCCAGTGCAGCAGGATATTTATTTTATATTGGCCAGTGCATTAGGCTTTGATGATGCTAATGCTGCCGACAGAACTGCAAGCAAATCCATAGTTCATCCAACACTTCTGTTCTCAATTTCCTTAATTGGCTCTTCTTGAGCATGTTGCTGTGGAGTTTGTGAAACATTGATATCAAAAACTCCTTGGGCGTTTGATTTTGATGAAACATTTGCAGATTGCAATGAACTAATCTTGTTAAGAAGAAATATCAGCCTATCTTTGTCAAGGGGGGAAGACATAACTGCATGTTTTTCCGTAGAATAACCTGTGTGGATTATCAACAGATTAGAGGTACTATCAATCATAAAACAAATCTAATGAAAAACAAAATTCATACCTTGCAAGCGTGTGAGAATGGCCAACAAATTAACAATATCCATACTCCCATTAGTTTTTCCATCTTGGCTTCTAGGAACTAAAATACTGGACCTTGCATCCTCAGGTTGGGTCTTCCTCCTACGACGATTGTGTCCACCAAGCCTGCGCCTACAACTTCTCTTCCCCTCATCAAACTCCATAAGGGGATGAAATCTAAATAATACCAGCAGAAGGACAAGTTAGTTTGACTCAAAACTTACTACTTAAAGTATTTCAAAGTATTCAATATTCAAAGAAAAGAAGCAACATTGTTGAAGTCATTAGATAAGCTTCATAGTTGGAAGTCAAGTTAAAAAACAAGAAGATTCTTCAATCACAACTCCCATCAAGTATAATAAGTTCTTGGAAATCAAAGCAGCAAATTCATAAGCAGGAATCAAGATAGAATGATGCAACCATCACAGATTCAAACACATGGCTGTCTGCAAAACTTAAAACAAATCCCTAATCTGAAACAAGCATGTAAACAACCATTGAAAAAGAATTCTCTAACATAAAATACAATAATTTTAATCCAAACAATGGGATTGAACACTGCAGGTCTTAGCCAGCCATGTCCATGAGGGCTTCATGGCATTACAGCTTTTTCTGCATGCATGTCAGAATAAAGAGTCGAACATCATGTAAATATACACACCTAGCATGCAAACAAAAACTAAATTCAAATTAAATTCTTATGAAAGTAAAGATGACATTGGAAATCTTCCACAGGATTTTTAAGATCAACAGGTTTGATGCCAGCTCAAACTACCAAGTGATTTTAAGTATGATATTTCACCATCAAATGCAGAATGCAAGTTTAACATTTTGTGCCTAGTAATATAGAATCAATTATGAAACTTGGAAAAAAGAACCATTTAAATGAAAATTTTGATGACTTATTCTAATGGAATTAACTATTCATGATCTCAACTTGGACAAATACATGATACAAATAGCAGCGCAGACAGCTACCATTAGGAGTATGGATATAGCATAGCTGATTGACGAGATAAGTGTGCTTATACCAGCAATTCCATCTGAAAATTGAAAAAAAAAATTATGATAATATGGAAATGAAATATTTTGTCAAAAATAACACAGAAAAATCAGGAGCAAAAGGCTCGAACCATTTTACATTCCTACTATCAATCAGGAGCAAGAGGTACTATCAATCAGGAGCAAAAGTACAGAAGTTTTATAGAAAAAGTGACTATGGATTTCAATTTTAGTTACTGTTGTAATGAAATATTTTATTAACCAAACAGTTGTCATTAAAATATGCAATATACTAAAACCTTATGAAGAATTCCATACTTATTAATATCAAGGAAAAGAAATCACACTATCATACATGCGACTAAACTAATATTAATAAATCAGCATATTGTATCTATTACGCATATGACGTGAACTTTAATACTTCTGCTAGATACCGATAGTATGTAATTGACACTAGATGAATGAAATTTTTGTAATATACCGATAGCATATTGTGTCAATCATCTTCTAAATGAAATCATCTCCCAAGCAAATATACTTCACTGAAGAAAGATGACATAACAAATATATTACTCTGCTGTACTAAGCTCCCTATTTGAAGAGCTTTAGGAATCCCCTCAAGTCTGCACAGATGCCTCCAAACTTCTTCTAGGTATCTGTATTACATCAAGCTTTTAATTTTATAAAACAAAAACATATGCTATTATCGTGGATTATAAATGAGGTTTTAACTTACATAACAAATATAACTTTGCTATTTACATATTAAAAGTATCTAATTTTCAGCATTTACAGTTCCTGTTATTTACACCCTCAATAAATACAAATAATGCACTCCCTAGCACAACTACCTACATATAATTTTCTCTCACTATGATTTGAAAGCGTTTTATGGTGTGAACTGTAGAGAGTGAGAACTGAACATTATTAATTTAATATTAAGAAAAGATCTTGAAAATGGAAGTTTGAATACTTACATACCAAGCTGGGAACAGGATTTTGCTCACTGGTGCAGAGGTCTACTACTAGCTGCTTCAACAATAGTCATTGAAAGCGTTAACAGCCAATGTAACTGTAGAAATTTGTGTAAATACATATGTTGGATTCACAGCGGCTCAACACATACTGTAAGTTTTTTTCATACTTTGTTGTCCAAGTTTTGGATATTTGATTGTCGCTTTTGCCTAGGCCTGTAAATGGGTCGGGTCATAACCTAATCCAATCCAAAATCCAAACCGTTAGATTATGAAATTGAACAGTTTTTTGACCCACACTACTAATCAAAAAACCCGTCCCACCCCAATTGCGTACTATCGGGTCAGATCCAGGTTGAAGCTATAAAGGATGGGGTCACTGCCTCATCGATCATAGATATCTACATGCATGCCTTGTGTGACTATGGCGTGATTATTGATTCCAAAAACACCGCAGCTCGCAAGCCATCCCTGCCTTTTCTTTTGGTTCCAAAAAGGCAAAAACCTTAAGTTTTCCTCTTCTTTTGAGTCGGTGATGACTGGCAATTTTCACGTAATCGCAAGGTAACTTTGCGATCTCTACCTGTCTGTAACCTCACGTAACAAGGTAACCTCACATCATTACAAACTTGCAGCCAACAACTCTACAAGAGGCAAGCATGTGCTATGCGCATGTCGGCATCGGTCACCAAACGACCATTGTTGGCGGGTGACCCGCTCTGACTCTGCCTCCATCCTCCACCTGACAATCACTACACATGGCTAACTTGCTCTGACTCTGCCTCCATCTTTTGACTTCTAGCTTTTGAAAACCCTTGTCTTCGGTTCTTCGTTTTTTGTGCGAGTTTATGCCTTTATAGCAGTGTTAAATCTAGCATGAATAGCCCTGCTTTGTATTATTAGTTAATAACAACTTTATAAGTATAATTCTTTTGAAGAGGAGTGGACAATTGCGAAAGACTTATTTGGTGTCCTAAAATCATTTTATAAAGCTACTTTACATTTATCTGGCACATTATATTCTATTTGCAATATTTTCTTTATTGATATGTGTAATATATTCAACATAATATGTTGGAAAAGCATGATATTGTGGACCTTCGATTGATGGATGAATGTATGAAATTTAAGAAGTATTGGGGTGATTGCAACTTGGTATTGGCTTTGGGAGTTACACTTGATTCTAGATTTCAAATGTCCCTTGTTGAATAATATTATAAGAGAATTCATAGTCAGTTTGAGAGTTAAAGATACATAGAAAGGGTACGGAATTCTTAGTTTGACTTGTTCAAAAAGTGTGTTAGTATTAGTAAGAATTATGAAGAATTAAATACAAGTACTAATTCAACAGTAAGAGGTAATGAATTTCTTCCAAGCCAAAACACCTAGAGTCAAAATGAGCTAATATGTTTTATTTGTGGTATACTTAGTCTCAACCTATGAACTTATTGTCTTCAAAAATATTAAAATTAAATTTATATTTAGATGAAGGCATTATATATGAAAATGCATAATTTTATATATTTGATTAGTGGATAGTTTATAATATGAAGTTTTCGTACTTTGGTAAAATGACTTGTAATATCTTACCTGTCTCAGCTACTATACAGCAACAGCAACAGCAACCAAGCCTTAATCCCACTAGGTGGGGTCGGCTACATGAATCCTTTGTTTCCATTGCGCTCTATCAGTTACCAAATTCTTATCTAAGTTTAAGTAACTAAGATCATTCCTTATAGTTTCTTGCCATGTCTTCTTTGGTCTCCCTCTTCCTCTTTGTACATGGGCAAAATCCAGTAACTCAATTTTTCTAACTGGAGCTTCAATTGGCCTGCGATTTAGATGTCCAAACCATCGAAGCCGACTTTCTCTAAGTTTATCCTCAATTGGTGCAACACCAACTTTCTTTCGGATATACTCATTTCTCATTCTATCCTTTCGTGTATATCCACACATCCACCTTAACATCCTCATTTCTGCAACATTTATTTTATTTGTATGTTTCTTCTTTGTAGGCCAGCATTCAGCACCATATATCATCGCTGGTCTT
>KZ452014.1:1873737-2045813 GCA_002786265.1 Apostasia shenzhenica | reverse complement strand
AATGAGGATCTTTTGTCGCGATTCTACTCTCCATCAATATGCGATGACGGACTTCCCTCTTCAGTTGTGCGTGTACATCATAGACATTCATCGTGTGTTAATTGGTGGTTGTTCGAAGACCGATGTAATAAATATGTAACAGCTTCTCTTATGACTATCACATGGAACCAAGCTCCATAAGCTCCTCTCTATCCATTTGGTAGCTTCTCTTATGATACATTCTTAGAAGGTTGTTATCACCCCAACTAGCAATATAATGCCATGCCTTGTTGGTCCCAACCTTTTGTAAGACATGAATGAATCAACAAGAACAACAATAATTGAACCATTTGGAAGCAGCAGTTGTTCGACATTCTTGTTCGCCTGGATTTGTATCTACCTTTGAAGGGGCTCACTTGAAACAGGTAGCAACAGCTCCGTGATTTCATTTCCCCCACGGTTTCGATTTGCCCAAGTGTTGGCAGCAATTTATCAGTAACAAAAAAACTTGTCGGCAGGAAACCGTTGTGTACTTGGGATGTCTTTTAATGAGTTTTTGTTTAGCATGATTAATGCATGTCAAGATGACTAGAGATAATCAAGACTAATCTTTTTTTCTTCTTTTTTCGATTGCCATGAAAAGTGAAAGTAAACATAGAGAACTAGACGAGTAAAGTCTGATTTAGTTTCATCAAAAAAAAGTTATATATATATATATATATATATATACACAAGATCATGGACATAAATCAATGCGTAGAAAAGGGGATATCAAGGAATAGAATTTGAATCGTTCTTACCATCATCGCTCACTATCCATGCGGTATTCAAAGAAACTTGCAGCTCGGTCAGTTTAGGTCGGATGAACAAATCTTGAGTAACACAAGAATTACCCTTATCAGCTATATATGACAGAAGATTAGTAAAAAAAACTACTATACTGAAATTTCAGAAGGGTTAGTATGCGTGCGAGAAGAGAGAACTTCCTGTGTAGAAGTTGGTCATCAGAATAATCAAATGCTGCAGGATAAGCATTGCATACGAAAGAACATCAAACTTAACAAAAAAACAATTATGATAACAAAGCATGTACAAATTTGGAACAAATACTCTAATACTAAAATTGATACTGAACAAATACTCATATAAAAATTGATGCCGAATTATGGCGGCTAGAGTTTGAAAGAAGGAAGAAAGAGGAAGAAAAAATTAAAGGTTCAGTGATTTTCAAATTAGGTTATTGCCTTTTCTTCCATAATTTAAAATCGATCTAGTACCATGAATCAAGGTTTGGATTTCATAAACCAAAATGACATTCTATTTATTCATAAAGATAATATGCATAGAATTGAGTCCTATAAATAGTCAAATTTTCAATTTCACAACCCTAATTGATAATGTGAGATTAAACAAAAAAAACTAAATTTTATCTAATTGATTTAGTCTAACTAATTGATAATTATGCCCATGTTTAAACAAACTTAATCAACTATGCTCGACTAATGACAATTAAATTAACTTAACCTAACCAATTAAATAAATGACTTAACAGACTAAATAACAGGCCTTGTTGGGTGCAAAGCTTAAAAGCTTTGGAGGATGGCTTTTTGGTATTTTTTGAGATATGTGCATAATATGGATCTTCGATTGATGGATGAATGTATGAAATTTAAGAAGTATTGGGGTGATTGCTACTTGGTATTGGCTTGTGATATCTTAGCTGTACTAGCTACTATAATTGCTTCTAAATTTATTTTTAGTATTAGCAGTAGGATAATCAATAAGAAGGCTTTTCTTTAAATCCATCAGTTATTGAAGTTATGGTTTATACTAATAATTGAATGCAAAAGCTGCATAATAGTAAATATTAATATTTTTTAAGAATTTTATACTTTATTGATATTTATTGTATTTTTTTTAAATCACAGGAAGCATGAATAAAGATAAAGAAAAGGCCTAATAATTTATATTTCAATTAACGGTATGAAATTATTTTATTTATTTAATTGTTTGCTATTTAATTGTATATATTAATTATTTTTCTTGATTTTATTAAAGTTTTGGAAAGTGACTCAGGCTTATAATTATTTTTGCCTCTTCGTCATTTGCCCATCGGCCTTCTCCAGGAGCGAGAGAGACCCGAACCGCTGACTGCTTGGTTGCTGCCTCATTTACACTGCCTTACCTCACAAGCAACACAAATTTGCAGCACAGACTTGAATTGCTACCTTGCTCATGAAACCTCGCACACGACGCACGATTCAAAGACATTAGAAAAAGAATGTCTATAGTGAAATATGAATTTAGCTGGGGAAAAATGTTTTCTCAGTCCTGTAAACTCCCACTATTACCTTGTTGTTTGGTTGGATGTTAATTTTAGTTAAAAATAGAGAAAAAATTTTATTTTATAAAATTGATGAAAAATATTTATTTTAATATGGCGAGATATCTAAGATGCAAAATGAAGTTTATTTTAAGTTTGGAATCTGTGATAAATGTAAAATAAAATTAATTTTTAATATTAAAACTTGTATTTAATAAAAAATAAAATTATTAAAATTTATAAAAAAATTTAAATATTATTAACATACAGATGAGACTTAATTTGGAAAGGAAGCCAAACAAGCTAATTACTCATGAAGAAAAATAAATGAATTAAAATTAATTTTTTAAATAATTTATTTAAAATAAAGTATTATATATGACTTTTACTTGAGCATAAGAATTCGTAATTTTAGAATAAAAAATAACGATAGAAATTGATTAATTGAGAAAACAAAATCCCGCGCTTATGGGAGAGTATTTTGCTAATTTATATTAGTAAGGGTATTTATAAACCTGACTTAAACCCACCACGTTGCCATTCTTGCCGCTTGTGCCGTGCTGGCACCGCCCACACTTAGACCCACCACATGCGGGCCAGCAAAGACAAACACATGCATCTGACCTATGCGCACAGGCACGGGCAACCGCTCACAAGGGCCGCGCTTGTGCAGGCCTTACCCACAGGTCTTGTTCATGTAGGGGTGTGCGTGGGGTCACCTTGCGCATGCGATGGTCCGCGCTCATGGCGGTTATTAATGGGGGAAACGACATCGCAGCAACCCTATGCCGCCGTGGCACACAGTATAGCGCCAAGGCAGAGGTAGTCACAAGCCGGTTGGTGGTGGGAGTGAGGTATTTTAGTCTTTTTATGTTTACATACTTCACTTAAAAAATAAAAAGTTTTAAAGTAAAAAGATATTGATTGAAATTTTAATGTGAACCACACTACAATTTTCAATATTACATCAATGATATTCCATCCATATTATCATAATTAAATTATGATTAACCAAACACACACATTGATAGTGATGGTCAATGGTGGCAATTAGTAGCGCTTAGTGCCCAGTGGTGAGTGGCATGTAGCATGGCCATCAAAGATGACCAACAATAAAGTATATAAATATAAAAAATCTAAAATACCTCTCACTTTTTAATAGGGCAAATTTCATCCAGGTCCCTGAGTTTAAGTATTAATATCACACAAGTCCACGTTTTTAAAATTTATCATCGGGGTCCCTAGGTTTTCAAAAATTATCATCTGGGTCTTTTTTTTATTTTTTTATTATTAAAAAATATACAAAATTACCATTATACCCTTACCCTCCCTTTCTCCACCAGATCCGGCAGCCGCGCCGCCCCGCCGGTGGCCGCGCTGCGCCGCACGGTGACGCAACCTGTGGCCGTGCCCGAGGCCTCCCGGCCGCTGCCGGATCTGGTGGAGAGAGAAGGAGGGTAAGGGTTTAATGGCAATTTTGTATATTTTTTAATAATAAAAAAATTAAAAAAGAACTCAGATGATAATTTTTTGAAAACTTAGGGACCCTGATGATAAATTTAAAAAACGTGGACATGTGTGATAATAACCCTTAAACTCAGAAACCTGGGTAAAATTTACCCTTTTTAATATTACATCAATAATATTCCGTCAATTTTATCATAATTAAATCATGATTAACTAAACACACATTGATAGTAATGATCAGTAGTGGCAACTAATAGTTGTAAGACAATTAACAATAGTTGAAAGCTTTGAGACGTGATTAACACTTTTCTTAAGGTAAATTTGTGGTATAGGTACAATTAACTTTTAGGATACAACAAAGCTTCAAAACTCTCTAACAACAAGATTGCAAAAAATTATTAGTTTTTTTACACAATATTGTAAATAAGAAATAAGGAATACTACCGACTTATAATAGCCAAGGAGACTCTCCCTAATATTTCTAAACTTAATTAAACATATCTAGGATAGAGTTTGCCTTTCTTATCAGCAATAATATGATTGTGAATAATATGATCAAAGCAATTAAAAATCTGATAGCCCACATTCATTTTAGAGAAGAAATTAGTGACATAGTTGGCTTCTCTCTTAATATGATTAAATTTAACAAAAAATCGTCGACAAATGTACTTAATTTTGGAAAGCCTAGCCAAAGTTAAAGAATCAAATTCAATGTAAATTTGCGTAAACTTGAGTTATAGTAGTACTGTAATTTGTAATTTGTAAGTGAGAAAAATTGTGTTGTAAATTAAAAAAGTATAATAGTTGGTCTTTGTGTGGTGGATTATAAACTCCATAGCATCCACTGCCTTGTCTTGAGATTTTAAAAACCTCAAAACTCCACGAAAAATACATTTATTAATATTTTATATTTATTTCACAATAACAACAGCAATAATAATAAATCTCAACTTAAAAAAATTACTTTATAAGTACATTTTAATAAAATAAAATAATTTTATTTTACATTTAATATAATTTTTAATAATAAATAAAATTATTTTATATTATAATATTAAAATAATTTTTTATCTCATGATAATGTCAAATATCTATAAAATATATAAAAGCATAAGTCTCATCTAAAATTAGAAGAAAAGTCATTTTATCATAAAAACGACATTAAATGTTAACATCAGGCTTTCACCTGATTGATCTGCTGCTTAATCCATATATTAACGAATTGGAACATGGCACAATTTATTTAAAATCTAACTAATTTATATAGTCTAATTTGTAACTCAAGAAGTATATGTTATGGTGAATAAATTTTTTATGGAGATACTTAAATCCAGAGTGTCATTATATTTAATTAATAAAAAATTCTTATAAATTATATCAACAGGTTATATAGCATATAATACTTTTATTTTCATTATTTACTCTTACAAATTTATATTTTGCAATATATATATATATATATATATATATAATATAACAATTACACTCAAATAATTTATAAAAATATAATATTTCTAAACCGTTTAATTTTCAATAAATTTAATATTATTCTAAATTTAATTATAAAAAATACTTCAAATAATGCTTTTTATTATAAAATAATAAAATGTGAAAACCAAAGTTTCAAACTGATCTGTTTTTCGACCTGAGAGACTTCGGATCGATCATGACCTGATAACTTGATTTGATGTATATTATAGATTGGGATTCGAGTCGGGGCCAACCTGACTCTAATATGATTCATTGGCAGGCTTAACAAATTGATCCCCAATTGAAGCGAATTTTAAGTGAATTTCGAGTTTTGAGTTGTTTTTAGAGCTCAACTGACGTGTGAACCCAAACTGGCATAACCCAACTAAAATGCTCTATAGAGTGCTACAGGGGTGGTGCCTAACTCAATTAAAAAGTGCTCAAAATTCGCTTGTATTTGAGTCGATTTAAAATTAATTCAATTTTGTTATTGCTTAAACCTAATTTTACTGGAAATAAAATCAATTTATCTCTGACTCGTATGAATATATATATATATATATATATATATATATATATATTTCAAAAATTTTAAGCACATAAGAGAATTTAATTAAATAAATAGTTATGATAATTAATATAATGGAATTAATATATAAAATAAATTTATAATATTATGTCGATAATAAATATTTTAATTAAAAATATGATTTATAATTAAGCTCTATTTTACTTAAAAATTAATTTAAAATTGGAACAATTTTTGTCAATTTGAGCCTAACTTTGTTTGAAATTAAATTAAAATTTTTTTTACACATATACCACAAAAATCTTTAGGGAACTTTAGCAATCAAATGTCCTTTAATCGCGACTAAAAATTACACCCAGGTTTTTGAATTTAACGTCTCCATGTTTTTAAAATTACAACATCGGGGTCCTGAGTTTTAATAAATTATCACACGGATTCTTTTTCTATTTTTTATTATTAATATTTTTTTAAATTACCATTTTATTATTGCCCCTCTCTCCTCCCGATCCGACGCATGCGCGGGGGCCGCGCTGCCACCTGGGCGTCAGGCGGACGCCAGCGGGTCGGGCGGCAGCCGGTGGACACGCGTGTGAGCAGGATCGCGGGGAGAGAGAGGTAGGGGGTAAAATGGTAATTTTAAAAAATATTAATAATAAAAAAAAAAACATGTGATAATTTATTAAAACTCAAGATATCGATGTAATTTTAAAAATATAGACATGTGTGATATTAAGCTTTAAATGTAGGGACCTGAATGTAATTTGCCCTAAAATTATATTTAATATAAAAATTCTCTCACAGCGCCTCGGTTCAACTCTGCCCAACGCCTCTGTCCGCCCGGAACCCTAGCTTCTTCTTCTTCGCCGTGAACCCTCGCAGCGTCCAACGACCTCCTTTGCGCGCCATCAAGGGACGACGACCTCCGACCGGCACTAATCTCCATGTGATCAATGCGGAATTGCATCCGATCAGCGCTCGAGAGCCCAAGCTTTACCCTGCGCATCCCATCTGGTGCTCATCTCCGTCGTTAGCCCCACCTTTCGCGTCGTCGGGTTTCCGTCCGGCATCCTCCGTCGATCTTTGTTTGGTCAGCTCTCTTCGCCTTACCCCTCTGCTCAAAAACTGCAGCCATTCTCTCCTCTCCTCTTCCAGTTCCCTTTCTCTTCTCGATCTGGCGAACCACCGCCACCGCCATCTCCGCTACTCTGACCAGTTAGCAGAAGAGGAATCACTACTACAGGAACGCCTCCGATTCCTTCTCAGCTACTAGATCTCGACTTTACAGAAATTGACGACAGTATTTTAACTCGGTTCTTCGCCTCTGCTGCCAGAGCCTTCTGTAGCTCCCATCGCCATCATCAAATCCCTCTCCGTTTCTTCTCCGCTCTCTGCTACTCTGCTTTCCGGCGCCGAAACAGAGTCTCATTCCACTCTCAGGTTTGCATCTGCATTGTTTGAAATCTAATACATGCTATGGCTCCAGGTTTGCATCATGGATTCAACTTTTTGCTATAGCTACGAATGTATATTTGTGTGTATGTTGTCATTTATATGAATAAAACTATGGTAGCAGCTTTTATCCATATTATTTAGATCCATTTTGAAGCTAATATTCCCAACATGATGTTAGTATTCACCATTGTATAAATATATTTAATGGCTTATAATCTTCTTAGTCATTGACTCATTATTATACTATTTTGCGCTTTTTAAGTATGCATTTTTTTCTATCCCGTGCTATATTTCGGTGGATCTTCTCCATTGCAGATCAAATTATAAACTAGGTGAAAGTAATCATATGTCTGTCAATTTAGTAGCATGAGATTTCCAACTCTAATTCTAACTTTTCCAAATAGGAGTTAAATTACAAATGGAAAAATCTTGGATGTTGAAGCCGCGTTGGACAAATGAATTTAGAAATGAGATTAATCAATTTCTTTAGGAAATTGCATGCCAACTATTAGCTGAGAGAGGTTTGACTCCAGAGGATGACAATATTGAAGAAAATGAGGGAGTATTTGGCATAGTCATGGGGCCTGAGCACTCGGGAAGAGTTAGGAGCAAATCTTTTGTAGTTACACCAAGTCAGTATTTTTCAAAAGTTTCTGACTTCGGTTCATACATAGGATATGGTTCATAGGCTCAAGTCGATTCTCTTCGTGATGAGCTATCTACATACAAAGTGGCTTATGAGGACATGCACGCAGTCAGCTTACCAGGAGATGCAGTCATCATATGAGAATAGATTTGCCGCTTTAGAAAGAAAAATCGTAGAGTTAAGAGGACAAAGGGGTGGATATGACAGTCAATAAGTTGGAGTATATTTAACTATAATACCAATTAATAATTCTATACATATGAACTAATTTGATTATTTATAATTTAGTTTATTTAGTATGAGCAACTAATGTAAATTAAATACTTTTCAGAGGCAAGATAATTTGGATGATGAGAAAGAAGATGAGGACGATGATGACGATGAGGAGGATGAGGACGAGGAGAATGAAAATTGAATTATTGCATACTTAATTTTTAGTGATCATCTACAAATATATATCATGGATGCATGAATTTCTCTATGAATAATTATTTTGAATTATTATTTATGTATATGCTTAGAATTATTATATTTATTTGAATGCTCAGGATGTTAATATGTTTGAAGACTATTATTTTTATATATAATTAATAATAAGTAATGTGTTTTGTTTTTACTTTTTATATGTTTGAATTATTTGTGTTCATGTGGTTGACCATTATTTGTTATATTTTGTTATAAACATTGGAATTAATAATGTGTGTATTACATTATACGAATTGATATATTTTATTTGCAGGTTATAACATATTTGGACTATGCAGGCCATTGTTTTTAATCCCAAATATCTCTATTGTCGCGGTTTAAACCGTGGCAAAAAGCATTTCACCGGGTTTAAACCGCGGCCATAAGTTTTCACCGCGGTTTAAACCGCGACTGTTTAATTAACGGAGCCGCAGTTACAACTGCCACAATAGATTCCACAGTTCTAGCCATGACTATTGCTTTTGTCGCGGTTTAAATTGCGGCCATTAATTCCGTAGGATTAGCCGCGCTTACCAATTGCCGTGGTTCGCTAACTGCGGCATTGGTTATTCGCAGCGGTTTAAACCGCGGCGGTGGACCAAATAACCGCGGCCATTAATGTTTTTTTTTGTATTGAATCTAGCCACCGTCGAGCACTATATATTAATTGCATTGGCAGTAGGCCATGACCTACAACTTTATTGTTGGTCATCGTTGATGGCCATGCTACATGCCACCCACCACTGGG
Source organism: Apostasia shenzhenica (assembly GCA_002786265.1). Taxonomy (NCBI): domain Eukaryota; kingdom Viridiplantae; phylum Streptophyta; class Magnoliopsida; order Asparagales; family Orchidaceae; genus Apostasia; species Apostasia shenzhenica. The sequence goes on along the minus strand of KZ452014.1, from coordinate 2,036,734 downwards.
CACTAAGCACTACTAATTGCCACCATTGACCATCACTATCAATGTGTGTGTTTGGTTAATCATAGTTTAATTATGATAATATTGATGGAATATCATTGATGTAATATTGAAAATTGTAGTGTGGTTCACATTAAAATTTCAATCAATATCTTTTTACTTTAAAACTTTTTATTTTTTAAGTGAAGTATGTAAACATAAAAAGACTAAAATACCTTTCACTCCCACCACCAACCGGCTTGTGACTACCTCTACCATGGCGCTATACTGTGTGCGACGGCGGCATAGGGTTGCTGCGATGTCGTTGCCCCCATTAATAACCGCCATGAGCGCGGACCATCGCATGCGCAGGGTGACCCCACGCACACCCCTACAATTACATGAACAAGACCTGTGGGTAAGGCCTGCACAAGCGCGGCCCTTGTGAGTGGTTGCCAGTGCCTGTGCGCATAGGTCAGATGCACGTGTTTGTCTTTGCTGGCCCGCATGCGGTGGGTCTAAGTGTGGGCAGTGCCAGCACGGCACAAGCGGCAGGAATGGCAACGTGGTCGGTTTAGGTCGGGTTTATAAATACCCATACCCGTCCTATTATATATTATTCATTACCCATACCCTCCCCATACCAATTTCTGCCCCGCCCCACACAGCCCAGCCCCTATTCTAGTTTTCACAAACTCGTACCCGCCCCGTCCTACCCTGTTTCTTCACTAATGTTAATGAAAAATTTTACTCTATTTGAAACAAAAAAAATCGTAGCAACCTGGTGAATATTATACTATGAAAGCAAGGCCTTATATTTCTTCATTTGCATAACGGGGCGGGGTGGGGCTGGGTGGGTATAGTTGATTCATACTCGAACCCGCCCCATTTCATAATGGGGCGGGCTAGATTGCGGGTCGCGGGTAAAGTTTGAGTACCCATACCGATCCCATTAGGGGCGGGTCAGGGCGGTTTAATCGGGTACGGGTACAAATTGCCAGCCCTGCACAAGCCTTGCACCACAGTGCTGGTTGGTGGTGAGAGAAGGGGTATTTTACTACTTTAATATTTATGTATTTATTTAAATATAATTGTTTTAAAAATTAGAAAAATATTAAATTAAGTAAAAAAGGTATGATTAAAATTTTAATGTGAATTTTAGGGACCTTATTAAAAGATTTTTTAATTGTGAATTTTATTTATATTACTTTCAAACGTGAGAGATCTGGATAACATTTACCTTACTAATTTTATTTTATTTTCTGCAAATCGCATACTAATTTTACTTTTTTTTTATCAAAACTAATTTTATTTCAATTCACGACGATTGGGGGCGGGATACAAAATGGCGATGTCTGAAGACAATGCTAGCCTGAGCTAGAGTAGCCGTTTTTTATTCCGCGGGCAGAAGCGGGCACTACGGCGATCGGGTATCCGACCACCGAAGTGAGGAGATCTCCATTTTGTTCTCCAAACTCTTCTTTTTGCATTTTACTGCTCTAGGGTTCGTTCTCTATGATGCTCTTACGCTGCATTTCTAAAACCCTACGTATTTGCTTGGATCACATTCCTTTGAATCGCTTGATGATCCGGGGCTTAGGCTGCTCATTTTTTATGGAATCCTTTCTTCATTTCTCGATTTAAGATTCTTGCTTTATAGCCGACGTTTGACATTATGATCATTGCTTGATTTTTTTCTTTTCTGCATTTGCATTCCGTGAACTTTTTGAATTGTTTACGCGCATTGCACATGTTTGTTTCCCATGTAAGTGCAGGAGTATGCCCGACTTCTATACATGAATCATCCTTATTTTGTTGGTTGATTTTCTGTAATCTTTTGATTTGGTGTATTTATGTTGTAGCCTACCTCTAGATGGCAGAATATTGTGCTGTACCATCTTGTACCCATTCGCAAGTTTGGAGGACTATACCAAAAGTAAACATTGTTATACCCAAGAGAGTATATTTCGGGAAACCACGGAGGTTTGAACACTCTTTCGCTGCATTCGATAGTGCAGCGAAAGAAGTGTAATGTTTATACAGTTATATTGCAGGAATATAAGTTCCGTGCTATGATTCACAATTTTGTGCTCTATTTTCTCGCATCTGTGCAGGGTCTTCTTTAGAAAAAGTCACATTTGCTATTTTGCGTCATCAAGATCTCTTCATGTGGTTGGTCCCATTTCAATGAGCGCAAGAGGATTGTATGGCAGGGATAGAGATACCTTAGTTTGTTATTGCTGGGGAACATTTGTTGACCCTGACAATGCAGCGCCATCAAATTTGGTCTTTGCTATGGATCAATTGCTATTAATGTTCACTGCGCTTTTGGCATATTCAGCAGGAGCAATTCCAAGTACATGGAAGAATGTTCATTTTAAACGTGATACCATAAAAGAAGTCTCGGATTCTTCATCTTTCACACCCTATGGTAGGTAAGAGTAAGTTGCTTCAATTTAGTAAAGAGCTTTTGTAGTTTGCATCTTTTGTAGTTCGATTTCCTTGACTCGAAGTGAGCAAAATTAATACATTAAACTTGAAATCAACTTCATATATGTAAAGTATATGTATTCTACATAAAGCATTTAATATTCAAACATATTCACTAGTACCAATGTTTAAAGAAACTGAGATATTTACTTGCACATAATGTTTATTATATATGACAAGAAAATATGTAAAATATGTCTACAAGTTCTGAGGTCAGAGTTAAGGTTAACTTGTTCAAACTCGATTTATTGCCATTCTGCAAATGTCAAGGAAATCCATCCTTGAAGAACTAGTCACATTATTCAGTAATATCTTTTGATGTGGTGCATATATTTGATAGGTCTGAATTGGATGAAAACATGCCTACTTCAAGCACAAATGACCTATGGGGAGAAGTAAACGGGAAACTTGTTGATGCATTGGAAGCCATGGCTAGCGATTCTAAGCTGGATAACCATCTTTCTGGCCTTGAAAGTGATTGTCAAAGATATGCTCTAAGTATATTTGCACTTAGTCATGGTCCCATGTGGAGGTTGCTGCAAATTACTTTGTGGAGGCTAGAAAAAGAGGCAGGCATTGTCTTCATCTCTTTTTTGTATTTTTTTTTTTTTTTGCTAGGAGCTATGTGCATGATTTAGTAATTGAATACTAAATGGAAGTTCCTCATTTTTGCACAGGATACTCATAAAGCAGAATTATTGAAAACCTAAACAGATGTAATCAGCGGATCATTATATTGTCTTACTGCATTTTTTCAGTTGATTTAGCATACTAAGAAGCAGTTCCTCATATTTTTTCCCCTTATACACAAACTATTAAGCATAACAAAATGCAATCATACCGATATAATTATTACCAAAAGTTGCATTAAAAATTATGATGTCATTACATTGATTGTTTTCACCATTTTGTTTACTGGGAGAGACATTGGTTTGAGTGCTATTTTATGTTGAGTGCAAGCTTTCCTGTAGATTTTATGTATGTTAGTGTTCGGCATTGATGTGCTAGAGAACTTTTTTGTAATAATCACTATCATAAGTTGTTTTTTAGGCTTAACTTTAGAATGTTGTTTCATCACTGATATTAATAATACTGGCAGTCATGCTTAGATTTTTCTAACAAAATTTGTTGGTGGAAAGAGTGATGAAAGAATATATAGATGGCCTCTATACATTAGGATCTATTTCCATGTACTGATTTCTCCAGATTTGTCAACTTGGCACACAAGAAATATCTGCATGACATACCTTGGCTTGAATCTATTTTCAAAATATTGTTACTATAAATTTATTGTTGTAATGGGAATACCATTTTTCATTAACAGGAAATATATTAAATGAGAGATGTCTGATGTGAACAGAACTCGCATGCTGCTTATTTGAATAAGAAACCTCATCCTTTTTTTTGATAATATTAAGAATCCTCATCTCAGATAACCTAACACAGCCAGTTGTGTTTGCAGATAGTGGTTTTTTTTATGGTTAATTGGTTATATTCTGCTATTCGTTAGCACTATTGGATGAGTTGCTTCTTTGGAGTTTGCCTATAATAGAAGGTTCATGTTTTATGTGATAGATGAACCTTCTCCCTGTTTGTCTTGACAGGGATTGCTTATTAGATACTGGATGTATAATTGTGAAATTTCACTATTTGCTTCCTTCCATCAGCTAGACTGATGCTTGATTGATGAATATATTCTTGAAGCATATGTATGAACAGGTTATATATATTCTATGTTAGGTTTCTGATATTCAGTCGTCTCATGAAGTTCATAGTCAAAATGCTTGGTTAGTAGTGGTATTAGAAGTGTTAAAAGGAGTAATTGAGCCGATATGCACAAAATGGCTGGAGGCAGAACTCTTACAAGATACTGGAAACTGCAACATGGTATCTCACTTTTCCTTCATATTGATCTTCATGTTTTGTATTGATTACATTACTGTTGAATCATTCTCTTTCAGAATTTTGTTACCAGTTTATCTGAGAAATTCAAAGAAAATGGCGTGGTGATGCAAACAATCACGAGATGTGGGAAGACAGACCTTTATGCAGATCTTTTATTCTTTCTTAGATTTAGTTCTCTCAGGTACTCATACAGCTATTTATGCATTGAACATTCCCTTCTTCCTTTCATCCTTTCTAATTGTCTGTTATATTCATGGTATATATCAGTATATGCTATATAGAGACCTGCCTGATGGAAACATCTGTTTATCTTTAAACTCCCTTCTAAAGGAAGGGATGGGCTTATACCAGCGGTTCATCTAAAAAAACTAAGCTATTGGTGTATTTGCAAGCTAATAACAGAAATAATTTCTCTCTTCCATCTCTCATACCCTTTCTTCTCTCAAGTTCATTTTAGCTAAATGAGACTTTGAAAAGAAAGGGTGCATTTAGAATGGACAATGGCTGTTCGTTTCAGTGCTGTGAGTAGCAAAAGAGGCGAGAATGTCTTGGCTTCTTGCTTATAAATAGCTTGCTGACCGCTTGATCTTTTAATAATCCATATTCACGTTTTTTTTTTCAATTTGTTTAAGGGATTAGACTTCGTCCTATGAATCCTTTTTTCATGTACATAAGCTGAAACTTTGGAAATCATCCATATTTCAGCATCTTCTTTTTTTACCCTAAATATTATCTTGAGGTTTATCACTTTATTGCCATTACTGGTTCTAGTATTTTATTTATAATGTTATGAATAATTCGTCATGTGAATGTCATCAATCACTCTTACTTTGATTTGTCATTCCCTATCTTTATTAATTATTACAAGTTACTGCAGGACTGGTTTCTGTTTTGGCACAAAATTCCTTACTGAACATGGAGTTGAAATTTTAGAAGATTTGGTGATAACACTCGCTGATGTAGTAGCTAGCATATTCTTGGAGCTTATTTCTGTTGACAGTGACATCGCTAATGAGCTTTATGCGTTAGTCTTCAAAATATGCCCTCTGTCTACAAGAGCAATTCAAAGATTACGCAATGAGGTGAGGCTTATTAAGATATATACCCCTGCAATTGTTGTGGCATTGTACATGTAGCTTGGCATTAATCTCGTAGTTTTCTGAACATGTTTGGATGGATCAAGGAACAAACATCTCAATAAAAAGTGTGCATGTAAACTAACCACACATACCCATAACGTATCACAACAATAAAATAAATTAACATGGTCCAACAAGTTTGATTCGATTCATGCTACATCTTTTACAGATAATGAGAGAGTTTCATATTTTAGCTAAGCAATCAATGAATAAGGCTTTTTGTTTTTTATACTTATCTTTCTGTTGTTGGACTATTTAGCCAATGTTGCAACCCAACATACCTTTGGTCTTGTTGATATAAATTTATGACTCTTTGCTTTTTCATGATTTCAAAATGGCTAGTTGCATCTACGCTATCATGAAAAAAATATCTATGGGTGATCATATTTTTTCTTGCATTTTGAAGCAATGCCTGCTTCATCAATTTTCTCATGTTAACATTTACTTTTTTCATTTATTCAACAGGTTGTGTTGAAACAATGGCTACAACAGAACTTCGAGTCTGTTATTGCTTTGTATGAGGATCGTTTCATGTTGTTTGTCTTATCAAGTCAAATTATAGAGAGACCAGTTGTGACTCAATCTGAGAATTCTATCTGGCAGAAGCTCCTCTTTAGGAAACGAGCAAAACTTTGTGCCTTCAGTTATGTTAAGATTAATCCGGTATTCTTGACAGTGAAACGCATGAAAGAGCTGCAAGCTTTGTCTGGATGGTAATTTCAGATATATTTTTTTTAAAATTCTTAGAAGCAAGATATATGACTCATTAACAAGTATTCATTAAGTTAATATATGACAACAAATTTGAATATACTTGAATGTATAAGCAGATAGAGAAAAGACGTGATTTAAAGCGGCAGGAATAAAACTATGGGAATGCAAACTGTTCACTTATTAATTCTGTATTTTTATCATTTTTTTACATGTTAAAGTGCTTGTGCTTCAGCATTTTGGCTGGATGTGATCCTCTTTTTGTTTCTTTGCTTATTAACTGTTTGGAGTAGTTGCTTGCTTACCGTATCATTTCTGTGACCCACCCCTCTTTAAACTTGACCTCTGTCGGTCTGAAATTAAGGTTTTATTGTTGTTATTGCGGTCATCTTTGATAAGGTTATAAAGATGCTTGAATTCAAGAATCTTTATTACTATCTACTTGTATATTTTATTGTATTATTCTTACAGGAGTTTTGTCCTTTGATATTAATTGGTTATAATGTCGAAGAGGAGATTATACTTGATCTACTATCCTAGATTCCATCCATAGGGAATAAGCGTTGGAGGGAGTAAGGGAGCTAAAATGCAGATGGTCAGATTTACGAGTGGTCACGTTAAACTGAAACTCATATGGGACATGTATAAGAGGAAGAAGATCAAGGAGTGTTGTTTAAGACTTTGACGTGCACATTTTTAACCCGTAAAGGCCCCGTGCATAAATTTGGGGCGCAAGTCACCCTGTTGAAGAGACGGAGGGAAATACTAAATAATGACTTGGGACATGATTATTACATAAGAAATTCAAATAGCTGACCTCAAGCAACTTGGAATTAAGGAGACGTTTGATTTAACATTATCTTAATATTATATTATCTAGAAAAATATTTGTTTAGTTTGATGACATGTGTAGATAATCTTCTAAAAATTTATAGATTTTTCACTCAAAAGATAACATCCAAATGTCGCAATATGTAAATAATATGACATAACATTAAAATAACATTAAACTGAACACTGAATTGGGCTATTGTTTTTGCCATGTTTTGAATCATTTGCTGTTGTCTTCTTTACTGTTTTGTAGATTATGTGATCTGTTACTCTCTGGGGAGCTTTTTATCGATGTCGTATTTTGCACCAAAGTTCTCTATTAACATGTGCCTTTTGGGGCTGCAGGAGATACTATTTCAGTTTGATTCTGGAATTCTCTGATGTTGCAATGCCGTTGGCTAGAGCTGTTTTTGAGAAGGCCAGAAATGCTGTATCCTTTTTCCTTACGTGCATGATTGGTAGATCTTTAGGCCTTATATTCTCTGGAATAAGGCAATCCCTGGGTTGGAAGTAAGCCTTTTTTTGTTTGCCTAAAGGTGGTTCTTCAGCTTTGATACATTGATTTCCATTTAGATATATTTTCATCCATTATTTTCTGCCCCAAAATTGATTCATTTCTCTTTTATATATATATATATATATATATATATAACATCCGCATATCCTGAAGTGATTGCAATGCAGACTTCCAGCACTTTGTTGAAACTTCGATGAGTCTCTTTGATCATAAAGTTTGAAAAGAGTTGTCCTCCTCGAAGGAGACGGTCCAGTTGATAGCTTTCTTTGATTCCTCGTAGAATTACCTCTTTGTAGCACCTGGAAATAGATGTAAACGTGAATCATGTAGAAGCACTTTTTCTTCTTCTTTAAATTCTTTTCTTAAAATATTTTTGTTCTCTCTTTGTAAATTTTAGAGTTCATGTAAGCTTCAAGTCTTAATTCTTCTAATTCATTTAATTAAAGTTTTCTTTCTATTCTAATTTCTTTAAAATTTGAATTTAGTTCTTTGATGGCCCACATTGCCTTGTGTTCAATTTCTACAGGTAAGTGACATGATTTTCCAAATATCAATTGATAGGGAGATATACCTAAAAGTGTTTTATATGCTGTCCTATATGCCCATAATGCATCATTTAATTTGTCACTCCAGTCTCTTCTATGATTGCTAACAGTTTTCTCTAAAATTTGCTTAATTTGTCAATTTAAAACTTCTACTTGCCCACTTGTTTGAGAATGATAAGGAGTGACAAGTTTGTATGTAATAGAATATTTTTTTAGCAAAGTTTCAAAGAATTTATTATTAAAATGAGTACATTGATCGTTTATAATAGCTTTGGGGCATTGTTTCATTGTGGCTAACTAAGAAATGATTAATTGGCTGTCAAAAAAAAAAAAAGAAATAGTTAATTTCGCCTTTGTGGGTGATAACTAATGTAAATGTGAAGATGCTTTTATACATTTCAATCGATTTGATATTTATATATGGCTATATATTCATGTATAAAATTTTATATAAGAAAATCTGTACTATATAGACTATTGAGTGTTTATATAATAAATAAGGGATATAAATATTCATTTTATATTTGTTTAACTATTATGTTCATGTTTGTGTTAAATTTGAGGTGCATAAATGTTTACTCATTCCACAATTGAGTAAATATTTAGTCAGTTTTAATTAAAAGCGATGGAGGTCAGATTTAGTTGGATTTGTTATGGGCCATTTGATGTTTGATTCAATGTGCTTTAAAATGTACAATTTTATGTTTGATTAATATAAATAAAAAAATAATATATCTAAATGATATGTTATGTATTGATTCTTTTGATCCAAATATGTTATGTATTATTAGATGCTTCATAAAATGTGATAGGATAAGAAACTTTTTAGAAAAATAAAGCATTTTTTTGCCTTTTTTTATATAAAAATTTTCTTTCATTTAGAACATGGAGCTAAAAATAAAAAACAACAGCTAAGCCTTAATTTTACTATGTGGGGTCGGCTACATGAATTTTTTATTTTCATTGCGCTTTATCAATTAATAAATTTTTATTTAAGTCTAAATAATTAGGATCACTCCTTATAGTTTTTTATCATATTTTCTTGCCTCCCTCTTCTCTTTGTACATGAGCAAAATTTAATAATTTTATTTTTCTAATTGAAATTTCAATCGACTTACGATTTATATGTTCAAATCATTTAAACTAATTTTCTCTATGTATATTCTCAATTGGTGTAATAGTATTTTTTTTTCAGATAGACTCATTTTTCGTTTTATTTTTTCATGTATATTTACGTATTCACCTTAACATCTATATTTTTATAATATTTATTTTATTTTTATATTTTTTTTTGCAGGTCAGCATTCAGCATCATATATCATTATTGTTTTTATTATAATTTTATAAAATTTATTTTTAAATTTGAATGAAAATTTTTTTATCGCACAACACACCTAAATATATTTAGGAGCCAAAAATATGGAAACAAAAAAAAATTGTAAGTGATTTTTATTTGGAGAAAAGTATGTTTTTTTCTATTAAATTTTGTAATATTTTTAAGAGAGGTATTAAATGATTCTTGCATTTTAAAATTTTAGTTTAATGCTGAATTATAAGGCTAAGTTTTGGGACTTTTTGAAAGTTTAGAATGTATTTAGAATAATTTTATTAAAATGCATTATTATTCTTTAATATAAGAATTGAACTTCACAAAAACACATTTACTGCACCATTTGTTCAATTAACAACTCAAGAAGTAAAAAAAAAATCGCTAATTAATTAACCAAGGCATGTATATATATATATATATATTAAATAATAAACAACTAATTTGAATTAATTTTTGAGCAAGTCTAATTAATCAAAATCAACTCAAAGTAGTGTTGGGCTCAGTATATTCGGATTCTGATTCATCTCAAAATTGTCAATCAAACTTTTAATTTGCTTAATTTTCAAGCTATTTTTTGTTTTTTTTTTTTTGAAATTTTTTTCCTGCTTATAATTTGCACTATATGAAATTTTATTAATTTGACAAAAATAGAGATTCATCTAATATAAAAAAAAAATGTATAGGTGATATTCAATCAGTACGTTACATCATGACCGTCCATCTGTTCTCTTCCCTGCATTTGAGCTCTGCCTTGAAGCAATCATGAATCTAACGACCCCTGCCATCGCTCACATGCGCATGAGGGATGACCTCTTCTTCTCATCGGTCCTTCCTCCTCCTCCGCCGCCCATCTTCTCCGGCGATCCCCAAGCTTAAGCTACAGAACCCCAAACCATGGCATCTTCCTCCCTCAATTCGCTCGGCTGCCAGTGGCGGCAGCTGGATTAGGCTTTATCTTCAGCGCTGCAATGATCTTCTGGCGTCCTGTCGCATCTTCGGATGGTAGACGACGTGATCTGGCAGTACGCCGAGATGTTTCGCTGAGGTCTGTCGCTAACCGATCGACTTATAATTCCATGACTTATAAACCTAATGTTCATGCATTTACAATCGTTATTGATTGGCGCTGTAAGCAAAGCAGGCCTGAAGATGAAGAGCTTGTGCTGAATATGATTTTTGAAAGGGGTTTTACTCCTACTGTCGTTAGCTTCAGTGCATTAATTGGGGGTTACTACAGGGCTAGAAGGATTGTTGATAGTTTTGGAGTTATGGAACCAATGGAGTCAAAGGGCTGTCGACCAAATTCTTGGACGTTTAGTGAGTTGATTGATGGGTTTTGCTGGGAGAAAAAAGTTCATCGGGCCATGGGTTTGTTGAAGAAAATGCTTGAAATGGGCTTATCTCTTGATCATGTGGCATTCAAATTGTTAATTCAGGGCCAGTGCTTGGGCTGCTGGAATTGATGAAAGAAACTTGCTGTTCATCAGATCTCTGGACATATTCCATTTTTTTTTATGAACTTTGCAAGAATAATAGAGTTGATGAAGCCCAGTCTCTCTCTGATTCTCTTGAAGTACATGAAGGTATTCAACCTGATGAGGTGATGTATAATCCATTAATAGATGGGAATTGAAAGGCAGGAGATATTAAATCTCTTGTTGCCAACTAGGATAAAAAATGCTTAAGTCAGGTTATGGCCCAGGAATAGTTTTATATATGTTCTAACACATCCCTTCATATGCAGGCTTATTTGCTTCGTAGTGTGGATCTTACCATTATACTTTTTTTTTGTGACATTTACCTACATTCCAATATACCATCCAAAACTATGGATATTATTTACATTCTACTCTCTTCACAAATTTGAGAGAGAGTGTAATATTCAAAGTTTGGAGTGGCATGTATGTTAATGCCCTCTTTTTGTTAACTTTATACTATAGATAATTGGGGGTTAACAGAATTTGAACTTAAGACCTCTAACTTTGACATCATGTTATATTACTAGTTACCAAGTGACCTAAAAGCTTAAGCTTATTGTTTATGTTCCAGCAGTAATTTTATATACATTCTAACAATATGGATGGTGCTTTTTTGCTGCTAGAGATAATGCTTTGAAATGCGTGCTTTTCCAACTATGTACACTTATTTTTGATAGATAACTTTTGTTTGATGATGAACTGGAAATAAGCAGTCTTTATTAGATCTAATGACTAGAGCCTACAACAATAACTTACACTACTGTCATTGACAAAATGTTGAGAGCAGGAGAATCATAATATGCTAAAATGAATTTGGATAGAATGGTGTCCCCTTGGTTTAAGCCTGATGTCTGCATTGTTCTGTGCCTATTTCAGTGATGGAAAACACAAAGAAGCTGAATTTATTGTGGCAGAGATGTAGAAAGTAGGTGTGTTTTCCTTATTTGGTTATAGCACTTTGATTGATTAATTCAGTAATATGGGGTTGATGGATTCGGCCTTCTCTTCATTATATTGTTGATGCTAATTACATGCCCAATTTCCGAACTTACTCTATATTGCTCAAGCATCTCTTGAAATGTAAGCAAGTTGATGTCTCAGTAAATACTTATAATATTTGTGAGATCATAGAGATGGATACAGTCCTAGAGCTTTTAGAGAGGTTGAAAGAATATGGAATTCATCCTTGCATTTTCATTTATAATGCTCCGATGGAGGGATTATGCAAAGAGTTTTGATTGAAAGGAACATTGTCAAAAGTTATTCTTTCATTAAAAAAATTTATACAAAAATATTTTACTTCTCATTTTACACAAACTTTAACATTAAAACATCTCTTTATTTGACATTCTTCATGTTTCTCAATAAATTAATCAATTTTATTTCACATTCTCACTACTTTTAGCCTAACGAACTAACTTTATTTCATATTATGCACATATCTCAAAAAATACCAAAAAGCCATCCTCCAAAGCTTTTAAGGTTTTCACCCAACAAGGCCTCTTATTTAGTCTGTTAAGTCATTTATTTAATTAGTTAGGTTAACTTAATTTAATTGTGATTAGTCGAGCATAGTTGATTAAGTTTGTTTAAACATGGGCATAACTATCAATTAGTTAGACTAAATCAATTAGGTGAAATTTAGTTTTTTTTGTTTAAATTTAAAATTGGTTTTTATTTAATCTCACATTATCAATTAGGGTCGTGAAATTGGAAATTTGACTATTTATAGGACTCAATTCTATGCATATTGTCTTTATGAATAAATAGAATGTCATTTTGGTTTATGAAATCCAAACCTTGATTCATGGTACTAGATCGATTTTAAATTATGGAAGAAAAGGCAATAACCTAATTTGAAAATCGCTGAATCTTTAATTTTTTCTTCCTCTTTCTTCCTTCTTTCAAACTCTAGCCGCCATAATTCGGCATCAATTTTTATATGAGTATTTGTTCAGTATCAATTTTAGTATTTAGAGTATTTGTTCCAAATTTGTACATACTTTGTTGTCATAATTGTTTTTTTGTTAAGTTTGATATTCTTTCGTATACAATGCTTATTTTGCAACATTTGATTATTCTGATGTACAACTTCTGCACAGGAAGTTCTCTCTTTTCGTGTGCATACTAACCCTTCTGAAATTTCAGTATAGTAGTTTTTTTTTTACTAATTGTCTGTCATATATAGCTGATAAGGGTAATTCTTGTGTTACTCAGGATTTGTTCATCCAACCTAAACTGACCGAGCTGCAAGTTTCTTTGGATACCGCATGGACAGTGAGCGATGATGGTAAGAACGGTTCAAGTTCTCTTTCTTGATATCCCCTTTTCTACACATTGATTTATGTCCATGATCTTGTATATATATATATATATATATATATATGTATGTATGTATGTATAAACAACTCAAATTTATAAAAATAAGATTTTTTTCTCTTATTTCATTTTCATCACGTCTCATTCTTGTAGATCCTTCTGTGAAAATACTTGATGCTATCCACTATCCACTATAAACTAGTCAAACTCGAAAACTTTGACCAAGCCGAATTCTACCCAGCGGATTCGACTCATCCATCACTGATTTGGTGTGTAAACTAGTCTTTGATATCATGGGGTTCAGGTCTGAGTCAGTCAACCCAACTCAGATCCGACCAGTTCACATTACAGCCATTGAACTCTAAACCAGACTTTTTTTTTTTTGAAACTAAATCAGACTTTACTCGTCTAGTTCTCTATGTTTACTTTCACTTTTCATGGCAATCGAAAAAAGAAAAAAAAAAGATTAGTCTTGATTATCTCTAGTCATCTTGACATGCATTAATCATGCTAAACAAAAACTCATTAAAAGACATCCCAAGTACACAACGGTTTCCTGCCTACAGGTTTTTTTGTTACTGATAAATTGCTGTCGACACTTGGGCAGATGGAAACCGTGGGGGAAATGAAATCACGGAGCTGTTGCTACCTGTTTGAATCTGGATTTGGGCCGCTGGGGACTTCATGCTTTTCGCCTTTGAACTCACCAGAAGAAGCTGAAGAATTGCTCACAACTCTTGGAGCAGAGAACGTGCTGCTGGAGATCTTCAGCTGCTCAGTGGGGCTGGCTAGGAGGAGGAGGAGGAGGAGAATGGTAACGAGAAAGAGGACTTGAAGGGGCAAACGCAGCGCTTTGAATACCTTGGAGCCCATTCAGATTAAGTGCCCAAGAACAGCTTCAAAAACACAGGTAGCTGCTTTGGGCAGAGCTGTGCAAAATGGCTGATTGTGATTGGAACAGATGCATGATGGAAATAACAATTGGGTTGTGGTTGTTGGAGGACAATAAATGGCATGGGCTCTGCAAATGGATCGAGTTGATTCGAGTTTTGATTGAACTTTTGATTCGATTAGATAGCTAATAATTTATCTAATTCGCTTTTTTAGAGTCAAATCTCTGGCCTAGTCTGTTCTCGATCCGATTAAGACTTGATCAGATTTAGCGTGTTTATATATATATATATATGTTCTATCATTTGCAGGTTTGTACATTTGGATCATCATGCAGTTCATATTCGCTAATTGGTGGGAAGAGATAATTTGATTTGAATGTATATTTTGATGTTTTATCTTTAAAAATTTATAAATGTGCTGAAATTATTTTGTTATGTTACTAAACTAAAGCTTTTTTTTCTGTAAATCATTATAATTTATGTTTAGGAATTAAAATATATAATAAGTTTGTGCAGAAGAAATGCTTGATTAATTGATTTTAAACTCGATTTGAGTTATATCTGACTGAACCTGACTTAATTTTTGAACAAAGTTATCAGATTTGAGTTAAGATCCAACTCGACTATCCCTGAATTGGATTTGGAATAAGCCGATTTGGATCTAACTCGATCCATTTGCTGGCCTACTACCAAACTACAAGTTTTATTAACTTTTTCAGCTTTCAAATATAGAGAAAAAACTTGTAGTTCTGTGTTCAATTTTAATCAGGTGAACCCTAATTGGCTTATTAGTTTCATCAACCACAAGAGAAAACTCAGGTGACTTCTGTTTCTATTCATGTATATATTAAAATATTATAATTTTTGAAACACGAGAGTCTTAAATATATCGAGTGCATTTTTTGAGATATACAAGCGATTAGAGATGAGAGTTTCGTCCGAAGATCTAGTTGATATTTAATTTGAATCAAGTTTGAGTTGAGGTTGTTAAGCTGAGTCATGAATTATTTTACAGCTGATAATTTTATTAAATCAAGTTTAAGTTATGATCCGATCGAATCACTTTAGATTGAATTTTAAATTTATTTTAATTATAATTGACTCAGATTTGAAGAGCCCAATTTTCCAAAATAATTCTCACATAATTGACATGCACATTCAAATAGATTGAGTCCACATGAATTGCATGAAATAAATTTTTAATTCCGCGTCATTGCAAAAATGGATTTGTATTAAAGAATGGAAAATGATCAGGGTTCCAGATGAAATTTACCCATGCCTGGCCCTCGACGCCGATAAGCTTCAAGTTCAAGGGCACCGTCCTCTTGCCGTCGTTCTAGCCATGGTGGATATCTCTAGTGCTATCTTCACTTCGCTCCTACCCAAATTTCCCAACCTCCCTTCTCGTTCCCACTTCAGCTGCTTCACCGCCGCTTCTGCCCGCGCCGTCTATCCCCTCACCCGCTGTTCAATCTCTGCCGATCCGAGGCCTGCCGAAACCTCCACCATTCCATGGGGCTGTGAGATCGAGTCGCTCGAGAGCGCCTCCGTGCTGCAGCAATGGCTTTCCGGATCGGGGCTTCCGCCACAGAAGATGGCCATACGGCGGGTCGACGTCGGCGAGCGAGGCCTTGTCGCACTCAAGAACATAAGGAAGGGGGAGAAGCTCCTGTTTGTGCCCCCCTCCCTCGTTATGACCTCTGATTCGGTGGGCTCCTGCTTCTTTTCTTATTACTCAAAATCTTGCAATTAAGAAGTTATGATTTTTTTCTGACAGGTTTTTGGTTTGTCATGAGATTGTTTCAAACAGGTTGTGTGATGACGTATGATGACATTGGTTCTTCCTCTTCTTCTTGGTAATAGAATTGAAAGGTTACAACACGCTAGTAGTTCGTGGGACGTTTGTTTTTATTCAGCCTGAGTTTCAAATTTCCGTCTTTCAGTTTTTGGGCTGCATTTGGAATAACTCAGAAAAATTTATAAGCAGCTTAAATTTTGTAAGCTGCTCAACTGCTTAAATTTTAAGCCATCTTTTAGGTGGCTTGCATTTCAAGCAGTTTTAAAGTGTTATCAGCTGGCTTAAAAGTTTGAAGGTAATTGAAGTCCCGGGGCTGTTTGGATGTGTTTTAAGTTTTCCTGGAAATGATTCCCAAACTTAAGTTTGAAGCTTTAAATGTACACTCTAAATTTATAGAAAATCTTGAATTTGCAAGTCCTTAAATTGAGTTTGAAGTTTTGGAGTGGATGATCAGTATTTTAAAAGAAACCCAAAAGTTTTGGGTGATCAAGTGGGCAAATTAATCTGATTCAAAGCCAGTTATGATATATGAAAATTTAACGGGAATCAGCTGAGTTAGTAGTCAAGGAGTTGTGACTTGAGTCCAACTCTCGAACCAATTTGATAAAGCAATATTCAAGTCTATGGGTGTCAAGGTTGGCTAATGAGTTTGGTTGGGGTTCAACTGAAATCTAATTCTTCATGATAAGCTCAACCCATAGATAGTGTTTCAGAAATTGTTACCCAGATAGACTTGGATAGTTTTTTGGGTCAACGTACCTTTAACTGTTTTTTGGCCAAAGCATAAAACAATTTTCAAATCAGTCAAATTGGGCAACACTGCAAGACCAGAAAGATAGAGTCAAAAACAGCCTATCTAATATTAACCTAAACTCAAAGCCAAAAAATTAACATGTAGGCTAGTGGTCAGCTTTAACTGAACACAACTTGAAAAATTTTAACCTAAACAATAATGGATTTGGTTGAGTGTTTCCTGAGTTGGCATATGAAACTCATAAGAAAGTCAAATCAGACATGGTTGTGTACATGTTGTTCAAACCTCTGGATTGGCCAAGGCTTTAATGATTGGCACCCCTAAACCTAATTCTGGTGTTGTTTCCTATTTCATGTCATTTCATTATATCTTTTCTTTTTTTGTTTCACATTATTATGATTATTTCTGTGCTAATTATTTTTGAAAAGTACTTAATACTCTCATCTACACACCTTCAAGTTTCTAGTTGATACATTCCTTATAGACAAGCGCTCTGCTGATAGGAATGGACCTGCACCCAAGCAGGTGATGTGATGCGGAGAAATTGTGTTCCTGATTGGCCATTACTTGCAACCTACTTGATTAGTGAAGCAAGTCTAATGGAGTCTTCCAGATGGAGTAGATATATTTCAGCTTTACCTAGACAACCTTACTCACTTTTATACTGGTATGATAATTGATTTTAACACACTGAATTTAACATTAAGATGGAAAAATGAAACTTCTATCAACGTTGATGATATCATAAGAAATTTTACTCATTTTATTCCCATCCAGATTGTAATTTTAGATTCTTCTCGACAGCTTTTGTGTTGTCATGGCAGGACTCGTTTGGAACTGGATATGTACTTAGTAGCTTCGGCTATCAGAGAGAGAGCAATAGAACGTGTTTTAGATGTAACTGGAACGTGAGCACTTCTCTATTAATGTATTTTTTCTGCATTAATTTCTTGATCATTTTTTAAAGTTATTATTAGTTTAGTCTTGGGTTTAGCATAAAATCTTGTTTTGATGATGTTTTATTTAAATTTTTATGACATTTTTTAACTCTTATATTATGATCATGCAGATATAATGATTTAAGGGACAGGATCTTCTCCAAGCGCCCTAGTCTATTTCCTCAGGAGGTACTTCTGAGTGTTTCCTTCACTAGTAAACTTTTGTTTTTTGTTCTAGTGATTTATTCTTAACACATGTAATATGATAAATCATGGTCATAACAGCTATTTATATTTGCTTCATAGTCCCAATGCCATGCTTTTTTAGCTAATCAAAGTAAAAATATGTATATTTCAATAAGTAAAAATATTTGGTAGCCCAATCATTTTTTACCAAACCATTTTTTATTGCAGACATTTAACTTGGAGGCTTTCAAATGGTCGTTTGGCATACTCTTCTCGCGTTTAGTAAGTACATAATTTATATTTAGTAGTTTTCCTGATTTACATATGAAATTTTAGTATTCTGTTACCATGTTTTTTAGCTTAACATTTATAAATTATTGAAAGTTTCCATTGCATTCTTCAAAGGTACGTTTGCCATCTATGGGTGGAAAAGTTGCTTTAGTTCCTTGGGCTGACATGCTTAACCATAGCTCTGAGGTATCTCTATTGAGCAAATGCATACTTATTTAATGCATTATATCTGGATGAAGCTTAACTTGAACTTGGAAAAAT
This sequence comes from Apostasia shenzhenica, assembly GCA_002786265.1. NCBI lineage: Eukaryota > Viridiplantae > Streptophyta > Magnoliopsida > Asparagales > Orchidaceae > Apostasia > Apostasia shenzhenica. The sequence goes on along the minus strand of KZ452014.1, from coordinate 2,018,372 downwards.
ACTTTCGCAAACCAGACCCCAGACAACAATGAACAAACACAAACATATGTATGCATATTTGTGTGAATGTGTATATTTGTATGCACTTATGGCTCGTCTATGAACAGATACCATTTTTTTAAAAATTCTGCGTACTTTAATAATTGTTTCCTTATGAATTTATTAATACCATATATCTGCATGGAATGGTTCAGGTAGAAACATTCTTGGACTATGACAAATCATCTAAGGGAATAGTTTTTACAACTGATCGACAATATCAACCAGGCGAGCAGGTAAACATTGTACTAATTTTCCGTCTTTATTGATCATAAGTTATAAGTTACAATAGTGGGAATATCTAATTATCGAATAGTATAATGTTTTCATTTGATTTAATTTTTAGGTTGTTTTGACTTGAAAAGGTTCCTATATTATTGTTGCTTCAAAAACGAAAGAACTACCCTATTATACTATCCTTCGAAACACTTCATCTTCATTATCTTCTTAGTTGTTTTCCTTATGTTTTTATTTTGAAGGTATTTATATCTTATGGCCAAAAGTCCAATGGAGAATTATTGCTTTCCTATGGTTTTGTTCCCAAAGATGGAACAAACCCAAATGATTCGGTCGAGTTGTCCTTATCTCTTAAGAAAAGCGATAAATGTTACAAAGAGAAAGTGGAAGCATTAAGGAAATATGGCCTCTCCATGTAAGTAATTTAGTTGGTTCTGAAGGTTTGTCTCAAATTATATTATATAATATATTTTGTATTAGATTGTTTTTGATGCTTCCTTTTTAAGAATTATGACTAACCTGAGTTTATTTTCAATTGGCCCTTGAACATATTTTTCCCTTTTCTATATACAACAAAATGAAATAAAAAATTTCAATCAGTAAGCTTGAAAACGTTGAATGGAAATTTTGCAGTGGAACAATATAGCCATCATCGAATTCTCATAACTCCACAAGTAACTCTTGTAGATAATTTTGTGGGTATGGTGTATATGGGATTTGAGAAGTGCAGGAGGAATTTTGACCATTGAGGAAGAAAAACTTAAATTACTTAAATTGAAAGCAAGAAGATTCTGATACCTAAAATCAAGCCTTGTACAGATGCCACTGATTACAGCAGTTTGAACAAATTTATTTGAAATCCTTGATATGATGGTTTCGTTGCTGGCAGGTGTCAGAGGTTTCCTTTGCAGATCTTTGGCTGGCCCATCGAAATGATGGCATACGCATACCTTGTTGTGAGCCCCCCAGAGATGAATCAACGGTTTGATGAGGTTTGATTATTTTTGAATATCTTCACCAGTGTTTTAAGCTGTTTATTATCACGAGAAAGTGTATGTAGAACAACAGTATGGTCAAATACAATTTTTGAGCAGCGAATCTAGATATACCTCCTCCAAAAATGAAACCACCTTTCAAAACTTGGAGATATGCTTACCATATGGAAAGAATTTGTACTATGTATGGCTTGGTTGATTGGAGAAAAAAAATAATCTTTGGAATTGACATTTTTGGCTTTTATTGAGTTGTGTGTATGATGAGAAATAAATTTATTATATCAAAATTTATATAGAATGTGAAATAGAGCAATGTTGTAAAAACTGGACTGAATTAAGAACCGGCTTACTATTTAGTTCATACTTGAACCAGTCAGACTAGTTAAAATACGGGTCGAACTAGAAAATAACTTTCTTAAAAATTCAAAAAGTTGATTTTATCTACTAGAAATAATATCATATGTTCAAAATAATAAACTTATTTATTCTATGACTTAATTATCATCTTTATATGGTAAATATCATATAAATTTTTTAATTCATTATGGTTTGATTTAATTTGATATGTTCTCAAATTGGATCAGATGACATGCCATGCAGTTCATGGTCGGACCGAACGATCCAGCTCGGTATTGTATTGCATTGGTATTAAATAAAGTTAGTTTTATATATTGAAATTTGTGTAAGATAAAATGTAAATTAATATTTTTAATCTAAAAAAATTTTGCCATGTTAAAATTTAGGCACGGCTATTTTTGCCCATTTCCAAACGAACTAGCATGTTTAGTTGGAGGAAAAAATGATAAATAGGTTGGAAATTTTTTATTATTTTTGAAATACATGTATTATGAAAAATAAAGTGAGTTTATTTCATTAAGTGAAATAAAGTTAATGATTTATATTAAAAAGTTTTTAGTATATAAAATAAAATATTTTTTTATATTGAAGTTTATGTAAGATATATTACATTATTATTTTTATTATTTTAAAATAATAAAAAAGAATATTCAAGGCCTTTAGCTATTTTTTTTCCTTGACCCTAATCAGCCATATCCAAAAATAACTAGTACAGACATTAAGCTGCCAGCTATATGCCAAAACATGGTAGAAAATTTTTCTATATTTTGAAAAATTCAATATAAAATGATTGATTTCCTGAAAGGTTGTCTTGAAACAAGTCAGGATTTTCTTATTAACCTCATGTTTATTACAGATGGCTGCTGCTGCAGCCAGTAAAAGCACTGCAAAGGAGAGAATCAAGTATCCAGAATTGGAAGAGCAAACATTACAGTATATACTAAACTGCTGTGAATCCAGCATATCTAAATACACCAAATTCCTAGAGGTATCAAGTTCTTTCAACTCGTCCAATGGCATTCCTAAGGATTTTTTGTTGTATTAATGCAGAAATTGATGGTCATAATTTGTAAAGCAATTGAACAATTCAAAACTTATGATTATTATTCACTTTTTTAACGAACTAATGGTTTCTTTTTATGTCCTTCCTTTTAAGAGAAATTTTAAAGTGCTATATGTGTATTTTCTTCATTTTTTAGTAAAATTACTTTATTCTATTTGCTTATCTATATTAACTTGAATTTTAGTTAAAATTAATCTTATAGACTTCTTGCTCAAATATATTAAACTAACAATATTTCAATTCCTACACAAATTCTAACAATAAAATTAATTTTATTTCACATACTACACAAATTTCAAAATAAAATTTCTCATTTTTACACACACTAAAAAAATAACTTTATTTTAAATTTTTTATAAATCTCAAAGCAAAGATATCACATCAAAGTTAACTTAAATCTGATTAAAATTATATTGGATGAACGAGCACACTATTAATGATGCTACTTTCAGTTTAGCATAATTTTTTTTTCCTCTCAAGCTCGATTTATGCTTGTTTGTTGCCAAAAATGTGTTATTCATTAATTGTATTTGAGAGAGAGGATTTATATTGGCTTGGAGCAAACGTGATCCTTTTAAATTATATATAAAATACTGAGTTTTTGCAAATAACATTAATTATAAGTATTTTAAAATTGTGTATCATTTAGTTGACATAATTTGATTGTAGCAATTTTTGTTAACAACTTTAGGGAGGTGGCCCCCTTGATCCTATAACAATAGATGTAAAGCAAGTCAATAGGAGATTGATGTTGAAGCAGCTAGCAGTAGACCTGTGCACTAGTGAGCGCAGAATCCTGTTCCGAGCCCAGTATGTAAGTATTCAAACTTTCATTTTAGGAGCTTTTCTTAATATTAAATTAGGGAGAATTACATATATCACCTCTAAAGAATTTACTTTTCATTTATTTAACTCCCAAAGTTTGATATTTGCATGTCACCTGGACTTTGAATTCATAATTATGATTTGCACTCTCTTATATTGATAATTGGTTAGATCTTCTTCGCTTTAAACAAGATGAATGGGTAGATCTTTCTCAGCTTGATGGAGAGAGTGCAGCTTGTAATTATGCATTCAAAATATGGGTGTATGCAATGAAATATGTAAATATCTAATTTTTTGGGTTAAATTAGTAAGAAGTCATTCTTTAGAGGTGACATATGATATATATCGTTTTCCCATTAAATTATCAATCTTCGGTTCTTACTATCTACATTTCACACCCTATAACTTTTTCAAATCATAATTTGGCAAATGTAATATTATATCCCATTTGATCATCACACGAACTTATGCTAGGCAGTGCAATATTTGTTTTTGTTGAAAGAGAGATTTACATGTATACTCCTCCAATCTTCTTCAATAACATATTGATCCCTCTATTTTCTTTTTTACAACTTAACCCGCCTCCTAAATCTTCTAAAAAAAAGTTGTTTAGATTTTTTTTCAAAATTTTTGAAAGATTTATTTACTAATTATGATTGCTTAGAAGTTTGTTTTACTAAGGATATGTATACGCAAAATCTTTTTAAATATGTTTATAATTGCATGCCTATCAATAATTTTTGTTTTTAGAAGATTTTGGAGTTTAGTTATAAAATAAAGGGAATAGAGAGTTTAAAATGTAATTAAAAAAGAATAGGGAGTTTAATAAGTGAATGGCAAGGATTTAAAGTGTTATGTATGTTAAAACCCCATTTATAATCTACTTAATGATATATATGGCTTTGTTTTTTCAAAAATTAGATTGCTTGATGTAATACAGATACTCAGAAGAAGACTGCAAGACATCAAAAGTGGAGAGTTGAGGGCTCTATCAATTTTTAATGGATTCAGAAAGCTCTTCAAACAGAGCTCTTAGCACAGCAGAGAAATATACTTCTTCTTCCATCTTTCTTCAGTTAAAGTTTTTAGCTTGGGAGAGGATTTCATTCAGAAGGTACTTGAAAGTTAAATTCTTGGAACAATGTTTTGACATATTTTGCATAATACTTTTTTGCAGCTCTAGGAATTTGACCATTTTTGTAATTTAATGTTATTGTGAAAATAATCTACAAAGTTGTGTGAATCTTACAGAAGTATCAATGTTTGTTTTTCTTATTTTTTTTCAAACTTATTATTCACAGTAAGCCAAGTTCTATCTGAAATGAAATTCATATATAAAAATTAGGAGATCGATGATCAAAGTGTTCTTATGGATTTAGTGTTGCATCTCCGGTTATGGCACGAGGACTAAAATGATATTAATTTAAATAATAATAATAATAAATAAATAAATAAATTTTTCTAATTATTTTACACAATTTTTAATATAAAAAATATTATTTTATTTCATATTCTAAATCAAAATACTATATTCTTAAAATTTGTGTAGAATGATTAGAAAATTTTATTTATTATTATTTTTTTTAAATTAGTATCATTTTGGTTCTGATTTTGATCCTCACGCTAAACAGGCTTAAGAGACTTGGCTCTGATTTGCAGAAAATTCTTGCGGTTTAACTCGGCGATTGAAGAACTGCTTTATGTGTCTCTTTTGCTCTCAAGTCTCTTTAATATAATGATATCTCAGTTTGTGCTCAAGAAGATCAAGGTCCAGCCTGACAGAGAATTCAGTGAGATGAACTGTTTTTTGGAGCCTTGTATTTTCTTAATAGCTATTTTGATAATTTTTGTTTAAATTTCACTGCTTATATTCTTCACTTTTTAAATAAGTTTAATGAGATTCTCCATATTTTAGTTCTCAGTTTTATAATGGATTTATGCCAACAGTTGCTTTTTTATTGGATAACGGCGGGATGTGAGGCTGCTAAATTTGCTCGAAGATCGAATTGAATTTTGGATCAAATCGAACTCAATTTGATTCAAATGAATCATCTTTTGATTCGAGATTTTATCAATTTAATTTTCGGTTAATATAGAATCGGATTGAGACGGCTCGAAATTAGATTAATTAAAAAAAAATAAAAAAAATATTTATATATATTTATACATGTAAGTTGATATTTAGTAAATTTTATGCAATAATTTAATAAAAAGTTTTATTAGAATTTTAATTTTTATTTATGTTTATTATAAATTCCTTTTTATTTTAATTTAAATATTAGAATAAAAATGAATGATTATAATTTAAATTAATTAAATAAATATATTTATATATATAATTTGGCTAATGATCGAAAATTAATCTAAAATTAAATCTATTTTGGCTCAAATTGCGCTTAAATTGATAATACATAAATTAAAATTAGATCAAAATTGGATTAAATTTTTCTTATTTATTCATATCAAATTGAATCTTTTAATTTAATCTTGAGCTAAAATTGCATCAACTTCAAATCAAACCGTTAATAGCTAAGAGCCATATAAATAAATAAATATATATATATATATATGTGTGTGTATGATACTTTGTGTTAAATTTTGACGGATTCAAATTCAACTCAACTCGATTCATGCTTATTTTATATTTTACGTGATAAAGTCAATTTCAACCGATTCTCTTTTAATTTACTCAAACTTCGTTCAAAAACGTAATTTCAGCACGTCCCAAATTGATTAGTTTGTATAAATAAAAAAAATTGAAGCAGTTTTTTTATTTTTTTAATAGTAAAAATTGAAGCAGTTTTTTTTTTTTAATAGTAAAAATTTGGATATGGCCCGGCCCAACTACTAGAGTGGATCAGGCACAAATGGCTAACCCAACTACTTACTGCAGATCACTGGGCCCAGTAATGGTAATGCATCGAGTCTGGTGGAGCAATTTAGCTTTGAATGCGTTTGGTTGAAGGAATCTAAATAATTAATTAGATATCTATGTTATTTATTAATTATTATTTATTTAATTTAATATTATTATGTTATAAATTAAATTATAATAATTATAAATTTTTTAGCTTCTAAAAATAATCTATCCTCTAAATAATTATTTCATTTGTTGTATTTAAAAAAATCATAATTATATGAGGCGCAGTTATGGTGCGCTTGTGTGATAACATCTAGATATTATTTTAGATGACTAATTTTATATATTTTTATGATTATTGAAATACATTATTAAAAAATTATTTCTTCAAATAATATTATTGAGCATATTAAGCAAATGTTAATATAATAAATTAATTTTATTGTCAATCATAAGAGTTTTAAAATAGTATTGAAAATTAAAAATAAAATAAAATAGAACAAAATAACCAACGGCCTAAGTTTTCATAATAAATATTCTTTGGGCATAGTTTGTTTAATTGAATTATGTTTTCACCATGTTTTATGGCTTTTTGAGAGAAATAAAATAATTTTAATATTATGATATGAAATAAAATTATTTTATAATTAAGATTGTGTTGAAGTTGGAATAAAATAAATTTAAATTTTTTTAAAGCATGTGTTAATTTTTAAGATTGAGATCTGTGTAACATTAATAAAATTAATTTTAATTATTTAAATATATATAATATAAAAAACATATAAAATATTACTAAAAATATTTTTAAAAGAATTTAAAATTTTGTTGGCTCAACCATACGAGCTCCTTAACAAAAGATGATAAAACAATAAAAAGTCCATGCTGAATGAAATGCTCGAGCATGCTCATCTTAAATTATTTTGAAGATCTTCAATAACTAAGATTTTTTTATTACCATCATCTAATAAATAGATTCCTTATTTCGAGTTGGACCTCACATTATGTTCAATTGTTCGAGTCAAAATTCCAAATAAAAATTGTAATAGAAAAGAAAAGTGTAAAGAGTTTTAGGAATATGCTGCGAATTGGGTTAAGAGAAGATAAAATTTCGACTAGAGGTCCCTCTAATGGAAGAAACGTATGGAGAGGACAGCTGTGCGTAGTCTAGAAAGAGCCTTTCTAGAGAGAGTTCAGCTGAATAGCTTCAAAATGACTATAGTTGAAGAACAGTAGAGCAGAAGAACAAAATTAGTTAGCAACTTCATAGAGTTAGTTTAACTAAGAAGTTGGTGGCTCTGAAACCCCTTCTCACTATAAATATGGTGTTTATGATGAGAAAGAATTAGATAACAGTAGGTGAAGTAAGTGGCTACTCATTAATGCCTAAAAGGCATGCCCACGTCGTCTATCAAATCAAGCATTAATAAAGAATACCTCTCTTGCCCCTAAGTCTGAGCACCGTATTATAGGACATGACTGTGATGGAACAAGAGCTGCTAGTTAGCATCCTATTCGCCTTAAACTATTCGACTAGTACAGGGCTGTTCGGCTATCAGGCATATTCCAATCGAGATCTGCGAACTTATTCGAAAACAAAATTCAAGTGATTCATCGATGGATTAGCCTAAATCAACAGTGAGTCAAAATTAAATGACACGACGAATTTCTTCCTCAACACCAATAATAAATTGAGTTTAAGCAAATTGAAAACAACTTTAAATTTATCTAAATGCATCTCGAAACTCAATTCAAAAATTTTAAAATAGATTTTGACAAGAATAAAAAAAATGGAATTTTTTTTTTTTTTGACAAATTATAGTTTTGGTTATACTTTCAGCCATAGAAAATTTTTTGCAACCTAACATTTGACCAGCAATAATGAAGGAGACAACAAATAATCTCAGATCATTAATGCAGGCCGGCACTTTTGGCCTCCAAAGATGACACATTGGAGTTATCAAAAAGAATATAGGAGAGAACGCATTGGTATCTTTCATAGGGTCGGCAAATTTTTGACTTGAATTTAACTCGATTTAAATGAATATAAATCAAATTTATACGAGTTTAAATCATAAGTGATCAGTCTAAATTTTAGCCGATTAAGTTCTGTCAATAATAACTCATTTATCAAAATTGATACAATTTTTTTAATCTTTAGTTAAAGTTTAATATTAGTTATTAAATATGTATTATATAATTTAATTATATTTTTAATATTCGTAATTAACTTTACAATTATATTGATTTAAAGTTAAAAATATTAAATTTATTATATTTGATATCTGAAAATTCATAAAAAATGGTTAGCGGGCCACGTTAAATTCGTTGGATACAGGTCTTAATGTTTTGTCATCTTAATAAACGAATTAATATTCCTGCATGAAATTTAAGATTATTTTCTTCTATAGAATATATATTTCTTTAAATATTTTTTTTAATATTCACAATAAGCAAAAAATTCCAACCAATTTTGCTATTTTAATTGTGATCATACAAAAATAAGTGAAATATTTATGAAGCCAAATCTATAACAATCACTTCACACATTAAATGCTAAACTAGAAAGATATAAGAATCATCTACGTTTCTTATTTAGATTAACTTCTCATCTAAAAATTTAAATTTTCTACTTTAACTCGAGCTCCCATTGGAATCGATTTGAATAATTTAAAAGAACAATATTATTTGAATATAGGTAGAATATTTAAAATTTCGTATAACGTGTTTAAAAATGTCAATTATTTAAAATATTTATTTAAAGGTACCGATTTGTATATATTTTCAACGTAAACCTACTGTAACGATCTTGGCTTTTACCTCAGTCATTACCTTTTTTTATCCTCAAATAATTCCACTATATCTTAATATAAATCTATCTTTAACATACAATTACTACATTATACCATAAATAAATATAAAATTTTAAACACAAATAATCTAAAATAATCTTTTAATTGTCTCTCACACATGCCTCTTATGCTTGTGCTAAACCTATAAAAATATTACCGAAAAGGCGTCAGTCCACTAGCAGGACTCAGTAGAAGATATCAACTAGCTATGGGCCACATAAAATATTTAATAAGATTTTATGATCACAAATTTATTATTTTGAAATTTAACAAAATTATTACATGCATACACAGTAATATTCATTATCCAATATTAAATGAATAAATAACATGATAGCAATGACTATGATAATTATGCGTACTTAAATTATAAAACAAAAAATATTAAACAAAAATTTATAACACGAGTACTATCAAATAAATGAGCATATATACTATGATTTTTTTATGAATAATTGAATAATGTAAATGCATGATAAATAATCAGCACAATACGAATACTAAACATAAATAAGTGCAACATAATTTGCCTAATAATTATAATATAAACATGATAACAGAACAAATATAAAAATATGATTAACGAGTAAATTTCTTTTTAATTTATTTTATTTTATTCTTTTGGGCCCGTGATTTCTCGTATTACTCCTCAGCTGCCTTTTATACATTTGGGCATCGTCACCCCCATGAATAGCCCTCCGTAGGCATATCCAATGGACGCCGTCATGCCAGATATCATATAAGGACCTCTAGTGGACACGTATCCACAGCAGACACGTATCTGCTTTGAAAATCGTCACCCCATGACAGTCGGAAACTGCCAATGAACACCATCGTGCCAAATATCATATACTCGAGCTAAGCCAGGTGCGCAATACCACAGAAATTATATTTAACTTTTAATCCATTGTCACGTTTAAAATCTTGATAATAAATTTAGTCATATAGCAAGCTCATACACTTGCCTATATATTATATTATATGTTTGAATGTGACGACAAGTCCGTACACTTGCCATCTCGTAAGTGTCATAGTCGCGAGTCAATACATTCATAAGTCCGTACACTTGTCCTCCCGTAGGTGTCAGAATGTCCGTACACTTGTCCTCCCGTAGGTGTCATAGTCGCGAGTCAATATATTCATATCGAATGTGGCGACAAGTCCGTACACTTGTCCTTCGTAGGTGTCACAGTCGAGGAAAAGAGGTATATTATTTTATAACATATTTATCTCATTATTGAATAAACAAATAGAATCAGCAATTAATTCATAATAATTTATATGCACTATATATTATTAAACTTTCACAATCTATTTTGTACCTTATAATTTCGATAATTTAATTTTAAGTCATCTCTCCTATTTGAATCAAATTTATATAGTAATCTAACAATCACTAAAAAATAATATACATATTTGGATGATAAATGAGTATATCTGGAGATTGGATCATATAAGATGTATTTATAGAGTTAAAAAAATAAATTTTATCATATATTTAGAATAAAGAAAAAAGACATTGTTTGGCATAAGCCCAAAAAATGAGCAAAAAAATATCTTAATAATATTTTAAATTTATTATAAATTTTAATAACTTTATTTCACATCCAACACAAATTCCAACCTTAAAAATCAACTTTATTTCACATCCAACACAAATTCCAATCTTAAAATCAACTTTATTTCACATCCTACACACCTCCCAATATTAAAATAAATTTCTTTCCCATCAACTCTATAAAATAAATTATTTTCTCTTTCCTTACTCAAATTCATCCTCCAACCAAACAAGCCCTTTATATATGACTATTGAAAAGAGAGAGAGTATTGAAATTAATATTACAGGGGAGTTTTTAAAGTTATATTTTTTATTTAGGATAATTATCCATATGTTATAGTAAATTTATTTACTATTTTACATATTAATATTTATACTTATTAATTTATCTTTTTATATTATAAAATATGTAAAAATTACATTTATATTTATAATTATAATATATCTAATATAATATAGTTTAAGAAAAATATGTATAATATAATTTATTATATAAGTAATGTATAAAATAATAAATTTATTATGTGACTTTGGTAACTAATGCATTTTTTGTTTATATTAAAAATAAAAATAATAATTATTATATATTTATTTTGAACATCCACGTGAAGCCAATAAATGCCCTACGCACATGACTACGGAAAACCCACACGTGTCGCGAATAGGACACGTGGCAGCAGGACAGCTCATGGCCCTGAAGGTGGAGAGCTCAGCGTATTGCACGTTAGCCTTTGTTTAATTCATACTTTGATAAAAAAAATTTAAAAAAAAAAATAAATAATTTATATAATTTTTAATATTTTTATAATTAATTAATTTTATTTCTCATTATATATAAAAATATAAAAAAATTAAAAAATGATCATGCTTAACTTAAACTTGAACTAAATAAGATGATGAGAAATTTTTACATTAGATGTCTAATTATATACTAATTAATACTTAAATTAATTTAATCATTAAAATAAGTTATTTGCCATTAGACTTTTTAGGATTTTGTAAGATGGGTTTTTGAATATTTAAAAAAAAAATACATATTATGAAACAAAATTAATTTTTTATATTAAAAATTATAAGAAAGTGAAATAAAGTGATTGGTAAAATAATTTTATATAAATTTTATTAAAAATAATAATCATGGTTGAAAAGCCTATGAAATTTTTAGCTTCAAGCCTAAGAGAAACTATTGTTGAGCACGAAAGAAAAAAAACGAGTTAAGCTAAAAAGGCAAAAGAATTTACGTAAAATGCTCTTCAAAAAATAATCACAAATGAGAAGAACTTTGCGCTATATTAATAGCTAGTATTGTTGAGATCTTATTCTAAAATACTAATAAAAAAAGAAAATTTTTGTTACACGGAGTTTACATTGAAAATAAAAATAGACTAAAAAAGTATAAGAGTATATATGAAAAACTCTTCAAAAAAGAATTCTAGAGAAAGAAAAAGGGCTACACTATCCTAATAGCTAGTGCAATATTGAGGTTTTTTTTAATTCAAGTTTAATTTGTTATTTAGTTAAATAATATTGTATGAATTAATTAAAAGAAAATTGATATATTAAATTATATTATAAATAATTTTTATAATTTAATGTAACTTAAAATAGGATGTGAAGTTTGATAAAATTGAGTTGAGTTTTATATAAAAAAATTGAATTTAAAAGTAATAATTTTAAATTTATTTATAAGAAAGTGTAATTATAAAAACTAAAATGCATTTATTTCACTTATTTGAATAAGAACTAAGGAATTTATTTTTATTTTTTCGTCGCCTTGGAGACTTCTTTGCCAAGGTGAAAAAGAAAAAGTGGAAAGAGAAGAAGAAGAAGGAGAAGGAGAAAAATTCGCCTTCCCCTTTTTCTTCTCTTTCCTTTTCTATTATTTTAAATTGAATTAGAATTTTAAATCGATTCAAAATTATTTTAAAAAAGGAATTTGAATGAAATAAAAAAGACTTATTTGCAATTTGCCTAAACACAATAGAACTTTTTTTTGGAATCCATTTAGGATGAAGTTAGGTTAATAGAAAGATTTATTAAAATTTTAGAATTAAAGAAGATTAAAAGGATTTAGAATAACTAGTTCAGACTTATATGTGAAGATAGAAAAACTAAGAAGTTTAAATGTAATTTTATCATTGCTGCCCAGTTGGCTGGCTTAGGCGCTGGTCGGTAAGGATGTTAATATGGATCGAAGATCAAAAATCGATCGAATCGATTTTACATCGAATTGAAATCAAGTTGATCTAAGCGAGTCGACTAACGAGCAAAAAGTTTGGCTCGGTAATGATTTCGAGCCAATTTTGAGCCGGGGTAGGCTCGAGTCAATCTAATTCGAAATCGGCTTGAATTAAAATACATATATATAATATAAGTATATAATATATATATTATAAACCGAGCCGATCTCGAGCTGGATCAAGTCGAGCTTACCTAGCTCAAGATCAACTCAAAAAAAATTGAGATTCAATTCATTTTAGAGCCAGCTTGAATCGAAATCTGCTCGAAGTCAATTGAAATCGACTGAAGCTGGCTCGAAGTCGAACCCAATCGACTTTGAGCCGATTTTAAGTCGATTGAAATGTAATCGATCCAATTTTAAATTAGTATTTGCTCAGCTTAAAATCAGATCGATAACGGCCCTACTGATTGGCTTGCTCAGGAAAAAAAAAACTAATTTATTATATAATATTATATATATTATAATATTATTAATTTATATTATATATATAAGGTATTATAATATGTATAGGTTTAATTGGCATTTTAGGGGGCCGGCCAGAGAAACAGGAACAAAGAGAGAAAGGGACAGGAAGAGAGAGAGAAGAGAGAGAGGGAGTGTGTGTGAGAAAAATTCAGCGGATTTATTGATTTTTTTTTTTACAACAAAAATTATATCGACTTAAATTTAAAATAAGAGAATTTGGTTCATATGATTCGGTTTTCTATCGGTTTTCTTTTGTCAGTTTATAAATAAATGATGTTTTATTTAATTCTTTAAATTTATATAAAATCTAACATGCTATTAATAACAAATTCATTGATCTGATTATATAGACTTAAAAATTAATATGTTTAAAATAAGACATAATATTGTAATAATTTGCATATTATTCAAATTATTTATCATAATTATATTTTATATGATGCATAAATATATTTTATATGATTGGGCGCATTCTTGAAAACCTGGAGGAGATATTATAAGTTATTACAAAATTAGATTTAGAATATGCGCCTCATATTGTTATTTATATATTGCTGGTATCTTAAAATTTATTGGATAGTCGCAAATTCATATAGAACTACGGAATATAACAAGGCTCATCAAGAATCCTCTAAAAAATAAAAAATTATTACATAGTACATAATTATAGCATAAGACATGACATGTTATTTGTTACAGATTATACAAATAGTATGCTACATATTTTAATTATATTATTTCTATATAAAATTATACGTTGCGTGAGCATGTTTATATGATCTGGTAATTGTTGACTTCATAAGAATTCACTTTTTATTTATTTACAGGTTCTTCACAAATATTATAAGAGGAAATGTGAGTTAAATGATGAAGATTACCTACATTTATATAATTTTATATACAATTATATTTAATTATATATGTTCTCAAACTATATAAGTGTGTCTTTTTGATAGTATATATGTAAAAGTGGTACAAATTTTATAATAAATTAGAATGTTGTTATTACTAATAGATTATTTTGATTTTAAGTGCTGTTAATAGAGATTAAAGAGTCACCCTAGCTTAGCTAATTGTCCCACTCCTTAATTTAGTATTAGCGGGTTGACGCGATAACATGTCATTAGCCCTCTTTGGTGCGAGGGACAAAACAGGACCAAAATAATAATAGTTTAAAGAATAATAAATAAATCATTTTAATTATTCTACACAAATTTTAATATAAAAAATAATATTTTACTTCACATACTCAATAATTTTTAATAAAAATATAAATTTTATTTCACATCTTAGATCAAAATACTCGATTTGAATATTTTGGTCTAAAATGTGAAATAAAGTTGATATTTTTATTTTAAATTGTTGAGTATATAAAGTAAAATAATATTTTTTATATTTGAATTTGTGTAAAACGATTTAAAATATTTATTTATTATTATTACTGTTGTTTTTTAAATTAGTACCATTTTGATCCTGTTTTAGTCCTGTTTTGGTCCTCGAGCCAAACAGGGCCAGTCTGGTGGAAGGGCAAATTGTTACCTTCGGACCGAGTAATATTGCGTATTTTTTGTGGCACTTAATTTGAATATTTGATGCCATATGGCATGGGTGGGCCTATGCCTACACACATTTTGACTAAGCGCAGTTAGCATTTGAATTCCTATAAATAAATAAAATAAATATAAGAAGAAATAATCTCACTTATATTTTTAAGATTTGTCTAATTTGCTATAAAGATTTACAAACATCAAGATATATCATTCAAGTCCATAATAATTATTATATAGTTCATCAGGGCCCTAGTTATTTTTAAAAAACATACAACATAATGTTTTCTATTTAAAATATCATTATTTTATCAAAAAAATTAAATTAAATATTTTTTAATTATAATTTTACCCATCGCGTGCAGCGTCTGCGCAAGGGTCGCCTGCGCCTGACCTCGAGCGCCGGTAGCCAGCAGCGCGCTACAGCCAGCATCTGCACCCAAGCGGCTGACAGCACGCGACCGCGGCATCCTATCACGGGTTGTCGCATAGCGGCGCAGACGCCCTGCACACGGGCATCCGCGTGCAGCCTCAGCGTCCACGCACAGGTGGACGCTCGAGCGCCTGCGTCTGCACACAGGTCGCTGCCGCGCGGACCCTAAATTTTTTTGTTATTTTTTGAGTGATATTTATCATGTGGTAAATAATATTAATTTAGAGTGATTGAGTAAAGAATATTGTATATAAAAATGAATGCTCTGTGGTGTTTTGGATGTAAATATTCAAATTTTTTATGGTACATATGTAAAAGACCTTGTTTGTTGCATTTTTTTATTTAAGGGTTCAATATTATTATTATTATGTTATATTACTTAGAAAAATTAATTATTTGATTTAATAATATCTATAAATAATGTTCTGTTAGATTATTCAATTATTAGTCAAAAAATGATATCTGAATTATATAACATAATACGAAGATAACAGTGAATCAAATGCTATTTTAATATTTTTTTTACTTGATTTTTTTTATAATAATTAACACTTGAATAATAATATAAGTTTATGATTTCAACCCCAGTCATGAGTCAAGGCTGCCCAATCAGATGCTTTTACTTGTTCTTCAATTGACCCAAGAAAGACAAATGTAGGAGGCCGAACATTCAGCCGGTCAGTCGTCACCGCCACATTAGCACTGAGTGGAGCCCACTGCTGACGTTAACGCTCTATTATTGACATATGTTCATATAATTTAGCATATTTTCAAATTGGTCCATACTTTTGATTTCTTTCAATCATATTCTTATAGTTGCGAGCATCTTTTATTTACGGAATATTTTGTTAATTTAAAGTAAGTACTTTTATTTTCAAAATAATTGTTATATATAATTGTTATAATATCGGGTCTGGTCAATAACCTGAATTTCAGGTCTAGTTTAATTCAACATAATTTTTTTGTCTAACGCAAATTTTAATAATAAAAATTAATTTTATTTCATATCCAATGTAAATATGAATATTAGAATTTATAGTATTTTATATTTTACATACTTTCTAATATTTAAATAAAATTTTTTCCTATTAAATTTAAAAAATAAAATATTTTTTTTCTTATTAAAAAAAATCTCGAATCAAACAAGACCTTAAAGTAAGTTGAGTAAGTATTTGTTAAAGTTCTTTTGGTTCGAATTTTTTTTCTTTGTTTTTTAATTTTAATATTAAAGAATTTTATTTTAATATTAAAAAGTGAATAAGATGTGAAATAAAGTTGATTTTAATATCCGTATTTATGAACCTACCCGGCTCGAGATCGGCTAAAAAAATTGAGATTTAATTCATTTTCGAGCCGGCTCGAAAATGAATCGAAATCGGCCGAAATCAATTGGAATCGACTCGATCCAGCTCGAAGTCGAACCCAATCGAGCTCGAGTTGATTTCAAGTCGATCAAAATGTGATTAATCAAATTTCGAGCCAGTATTAGCTCGGCTCAATCGGTAACTGCCATAGACTTGAATGATTCAACGAGCCACGCCTAGTGAAATAAAAAAATAATTTTAAATTATATAGATCTATAAATAATTTATTCTTGTAAGAATTTTCGTAAATAATACTTTATGTTGCAATAATTTCCACACGCTTGCTGTTTATCTACAAGGACCAAGTCTTTTTAATATTTTTTTTTGGCCTTTTTATTTTATTACTAATAATTTTTGAATTAAAAAAATAGTTACTCTTACGCATTCATTTTACATCAAATAACAAATTATTATAGATTGCTTTGAATATTAGACGATAAATGTGATAGCGGATCCGATTTGTCTCAAACTTAAATTTAATCTAACTCAATTTGCTCAGATCGAGGCTGATTAATAATAAGTTAAAAATTTATAATCTAAATCCAAACAGATTAATAATAAGATCAATTCAAAAAAATGTTCATTATGACAATATTTTCATGTTAATTATTTATTTATTATTATTAATTTTTTTGAAAGTTTATTATTGTTGCATTTGTGAAAGTGAATATAGAATGTGGTATCCAGCTTGGAATAAATTAACTTCCTTTCTTCTTCAAAAATATTTTTTATTTTACTTGTAATTTTCTATTAATTGGAAATTTATATTCCATTGAGGATGATCTTATCTCATATCTTTTCTTCCAACTTAATTGTTATTAAACAAAAAAATATTTATGTGACATTTTTAAATAGTGGGTTAATTTGACCATTTTAATAATTTTGTAGAATTTAATATCAAATGAACTACATTATTGGTTGATGGATATTTTTTCGTATTTTCTAAAAAAATTTACTACGATTGACTCTGATAGCAATGACAAGTTTAAGTGTTGTTAAAAAAAATTCTCACCACGTATTTAAAAATATTCATATTATCTTTTAACTTATTCTTTTGTTTAAATATAATCAAGAGAAATATTTGTTGACTTTTATACCTCTGATACATTACTTTGTTATAATGCTATAATTATATTACTCTTCAAGAACATTATTACGTTGATTTTTCTCAAATTTTGTTAACAATGAAAACGTACTTTTAAATAATCAAATAATAGTTTAATACAAAATTCAAGTCGAAAGAGTATTCTTTATCCTACAAGATATTGACAAAAATAACTGCTTTGATCACAAAATTAATATTGAAATAATAATATTACTAAATACGGGATTTAACTAATTTCAGGACTAATGAGTAAGGCTTTTGAATACTTTGAAAACCCATATAAAAGTTACGCTAAAAAAAACTATTTTCTTTGATTTAAAGTGAGAGCTAAATGAAAATTTCAAAACTTTTGAACAATAGTTTTGTGGATTATTTGAGTATATCGCTCAAAATATAATATGCTTATTTAATGTATAAAATTATTATTTATAGATACTAAAGTTTATTTAGTAGATATTATTATTGAAATTTACATACAAAATACTGAATTCATCATAAATTATGTATTTCACCATCTTTTAGTAAATATTACGCATATCACACTCTGCTTATGAGTTTTACATTTTTGTAATAATAGAAATATAAAAAGAGTGTGGTATACGTAATATTTACTAAAAGATGGTGAAATATGTAATTTATGATGAATTCAGTGATCTGTTTGTAAATCTCCCATATTATTTTTATCTATGATTTTTCCTTTCTAAAAAATTACATATTTTCATAGTTTTTTCATGTCTGGTTAAAATTTGGCGTCCAACGTCACCTTCTTCCCTCCAGAACGTTATATGCGCACAGAAGCCCATCCCCAACGCGTTGGAGCTCAATAAATTCAGCCCCCCCTCTCCCTCTCCTTCCCTCTCTATCTCTCTCTTCACATCACCTTCTGCGAGCTCTGTCTGCTCACCTAACTCGAACCATTTTCCAACTACACGGAGTACCTCTCTCTATATCTCTCTCCTTCTGCACTACTGCGAGCTCCGGCTGTTCGGCTAAATCAAAGCCATTCACCAACTACTGGGAGTCCATTACTTCCCAGAATCAATGATTCTCTGGCTCAAGCCGTTCCTTCCATTCCTCCTCTTACTCATCAAGCCTCTCTCGAGCAAGCCCCTTACCTTCATTCCCCGATGGGTCCCTGAGCTTTTACTCGTCGCTCTCCTGCTCTGCCAAGAATCCATTCTCCACGCCTTCGATTGGATCCAAAACTGGAGCATTTCCATTACCCAGATCCCCTATTCTGTGCCGGCCATGCCTTTCTCGAATTGGTTGTTTGGGGAAGATGGAGCAGCGGATTCGGCGTCAAAGATGAGTATTCTTGATCTCCCGGAGCTGCCATTGGAGCTCATCCTGGGTAAGTTTTCGCCGGCGGAGCTTTGCAGAATGGCTTGCGTTTCGAGGGGTTTGAGAGATCGGTGCCGGAGCGATCATCTATGGGTGAGGCATATGAGCGATAAATGGGGCAAGGTCTTAGGGGAAGCTGCAATCAGGGAGTGGGAGCTGCGGGTCGCCTCCAGGATATGTTTCTCCGTTGATGGCGATGGTGAAGGAGTTGAGCTGAAGGGTTGGCGGATGAAGCTGTCCTCTGTGTGGCCGCTTTCGTGGCTCAAGAACAGGATGGAAGGCGGAAGAAAGCCCAAGAGCCCTTTGCCGGCTGATTCACTCATTTCCTTCTATCAGGCGCTTGAGAGCGGTAGATTCTCCTTTCCAGCGCAGATTTTCAACCGTGAGGTATGCTTGCTTCACAGTTGACTTGATTAAAATGATGATCTTTTTATATTTGCTCTTCTATAAGGTATAATCTGCTTTGATTCTCTTTTATGCAGAATGGGCATACAGGGTTTTTGCTATCTTGTTATGATGCAGAGATTAGTTACAATTCCAGCACAAACAAGTTCTATGCCAGGTATGATCTAGGCTCAAAGTTTACTTTATCAATTGAAGCATGCAAAAGATTGCTGGCTTGATGCAAGAAATAGATTAATAATCAGAGGTTATAGAAAATGGTTTGCATGTAACAGTCTAGAAATGATTATCATAAAATGATTCATCATGCTATTGATGGTAATTATTTCTAAACGAAGCACTAATTTTTTTTTTCTTGAATTTCAAAATATTATGATCAATATTTATGTATTTGATATGAGATTATCTTATGAACTAATTGCAATAGCTCCAAATTAAAGGTGTAAATGATGTTTCCCAAAGCCTCCATTGCAAGATAATTGGAGACATACTGATAGACGAGAAGTAGGCAATACTTACCATGATATCTTGCATATAGATTTTCTCCTTGAGCATATTGTCAACATTATAGTTTCATTTTAGTTTTGTAAAGTTACATCTATGCCACGTAACGTGAATAGTGGGACTGATTTTTTGGCATACTATGTTACATTAAGTGGTTTTTATTTGGAGAGGGGCAAGCCTCTCGACTTTGATTTTTGTAACATCCTCAAAATAGATGTTGATTGATTTTTGTACCTTGTGTATTGTGATTTTAGCTTGATGTTATCGCAATGCCAAGTTTCAGAAACATGTAAATCCTGCTTACTCTCATTCGTATTTGAGGAGTAATATTCGATTCTGACATAAAACAATAGTAAATATCAGTGGTTTATAAAATGTGTCGTTATGCTATTGCTAATGAGTTTTAAACAGATCACTGGTTCTTTTCTTCTTTTCTCCATTCTAGTTTTTTCAAAAATGAGGATTCTTGATAAGACGATCTTACAACTTATTATCAAATTGCTGTTCTCTTAAAATTTTGCTAGTTTTCTATTTTGCAGGTATCCACCACATGGAAAACGAAGTTCAATTATAGAGGAGGTGCCATGGGATAGAGTGAGAGCTACTTCTGTTACTACTTCAGCACATGAGTTTCATATATCAGACTGTTTAAGTGATTTGCGCCCTGGTGATCATATTGAGATTCAGTGGAGAAAGAACAAAGGCTTCCCTTATGGTACTTCCTCTACGTATTGCCATTATGAGAACGGAAAATATTATTCAACAAATGAATCTCTTTAAACGTTCTTATGTTCATAATAATTATAAGAAAATTGCACTCTTGAGTCATTGTGTCATCTTAGTTCTGTTGATCCCAACTCTGTGCTTCAATTGCAGCAATAAAAGTCAGAATAATGCTTGAAAAAATTCCATACCCACAAATTTTATAATTGTGATATCAATATCAATCTAACTTAATTCAGAGTGTATTGCAAGGAGATGATTTCCATTAAAAAATGCAACTTTAATGCAGGACCCTTTTGACTTGTTAATTAGTATTATCAATACCAACAATCGACAACAAGAAAAGCAAAGCCGCAAACCCAAACTAGGCTTTGTAAGCAACACGAATTCCATTTTTCTATTCAATCCTTTTAAAAGTAACACTTTCATTAGCCAAAATAATGGTCATATCTCAAGTCATTTTCAAATCTTCTCTCTCCTTTTACATCCCTGGTGGCTTGGAAACCAAAATATGTACATAAAGAAACTCTAGAGATCAAGAAAAGGACATGGCCATTTGGTTAGAGAGTGATTCCTCCATTATTATTACTGAGCTACTCAAGACGGTACGCGAGTGTAAAAGGATGCTTCTTAGCTTCAGAACTTGTGGCTTTAGCCAACTAGCTCTCAGAACTTGTGGCTTTAGCCAACTAGCGCCTGCATATGCTCGCTCATAAAATCATTATAGGTAGATTCATTTTAAAATCATACTTGAACTGCTCGTAACTGTGCCAACTCGATTGATTGAAATTTTCCAAAATATGCAAGTGTTGGTATCTGGGTTTGAACTCAAGACCTCAAGTTTGGGTTGGACCACTGAACCAAGCTGTGAATAGCTAATAGAATATAGATAGCATACATGAAGTTTACAAGCTTGTCTCAATGGTCTGGGGTCAAATTTGAGCTCAGAATGTTAAAGAAATAGGCTGAACGCATTCTGTTTGCTTCGATTTCTGGCGCAGGTTGGTGGTATGGAGTAGTTGGTCATTCGGAGACTTGTGACAAAAGTGAGCGCCACTGTTGCTGTCATCGACATGGTACAGAAATTCTCTCCTTATTTATCAGTCCTCTTTGTTCATCAAATCATCTGAATCTCAAGGAAAAGTATCATGCTTTAGCTTCATTTTCACAGAATGTCTGCATAGCTTTTGAGTAATCAAACATCATGGAACAATGAAATTTTGATGCTTATTATGATCAGCAAAAACTTAGATCCTTCCTTTACATTGCAATGGCAGAAACCATTGCGGTGGAGTTCAACCACTATGTTCCAGGGTCGAGATGGAGGACGGCGACCATAAACTGGAAAGAGCATAGAGAGGAAGGAAATGAAAATGATGGGTTTTATGGAGGAATCAGGAAACTGCAGAATAAGGAAGAGATCTCCAGGTGGATTCAGCTCTGGCCCTCTCGAGTTCTAGAGTAGCTCTTCTTGTTTCCTTCCCTTCTGTAATCTGGGCTATTGCAAAAGATTGCTAGGCACTTTGCCCTTCATTTTTGTTGTTCATGCTCTAGTTGATGCTTCCCATTTGCCAGAGCCATGAGCTCAGCCTTGAATGATGAGATGTAGTTTAGCAGCTGTAAATACCTACCATTAAAAAGTTCTCTAGTTTCTTCTACCAATCTTAATCCTGCTTGCACTATATTTTATTTCATGTTATCACATTAACAAACTTTATGAAAGAGAATTGAGGATGAGAATTATTATAACCAACATTGTGTCAAACCGATCTTCAAATAATTAATTTCTCTAAATAATATCAAATTAATCACCATTTTGATAAGTTGTTTGTAAAATTCTTTCAAAAAGATATGCCAACTCATATTCATTTTGAAATACTTCATTTTGTGAGATTGAAATTATTGAACTAATGACGTGTTCGGTTCAATATTATTATGACGTAAACTATTATAAAAATTATAGAATTGTTTATTTAAGTTGCCATCTAGATATCATCTAAAATCAGATAATATCTTGATGGCACTTCTCCAATAATAAATACACATGTTCTATGATAGATCAACGACGGAGGAGATGTAGAGGGAGTCAAAATAAGAAAGTCGAGAATATAATTCTCAGAGAAGCAATCAAAAGTTTATTATGAAATCACCTTGGAGCAAATGAGCATAATAATTAATTTTTATTTCCAAACTGCTATGTATGCATGTTCGAGTTTGATGTTAAAAAAAAAAAGCAAACTTAGGGATGACTACAGCCCAAGTTTGAGTTGCGTCAAACACGTAGGATTAACAAGTAGTCAATTTCCAGCTGACTCAAAATTTAATAGAACCACATAAAAGTTTTATACAATAGGTGCACATTAAGTTATTTATTTAAGAATAAGATCAAAATATGAATTCAGAAGAATGAGGGTACCCTGGAATAAATAAGCAATTTTTTTAATAGTATATGAGTTTATCTATTTTAAAAAAAAGTAAAATAGCAAACCTACTTCAAAAGTATGGGATGAGAACAGCCCATGCTCAAGTTAGTTTGAGTTTTAATAGAATTAGAGATAATTCTCCAAATAAAATTAATTTGAATAAAAAAATAATAGAGAATTGATTTGAATAAAAAAATCTAAAAATATATATATATATATATGTATGTGTATATATGACACATATGTTGGTTTTTAAATTTAAATTAATAGTATGCCTAATGCATACTTAAAACACCATGTCACACAAATAAATTAGTTTTTGTATATTTCTATCAATATATTCAAACAATAATTTTGGGTTTTAATATATCATTTGCTTATATATAATCCAATTGTTCAATTTAATGCAAATGATTTACTAAAAAAAAAGCTTAAAAAACAACACGTTTCATATTTTGCATAGTAGTGAATTTTATTATTCATTTTATTTTGTACTTCAAAGCAAGTTTAAAAATTTACTTTATTTGCGTGCACAATCTCAAAAAGATAATTTACATTATTAAATTTACAACTTTTCTTAATTTTATATATAATTTTATAAAAAATTAAGTTTCTTAATTAACAGTTCTTATAACAAATGAATATATATTATATTTGTATAAAAATTTAGATTTTTTAGATAAATAGATATAAAGTTGATTTTTTTTAAAATAATGATAGAAAGATAAAGTTTTATTTTAACTGAATGGTGAATAATCCGAATTTTTTGGATTTCTCAATTTAAAAAGAAAAATTAATTATTGGGTAAATTACACTCAGATTTCTCAGTTTTAATTCAAATGAGTTATTTTTTATTATTATTATTTTTTAAAATTATCATTATACCCCTCCCCTCTCTCTTCTCCCGTATAATGATAATTTAAAAAAAATATAATAATAAAAAAATAAAAAAGACTTATTTGATAATTTATTAAAATTTAAGAATACTGATGTTTAATATGGACCTATGAATTATTAATACTTAAACTCAGAGACCTGGGTGTAATATACCCTTAATTATTTATTAATCAAACTCATCAATTCTAGTTATTTCTTCCCTCTGCGACGCATTCGGCTGGTTACCGCCTAATTAGGGTAGAGACGAAGGCCTCTTCGCCCTTTTTGAATTTCTCTACTCCAACGTGGGAGATGAACGGCGGCCCGTCCGGCTTCCGTGAGTGGCATCTCTTCCGATCTGTTTGATCATGTTCATGTTTTTAGGTTTTATGAAATGAACGCAAATTGATGTAGTTGCTTCTGTTCTTCCCGTCAGACAATGCTCCCTTCACGAGGACTTTCATCACCGCCAGCGCTATCCTCACTGTTCTGCTTGGAGTTCAGGGCCGATCTAGCCGACTTGGTCTATCTTATGAGGTTACTGAATCGATTCCCCGTTGCCCTAATGAATTGTTTTTTTTAATGATCCTGTTTCTTGTTCTTTTTTTTTTTTTGTGAAATCATACAAACTGTGTGGGATATCCTGATGGGTTAGGTTCTTTGGTTGGCAATGTTGGAAATTTCCCTTCCACATTATAGTTTTTGTATGATTTGTTTGAGGTTTTCCTAAGTTGAAGTCTTTGGAACCACAGAGGCGAAATGAAAGCCTACCAGTCTTCTATCCACAACTATTTAGTGTTCTAGTACTTCGTGAAATGTAAAGGTAGTGAGTGATTTCCTCGCTTTGCAGTGTAATGTGACACACATGCCCACCTTTGGTTTTGTAACTGGGTTAAGAATGCTTAATCTACTTAAAGTCAGCTTAAGTTAGTTGCCAAATGGTTTTTACTTTCCGCTTAACCAATTCCCTCCCTTATCCCCTAAGGTCCCTTTTGGAAATGGCTTAGAATTTAAGTATATGAGGCTTAGGATTTTAAGGGATTAAAGTGTAAGCTGTAATCTTAAGCTAACTTAAGGTTAATTTATGTTTAGGTGAGAAAATTTTGTAAGCTGTGTTAAACCTATTTTCTGTTTGAATGAAATATGGATTAATTATTGGCTTAACCCTAAAATTGATGTAACCATTAACATGATTACTGCAAATGTAGCATAAACTTCCTCATATTGTCCTAGATAAAACATAATCTCATAATGAACAATAAAATTGCAATTTAAAAAAAAGCACCAAAAGCAGTTGACAATCAGAAGTATTTGCAGTCAAAAGCAACCAAATTTAATTGTTATAATTTGATTTCAACTTCAATGCATCAGTTATGGTGTCAAACATCTTTTTTATTTATATTTTTCATGATTTCTACTGAAATTACAGCTTGGATTAACAAATTTAAATATATAAAAGGATGAAACCCAAGAAGTAATCATTGTAGAAGCTGCGAGGAAAATAGTTTTGGAGCCCCTCTTTCCAATCCCATGATGGAAAATCCAGAGCAAAATCCATGTATAACATAAAATTGATAAATTTCTAATCTAAGCAAAAGTTAATTAAATTAATATTTATAAATAACTTTGCATTTGATCAAATTCTTGCATCATTAGTTTTTGATATGAAAATCTTGGATATTTGGTGAATCGTCTTCCTACATCTCACATCTCTAGAGCCATTTGGCTTGGGTTATTTTCTTTCCCATTGCAGTACTAATTTCAAAAATAAAAATAACTTTATTTCAAATCTTACATAAATTCTAATATAATAAATATATTTTATTTTACATCCTACACAACTTCTAATATAACTAGCTACTTTGTTTTACCTTTGATATAGATTTAGCATTTCTATTTTCATTTTTCATCATACATGTATTTCAAGGTTAGCTAGAAAAGTCACTATTTTGGGATGAAAATTTTTGATCTATCTTTAGATATATGTATGATGTAAAATAAAGCTAATCAAAAAATATTTTATACGATGTGAAATAAGGTTGATGGTTATATAAAATGTGGAAAAAAATAATTTTGTATCTAGCAGTTTGTGTAGGATGAGATATAAAATTAATTTATTATTTTTTGTAAGAGAATTTTTTTTCGAGCCATATGTAATTTTGCCACACACTTAACGCATCTTAAGTAACTGAAAAAACAGATGATAGACAAAATATAATAGATGGATGGGATGAAAGAGATGTAGGTGTAGCACTTGCCTTCTGAAATGGCAGAAAGAGCGGCCTAGCTCTAATCCCGGCAAGAGATGACTTAGAACTAAGGATTTTAATCACCCTTATGGAGATTAGAAGGCTGGGGCATGGATCGAGCTTAAGCGAGATAGGTTTGGCTGGTTAGATGTGCGACATAACTATGTAGGATTTAATCGTCTTAAATCGCTTTTCCAAACGGGCTCTACGTTGTTTATTGGCCTTATGCCATTTTAATCCTAATTTTCTTTCTACTTAGCTTAAAGCAATTCGCTTGTCGCAGAAGTGATGTCCCTTTTTTGCGCTACTTTTTACTCTTTCTTTCATTAATGACTCTACTTTCCACCTTGGTTGGTTGAATCTTAATTTGCTTTTGAACAGGATTTTATTTAATTTAGTACAATTGTGCTTTTTATATTTATGGTGCATTTGGGAAAGTTTTTCACTAAGAAAAGGCACTAAGCTAAACAGTGCATCTGGTAGAATAACTTTTAAAAAATTCTAGCTTTTGAAAGCTAAAAAATAGCTATAATCAAAAGTTTTAAAAAAGAAGTTTTTCAAAAAACTGCTTTAGCTTTTGCAAATTTAAAGACAAAATTACCCCGCAACTATTTTATATAATATCAACTAATAATCTTTGATATTAAATTAAATAAAGTTAATATAATTAGTGTAATATATGTGCTATTTATTCAATATTTATTTTTTTATTATGGTTGTGCATACATTTTAAATATCTATTAATAATATACATATAATTACTATTTATAAAAAAGAAATTCATATAATAATAATAATATTTAAAATTAAAATAAATATTATAAAAGCACATATATAATTATTTCAACCATAAAGAAAATAATACACGTAATTAAATATGCTATTAATATATAATTTTTATTTTAATCAAATATAGATATAATTAAAATCATCTTATACATATTTAATTTGATCAAAAATATAATTTGGCCTTACACTACAAGTCTACAGCAGTTTTGATCAAATATTATTGTTTTTGACAGCAACTTTTCACAAAAGTTTGCCAAATAGAAAAAATAGCTTTTAAAATAGCAGCTTTTTATACAATTATAAAACACAACACTTTTTGAAAAGATAAAGCACTGCTAAACAGAGCATTAGCATAAGGATTTCATTTCAACAATTGGGTACTTTTGGCAGGGCAAATTATAGATGCTGGTCCATGATGTCCTACTTATTCTTGTGACTAGCGATAATAAGTAGGATTCTTGAAATTTGTGGTTTTGTATTTCAAACATATGATATAGTAGGAGATGGATGGTTTTTGTGCCTTGAATTCCAATGCTGCTAAAAAGAATCTTTACCTTTGACAGGAAATATTTCAGAAGCTTCACATTTGGAGACTCATTGCTTCAGTATTTGCCTTTTCATCAACCCCAGAGCTAATTTTTGGATCATGTTTGCTCTATTATTTTAGGGTGTTTGAGAGGCAGATTGGCTCAAACAAACACTCAGTTAGTATTTTTTTCAAACACATGCAGTACATTTTACATTATTTCTACCACACAAATGTATGTTTTTCCTAGTTAAGTGTGTAGACTCAATCAACGTTGATCATCTTTTTTTTTTTGAAAGATGAAGTTATCATCATCTTTGGTAGGTCTTTCTTTGAGGTTGTAGCACAAAATATTTGGGTAAGTTAAAGTTAACAGTTTACACTATCTACAGCACTTGGTAGGAAGAATTGGTGACGATTGACAAATGATTGATAAAATCGAATACAAACACTTGAAATAGAGCTTTGACATTTGGGATGATGAATTTCATTTTAGCTATTTTTTATATTTAAGAATGGCATGTATTGTAAAATGTAATTTATAGAACTTTTGAATGTCTGCAATTATGTTTTGTTATCTTTAGCTTGGTGCTTCAACTTTATATTTGCTTTGCGCAAATTTTAACCACTAAACTTCTACTTTATTGTATTTTCCTAAACTAAAACCCCTTTTCTCATGTCTTAAACTTCAATAGATGCTATTCTGACACTTGCTTTATATTGTCTTTGCATTTCATCCTTCCAAGGTCTAATATGCTTTCATTTTAATGTTATAGTTCTTCCACTTAACTCTAAAATCTTTGGTTTCTATATGCTTCTCAAAGAAGAAACCTAATAACATGAGTAATTCTCTCTGTAGATTTTTGTTTTCTAAATTATATGTTCTTATATGCAACGTATCTTGTTCATCCCTCCTTTTAAATCGTTCACATTTCTCCCCACACATTTCACCTGTTTAAAGGCATATTGGGAAATGGAAAGTTTATAGTTTTAATTAGATGGGGGATTGTAGACTATGGTATGTATGTAAATGCCTATCCTATTTAGTGTTAAAGTGTCATTGATCCTAGAAAGTAGAACACATATTTTCATTAGAATAACATGTGCCCCACATTCTCTTTTTCAAATGGATGTAATTTGATCATTTGTTTCTTTTGCACTTAACACTTGCAGATATTCATCTTGTTTTCTATATTAGTATCATCATTGTTTGAGATCCTAGCTTTGGCGTACCTTCAAGGTATGTTCTACAAGAGACTTCTATGGTGCATCTTAGAATTATCACATGAAATTGGCTTCAAGAGATGAAAATTATTTTTTAAAGCTAAATGTTACTTTGTCTTGTAAGAACTGCTTTCAAATTTCCTAGAGTCCCTAATACCCTTTCTTGCTTGGTCATATGCTCTAAGGTTCTTCTCTTGCAATTGATAATACTTGTACGGGATTAAAAAAAACTATAGACAATTAATAGGTCAATAAATCAATATTTTGATAAGCTGGATAAAATAAATGTCTAACAGTCAAAATTGATATATAATGGGACGCTAGTCAATGATGGTAATCGTAGATAAATTGTTCAGAAACAAATGTATGACGCTAGGAGAAAATAGCTAGAAAGTCGTATATAAGATTATTAGAACACTTGCAATTTAGAAACAAGGATGATAATTTCACAGTTAAAAACTGAGAGAAATTAATGGAATTGAATGATATTAAACACATGAGTGGTTATTAGATTGATTCAAAAAACTTAATAGCAAGAATGTTAAAGTAGTAAAAGAGCACAACATCAAACAAGCTATGGTATAATAGCTGTGTGTATGGGTCTATGATTTTAAATATTTCATGGAAAGTAATTATAAAGGAGCAATCACAACCACAATCCTTATCCCCAAAATGCCCCATAATAACTGTATCAAAATAGTGAAGAAGCAAGAATGTATGGGCCTAGTGCACCAAGAATGTCTAGAACCATTTCAAGAAAAATAAAAAGCTTTTGTGTACTTAGTTATACCACAAATCTTCAACTTCTTGACAACCTTTATCATCAAATGCGAGAATAACAATATTTGTCTTAACTTGAACATATTACATTATTAAAGACTAATTTTATTATTAAAATAATGTCCTACACACACCAAGAGAGAATATCTAACAATTTTAATATGACATTTGTCTTGAGCTTTATCATCGAATTCAATAATACTATTGCCTTATGCACAAAGGGCTTTTTCTTTTCATCTAGGTAGGTGAAGTCAATCAGAAAAAGAGCAGTCTTAATTGTTTTTGAGACTTTAGTTATATAAAGGGAGATAATGATCAGAATGTAAACCTAAATACCCCTCACTTTCTCAGGAGACTCAGTCTCCCAGGGGTGTGGGCAAACCTTAGTGAAGATACTGAATCTCCCAAGAGTGGGAGGGGTTACTAAGAGGATACTTTTAGGCAAGTCCTATACAAATAAGCACAAAAGAATAGTCTCATGTAGAAAAGTCATGAGAAGTTCTTGGGCCAAATATGTAAATAGTTGACCCTAAGTTATAGAGGCGCTTTTGGGATAAAACATTGTGGTTAATTATGAGAACTTCATAATTGAGCATGTTTTAACTAGAGTAGTCGTGAAATGGGTGACTTTTTAGGAAGTACTCAAGTCACATGATTTTCTAAAACCAAAGCTGATGAAGAAGGAATAGAAGAAGCTACAAGTGAGAAGAAGAAGATGAAGCGGAATAAGAAGGAAAGATAATCATGGAAAGAAACTTTTTACTTAATTCATCAAAAGCTTTATAGAACTCAACAATGTTGCAATATATAGAGATTGCCTTCGAACAATAAAATACAAAAAATAAAAAATTTGCAAAAAATCATAGATAACATAAAATATAAACGAACACTAAATGAATTTAACAGATTTTTCTCCCAAATAGCTAGTTGAAAAAGTTATTTTATAGTACCTACTCTAAACATAGGCAAGTTTAGTTGTTTCCATTCTCAAATAAATTTAACACCCCGTCCTGATCCTCAGTCAAGAATTGTAAAAATAGCTAAATGAAAAAGTTGTTTGAGGATATCTAGTACCTTATGTGGTGCAGAGAGTAATAGATGAAGAATATATGAAAGGTGATAATAATGTAATGGGGAATGAGAGACTTGATTTTCTCTGTACTATAAGTAATTCTCTACAAGTACATGTCACATGAGATCATATACTTGTCAAGATCCAAATTTTTAGATTTATTGTTGATGAAAAAGAATTATAAGAATGATAAAAGAATGATTATTATTGAAGAGAAACATCTTTGCATCATATAACCAGAAAATTTTAGACAAAACTATGTTGGAGAATAAGATTACCTATTTATCCAGTGATTGGAAGAGTGCTCTTTGAAATGTTCCAAAAAGGAATGGAGAGGTACCCATAGTTGATCAACTCCTTCATTGCATCGACTATATAGAAGCGATTTGTCTAGTGATCTTAAATTTGACCATATTAGGCATAAATAACTGTTTTGTATTTGAATCAAAATGCCACCTTACTAGAAAGCATATAGCAAGAGTCACTAGGTAATGATTGGTTCTAATGTTTTGCAGCTTTGATTTAGCTCAAATAAGCCATGACAGTCTTTCTAGGGAGTTCTAAAGTGGCTTACTATATTTTCTAACTGCAGTCAATTATCATTTTGTTTGATTTTAAGACCATCTGGCTGCTACATTGGCATTATTATAATCAACTTCATTGTAAGATTGTAATATTGTGTCAGATTTCTACTTATTTAACTTAGATATTGATATCTGTATTCTTTTTGCAGAACCCTCCTTGAGTAGACTGGCATCTGGACCTTATGGTCTTATATTTGCTTCTTTTATACCATTCTATTTTGATATCCCAGTTACGTCTAGGTTTCGCATATGTGGCGTAAGTTTGTCAGACAAGTCTTTCACATATTTGGCTGGTCTTCAGGTCAGCTCTGAGTAATCAAATCCCATTATCATGTAGATTATGTTTTGCAAACTAACTGCAGCAGTTGTTTGTTCCTTACGTTAGCTTCTCTTTTCATCCTGGAAAAGATCACTTGTGCCTGGCCTATGCGGTGTGTTTGCAGGGTCATTATATCGTTTGAATCTACTTGGCATTCACAAAGTTAAGGTCAGTTTGCTCAAATCTGTAAAATGTGATGGATTTGTCCTAAATTGCTTTGTTGGCTTGTATTTCAATGTATTTCAGTGTTAAGGTTTTCTCCATTTTAGTATACCTGCCTCATGCTCTGATTTTTTTCATCTCTTACTAGTTTGACCTTCCATTTTTTGTGGTACTAACTAAATCTTAAGGCTTTATTTACATTGGCTTGTTTTCTCACATTTAACATTGTTTGCGCAGCCGCTTTGACAAAAAATGTTTAAGATAGAAAGCTACATGTTACAGCTTCAAAAAGTTTGAACTTGGTGTTCAGATATGGTTAAGATATTTAATGTGATGTTTGACACTAGTTAGTATCACAGCCTAGGGGTTGCAAACAGCCATATTGGTGTCTGGGTAATATTTGGAGGAGAAGAATAAGATACCTTAACGTCTTAGGGTATTCAATTTGATAGGCCCCCAAGACATTTAATTCCTACTATTTTATTTATGGGGAATCTATGTACATGCTGCAAAAACTTTAGAGGGATATACATATAGGACATCTAATTTATGAAAAGTTATACATTTCACCAACAAACTTTAAATATTATGTCTTCCACACAAACTTCTTCAAATATTATGTATTTTATATTTTCATTAGCTACCATCTAATCATGGTTAGTTCAGGCTTTAACAATAGTTAAATCGCGGGACATTGGTCACCGATCTCTGGTCGATGGTCACCTGGAGCCCGTCACAAGCCATGAGTGGATCATGTCGGAGTTGAAGGAGGGAAAGAGGAGGAAACCAATAAAAAAATTTTAGTTTTGGGAGAGAAATTTAAATTTTAGGAAGAAAATTTAAATTCAATGGAATATTCCATTTGGAAAATAGAATATTCCATTTGGAAAATAGAATATTCCATTTGGGTACTTATAGAATTTAATGATAGGTGTAAAACATGTAAATATTAAAAATATTTGTTTGAAATGCGTAATATTTAAACTTTATTGGTGAAATGTATAATTTTCTAAAACTGTATATATTACACCCAGTTCAAAATTCAAATACATTCTTTTCCATATTTCAAATTTTATAAACAGAGTGGTATGCAGGTAATGTACAAAGTTTTTTGTGACTTGTAAAGAGAGTATACAAAGTATTTTGTGGCATGTATGCTTTATTTATTTGCACTGCCTGCCATCTACGTAAAAGCACTTATTAAAGGTTAATTGATTTATGAGGCTCTAGTTTCTTACATGGTTGTTTAAGAAATATGAGTCATTTCATGTCGATCCCTGAATTTCAAGTTTTATTGCTATTTTGTCCATCCATCTCATAGTATATTGCATGACTGGTCGAATTTGATGAAATATTTAATTGGTGACAGAACTGGTTGTGTACACCCCTTTAAAAACACTGGAATATCCCTCATTAGTCTTTTATAGGTGCATAAGTTAAATGAGTGTAAAATCAAAAATCTGGATAATGTTAACCAAAAATGCTAGGTGGACAAAACAACAATAAAACTTGAAGCTAAGGACCTATGTATATTGATTCAAATTTAGTGAAATACTGTGCAAGAACCTTAATATTTTAGGGACCTATAAGCAGTACAGAGTTACCCTTTATTACATTTTGAAGCTCTTTAAATTCATGGGAAAAGCTTTAAAAATTTTAAAGAATTTATTTCATTTCATAAATACACTTTCTTGTCTGATTCTCAACTTCGGGATTCATTCTTCCCTATAACTCTACCCTTATTACATCTAAAACAAAAGCATTTTGTTGGCTTTTCAATCATAATGATGAACTAAGCATGTTTGAGATGAAAGAATAAATGTTTATTGAAACCCTCATATTATTATCTAATGATTGAAGCTTGGAGTACATTGCCAAATTCAGTGAATATAAGACGTGATGTGGAGAGACTAAGAGCCCCGTACGACCTTATTCGAACTTCGAGCTGGGTTAAATAAAGACATACAACGTGAGTTATTTTTATATCGTGTTACCATGCTCGAGGAGCCCTATTAGATGATCTAGGACTATGAGCGATTTGAGAGATCTTCTGCTGGAATAAAATTAACCGGAACTGACATAACAGTTGGCATTTTAGTCACTTGTATGAAAGGGGTGACTTACAGTCATTTTAGATACATAAATATTCTGAACTGCTATCTATCAGAGTTCAATTTCTTTGAAGTGGAAATCCTTTCAGCACTGCCATTTTCAATAGTTTGAATGTAGGAGATCCCTATTCTGCTTTCTGTACCAAAGAACAATCATAGAAATTATTATCAAACTATGGTTCTTTTTGTACTGGCATATGATTATTATCATTATCAACTTTCTCGATATTACTCTCAATTTTTCTTTTCAAAATATTTATCAAACATCTTATAATGATTTATCAAACAAAATATGAATGATTCACAGTTTCCAGAGAATTTAACATCGTTCTTCTCAAGATTATCCTGGTCCTCATTTGCCATTTCGCGACCTCGAAACACACCTACCCATGTGGCTCGTGAAACAGAGGTAAAGTTTAGATACCTGAACTTACTCATAACTCCTAACTGAACTCAACCACCGTAACATTCACATTATTTTTCCAGAACAATCATCCTTCAGCACGAACCCCAATTTTCGAGCCATCTGAAGCCTTTGTTGCCCAACTAGTTTCCATGGGGTTCGACGGGAGTTCTGCGCGACAGGCTCTCGTTCATGCACGAAATGACATCAACATCGCTACAAACATTCTTCTTGAGGCCCAGGCTCGTTGATATCTATATGTGGTTCGGCTTTTCAACAGTAATTTTCTGAAAGAAGACACATGCTTGGCTCGCTACTGAATTATGAATAGAAGAGCATTTGCTGCCTACTTATTTCTGCTTCTAAGAGCTTCTATGGCTATTCCTTAGTTGAAAGATGCTTCAATCGTTGCGATTAGTCTTCGTGAAGAAGTGTTGGAGCTGTGATCTTGTCCCAATGGACATCACATATTGGTAATGTAGTTCTTATTTTCTTTGAGATCCTTATTTGATTTTGTTATTTGAGAAAATTTATTACCTGCAGGAAGAGTTCTTTTGAGAGCGGTCAATATTTATCGACCAAGACATGGCATATCTCTTCTAAATTTATGTTTCATGTTATTTATGAAATGAAGTCCTTTGATGTTGCACTCATTTCGAAGTAAAACTTGTATTTAGAAGTAAAATTTGTTATCTCGTTATTTGTGTAAAACCTAAAATATAGGTGATAATTATATCAAAATTTGCAAGAGGTGAAATACATTGAAGCTTGTGTTGGATTTAGATTAAAAATATTGACGAGATAAATTAACTTTGGTTGAGATCCTTGGAATTCAAAAATGAAGGTAGATTTTAAAAATGAAGGTTGATAATTATTTTCCCGCCTTTTGGCTACGAGCAAGTGTACAAAGCGTGGAACTTTGAGGTTTACGGTACGAGCAGAGAACTCGGGATTGGGTTTTCTTTGACGGGGCTTTCGAATATTTATACATGAAAGTTATTGTCATTGATCTTCTTATTGAATAGAAAAATATCCCCTATTGTATTTGACTGCTTCAAGTAATTCGAGAAAGTTGAAAATAGTCGAATAGAATAATATCTTCTCATTGATTGTTTTTATTTCAATTGCTTCACGTGTATAGTGTTTTTTTTTTGTTTTTTTTTGTTTGATAGTGCTCCACGTGCGAAGTTGAGATCTCGACTTTGCTATCAACTGGGTAGTTTCCAAATCAGGATGAAAGTTTTAATCGAAAATGCACGACCGACAAGTGGTTGAGTAGATTTTGTGCAGCCTCCGAGGGGCCGTGATCGAAAGATTGTGCTTGGGAGGTTTGATTTCAAATAGCCCATATCGATCGATCTCATATATGCATACAAAATGATGAGAAATTCACATTTGCCATCTATAAATTTGTGAATTCACGTACAGTCAGAACTTAAATATAAGATGAATGACCTTAAATTTGTAAATAGTATATTTTACGCGTCTTCACTGACACTTATGAGCTTGAGTTAGATGAAATGAAATCCGACTATTCGTATAATTAACTTGAGTTAATTTAGATGACAGTGGCTGTTATTCCATTTATTTTATCTGTAAAAAAGAAAATGACAGCAAGAAATTGTTCATCTTCTTCACCGTCAGCGGGTTGAAGATGGCTTCATACATGGTATTTACTAACGTGAGATTCATTTCACTTTGAAGTTTTAAAGGAAATGTTGAATTGGATCATGGATTCAGGATTCCAGATTCCAAAGAAATCTAAAACTAAAGGCATGTTTAATGGAATAGAATGATTATTTTATTCTATTTTTATTTTTTATAAAATAATTATTTTTATATTTATTTTCGTAAAATAATTATTTTATAAAATTTTCTGTTTTATATTTCATGGAATAATCGTTTCTTTACCTCACTCAAATAATAATTATTTTTTATAAATTAAAAATATTATTTCAAAATTATCATTATTAACATATACATATACATTTGTATATATATGCATTATTATATATGCACTATATATATATATATAAATTATATTTATTTAATTAAGTATAAAATTAAATTTAATAATAATAAATAATATTATTTTATTTTTTCTATTTAGTTCTTATTCATATTTCATTCCATTAAAGTAAATAAAAGAATTATTATTTCATTTTTTTGAACAACAATTTTATTCTTATAAAACAATAATTATATTTTAATTTTATTAAAATAAATATACTGTAAATATAGTTTGTATGAATTCAAGAATTCAAATACAAGACAATAATAATACCATCATTTCATTAATTAATTACTGAGAAACTCTTTAATGAACATTTAATTACATTTTAATCCACATTTTCAAAAAATTTATTGAAAACATATTTGGGTCCTTTCACTTGTTTTTATAAATTTTTAATTTTCGCCCTCTTTTAAGTGATTAAATTTTTTCTTTTAAAAAAGTCTCTCTTGTGCATGTGCGCAAGAGAGAGAGAGAGAGAGAGAGAGAGAGAGTGCCCTCTAGGGAAAGGGAGGGTGGGAGAGAGAGATGAGATCAATGGTAAATGTGAAATTTAAAAATATGATAATAAAATATTTCCGTAAATGCTAATGGAAACTGTTAATTTGAATTCTTTATATAATAATAATTAAATTAAATTTCGAAAACCTTTCAGCAAATTGTTAAAAATTCAGGTATCATTAGAAGCTGCACAAATATATTAGAATGACAATCAAACTATACAAATTTAACAAGCAAAACAAAATGCAGCATCACCTCATCACCTTCTCTTTTTCTGCTCTGGAAGAACCAGTCCCAGCTCCCTACACTGCTGCTCATCTGGCCGCAAGCTCTTCGGTACAGCGCCGAATGCTCGTCGTGCAGTCTCGATTCCTGAAATAGTTTGATGCAGTGATGCAGACACATCTTCCAACTTCTTCTTCAGGTTTCCCGTTTTTATGAATGTCGGCAGCAACGGATTCGATGATATCGAAGAAGACCTCCTCGAAATCAACTGATTCAGCTCAGCCGCCATGACAAATCTCTCAGTGGCCGCCTCCCAAGAGAGCTCATGCCTCAACTCATCTGTAACTGGAATGGGCTCTTCAGCAAGAGCTTGAAGTGTTAATTTCACAAACTCGTCGCCATTACTGAACTGGTGACAGTTGGGAAACTGCTTGAAGAACTCGTTTGAGGGATGGTTTGCACACACGACTATTTTTCCCATTGCCAGAGCTTCGGCTGTGGTTGTGCAGACAACATCTGTCGTGCTCGGATTCAAAAATACCTTGTAGCTGTAAGGGAAGAAGATTAATCAAAAGGATGAGGAAAAAACGGATTTTCACCTATGTGCTCTGGATTAAAGGCAATTTAGATTAATCCAATAGAATTTCGAGACATTACATAGATAACACAGAATTGAATTGTTGATATATGTTCATATTTACAGCTGGAATACAGAAAGTTATAAACATAGATTGGATTCGACTATGTAAGAAAATAAAATTGTTCATAGACTATAACTTTAAAATTTTTAGGACAGCTGTTAACTAGAGATTCAACATGGTATCAGAGCAAGGGCCTCAAGCTTGAGCTTTTAGGCCGGTCGGTAACCGGAAATCCAAATCCAACAAACTGATAGCATAAGTAGTCCCTCACCTAAATCTTCATATTAAAAAATGAGTATTCTGAATATGTCTGAGAAGAAAATACCTTGGAGACAAACATTGGGCCTAATATACAAGCAGACATACATTAATCTAAAAACTTAGGCTAATAAAAAGGGTCATCAATTGTATATTAACAATTTATTGTTGAATATCCAGTATAGGATAAAAAGAATTTTAGGTGCACAAATGTAAATAGAGATATTTTTTCTTATCGTGTATGTAAAATGAAGGAGTGAAATGTATAAAATTAATCAGTGCCAAAAACTGGGCTAATTTTATACAATTAGAGTTTTAGAGCTTTTCAATGTGTTGGATATACATCTAAAGATTTGGGTGTCTAATGATTAAATAAGAGTATAAGACTTATCATGCATGTAAATCTCCCTGGATTTTCTCTACAAAATTGTTGCAGTAGGCTTTATGAGTACTATTTCATATTATCTCCACTGTTCAGTAACATCAATTTTAACAACTTTGGCCTTCTCTTGTCCTTCCTAGCCTCTGTATTTCAATGTGCCCTACAAAACCATCATTATGCATAACTATTTTGAGGGAGTTAAGAGTTCTCTAGTAAAAACCCCATAGATAAGCATACATTAATCTTTTAATAAGATTGATTTAAGGGTTAGCAAAGATAGGTGAACAATAAATATAACATAGTAATGATATAGAAAATCCATGGAAAGTAGTCTGTAAGGGTATAGAAGATTAACTGCAGTAGCCTACAGTAAACCTACTTGATTTTCCTTTATTATTGCCACACAGAACATCCAGTGTGATAAAATTTAGGGAGAACTACATGACAACCCTAAAAAAGGGCCTTTTACTTATTTAACTTTTAAAATTAGATATTTATAAACTTCATCCCATATTTTGAATACATAATTATGAACAACAACTTCTCATAATAATAATGGCTAAATCTTCCTTTCCTTAATTATGATAAATGACTAGATCTTCACCAACTTGATAGAAAAAGTGTAGTTTGTAATTATGCATTCACGTATGAGAAGACATATATAAATATCTAATTTTGGGAGCTAAACGAGTAAAAAAATTCTTCTTTAGGAGTGATATGTAATTCCCTCTAAAATTTATACATTCTCCACTACTTTTTTAACTGAAGGGAATTCTAAACAAGTAAGCACAACTTGAACCCTCACAAATATATTCTCTAGCAAGAACCAAATGTATGTTCTAGAGCATTTTATATGAAGTCTTAGTGACTTACTCTTGAAATATCTTATCAGCGTGATCACGACCAGGGTGAACTCTTACAACAAATTTCAAATTTTCTGCAGCTTGTGCAATTTCTGCAGAATCTTCGCCATTACCATATAAATCCACCTGAATTCCACATAATTTGCTTTGATGCCTGGATAGTAGCTTCAGTAACTCTTTGTAACCTTTACTCCAAACCATCTTTCCAATGTAATAGGCACCTTTACAGAATAAAGAATTTCCATCCTGTTGCAGCCCAGTATTTGTCTTGCCAATCTCAAGAAACTTGGGGTTGACACCATGAACATTACATATAACAGATCTTGGAAGATCTTGTGTGGCACCTGATAATCTAATATTCTGTAATTACCCAGAAGTCAGCATTGAAACCCCCAAAAGAATGAGCATTTAGTTTAATTGCAAGCATCATTTCGAGTATAGAAGTTTTAGAATGGAAACATGAAAGCTAGCAAGAGGACAGCTATAATCTGCTCAAATAGAATCCTAATAAACTGGTAAGGTGAATAGCATTCATTTGTAACAACCTAGTCCAATGAGGGTGGGTAGTGATTGCCATAACCAAGGGCTCAAAGAGTGTGCGAATCCCTACAAGCTTCTAGAATAGAAAAGAGGTTCCGCATTGGAAAGGGAGTGAGGTTATTTTACAGGGAAGGCTCCATGCTAAGTAGATAACATGTTAAGACACTTTTAGAGGACAAAACTGTGAGGGTTAGTACAGGCTAGCCCAAGGAGATGTTGGGCAGGTCACGACACCATCCCTCACTCACACACTTATTATTTAGTTCAATTTAACAAGCTGAATCTCATCTCACAAACATAATGATTTAAGTGACATATCTAACAGGAATGAATCCTAATAATACCAATCAGGTTTTTAATTGTAGCTAAACAACAGTAGGTAGACAAGAGCACAATTATAAAAGTAAGCACAAAAGGGATAGGATGAAAGAAATTGGCAGCATTAAGATAGCCTCATCATACATATGAGCCTTAAACAAAGAGAAAGTGCACCACGTGAATGAAACCACCCACGAAAAAAGTAAAGAAAAATGGTAAAAAAAATGCAATTCTTACCCACCACATCTCTCCCAACTAGAGAAGATGAAGTACACATTAAACATGTAGGTATCATAACTTAGTAAATTGATCCATGAGTATCAATGTCCAATGTAAACACTCATCATTTGGGAACCATAAGTTGCATGATGTGCACAACATAAACCTAACGAAAATGAAGAATCATAAGGCAATTTAATGGATATACACAATTTACCTTGTCACAATAAATGTAGGTAACCCAG
This sequence comes from Apostasia shenzhenica, assembly GCA_002786265.1. Taxonomy (NCBI): domain Eukaryota; kingdom Viridiplantae; phylum Streptophyta; class Magnoliopsida; order Asparagales; family Orchidaceae; genus Apostasia; species Apostasia shenzhenica. The sequence goes on along the minus strand of KZ452014.1, from coordinate 1,977,742 downwards.
CAATTTGCATATTTAAGGAAGTAAGAAATGAATCCGTTCTTCTCTCTCTTCACATATTCCAAATAATTTGTGTGAACAATCCCTATTACTCTCCGAAATTTTGATTTCCATTTCCGACCATGATGATACCACGTGAGGTGCTCAGGTTCCTCGAGTACGGCAATATCAGCATGTTCATCAGGAATGCATTCCGTGATATCTCCAACAGGTAAAATGCTCCTCAAATCCTTAGAAAACTGAAAATCACCAAGAAGGATAAGGACTTGTAATTTGAAGTGGAGATAAATAGGAAATGTCTCTATCACTTTCATACACCAACTTACTATCAACCAGGTTAACATCATTGAAAGAATATGAAATCATTAAAAGCAACATTTTATAAGTAAATTTGAAGTGACAAATCTGCTAACTAAACCAACTTTACATTAAGGAAAAGACAAGTGACACCATTATGTTAACATTATAACAATTTATCATCTTTCCATGTCAATTAAGTGTATCAATATGCAAAACGTTTAGAAAAATAACAGTTCGCAAGGATTCAATGATAGAATATGATTCCTTCTAGAAAGTGCAATCCGGTGGATCAGGCCTAGAACATTATTTACCTTTCCAGGATAGAAACATATCATGAATCTTGAGACAAAATCAATGCTTGCCTCAAGCCATTGGCGAACATAATTTTCTTGATCTGCAGGTGAAGCAAATTGCATATTATTTGGATAAACTAAGTGCTGATCATTTGAAGAGAGCCATGGAATGACCAAGGTGACCTCCTTGTCATCATTCTTTGCAAGATAAGCAGCACGAAACAAGGGGTTTACAGCAGTTCCAGTCATCCATGGAAGACTTGCAGTTGTAAATATAGCGATATGCTGTTTCTCTAACATCTTGATCAGAGCTGCCTATACTGGCGGAACACTCATTTGAGCAAATTCTCCACACAGCTGAAGTGCATGCTGAGTAAAACCACAAATCCTGCATAAAGTAACATGAAAATGTCATCTTATCATGCAGCCAAACATCTAATGAGAGAAATTTCATTGCATATCAAGGATAAGTATTTAAAATTTCATTGCATATCAAGGATAAGTATTTAAAATTTCATTAAGAACTGTCTTAAATGAAGACAGTCATACATGAGTATTGACATGCATGACAACAAAGAATGAACCACAATTTAACAACAATAAATTCAGCATATGAAAGCACAGAGTTCTGTTGGCAGAGTTCTACTGGAAAGGCACATGAGAAATTGTCCCACATTTGTAGTTCAAGAAGTTATGATGTTGATATATAAGCAGTGGCCCTTACAGCCTTACCCATTGGCCGATACTTTTGAGTTAATAAATATCAATCACTTATGTATTGAGTCTGAACTTGGTCCCCTGGTATTTCCCCCTTTATAACAAATTCTCGCTTAACATGTGAGACAATTTATTCTTGTGCTTCTCTTATCACTTACCAGGCCTAAAAGTCTGTTAGGAACCGCTTCTTGCACTAGTGGTTCCCTCTCTTGAGACATCACCGGGTAATCACTTCTTGCCCTCTTCGGCCACAGGTCGTTACATAATATCTTTAAGAAATTTAATATCGCAATCTTTAAACATATCTTTACTCATCCCATTTGGGAATGCGAGATAAAAGGCATATGCCTTGTCAAGGGGTTGGCGTCACGAAGTCTGAAATAGACTACGATTTAATTAAAGGTATTATTATTTCATAAAGAACTCATAATCTCATAAATATGAAGATTATTTTAAATAAACATTGCTCAGTTTAGTGGAGCAGTAGCATAGCAAGGCACAAGGCTCCACTATAATAGTTTTGCATAATCTGACATATTATTCAAGGAGTTATATACTTTGATATATTTATCAATGCAGTTTCTTAAGCTCTTACATCAGCATAATTAATGCAGGACAGCATGCGGATGCGTCCTAAACAGAGATCAATAAATAAGATTAATGGATAACATAAAGTGTTACAAGAATGGATACCAATGATGATTTCGTGATAATCAAGATAACTTCAATTTCGCAGATAAATTAATTTTAAATATTTAAAAAATAAGTTCAAATGATATGTAAATAATTTACCAACAAATTTAAGACAACGACATCTCAATAGATCAGAGCCAAGGTACACGATAAGGGGTATTCTGATAATAAAATATTACGCAACAATAATTTAATTCACACAGTAATTTCAGGATAACGCAAGCGAGCAAATCAAATAATTCTAGATTCAGAGTATCAACTGTCCCTCGAGAAATTTCAAAAATAAATATTAGGCTTGAGAGTTACCTTTACCAGGGATCTAAATCTGACAAGTTCAACTACAAGGGAGAGTGACTGACGAAGGCCGGCGACTCAACACAGAGGTGAAGGCAGAGGCAGGCCGGCAGCAGAGGGGATGAACCGCTGCAACGACAGCGGAGGGCGGGCGAAGCAGGCGGAGTAGGCGGAGCAAACGGGTACAGGCGGATATGAACGTCGAGTCGGAGCATCCGGCGGCGGCCGACACGGCCTGCGAAGTGGCCCACGCGGGACGCGATGGCAGAGGCGGACAGGATTGGCGCGGTTGAGGAGCTCGCCGACCGTCGGCGAGGGTGCGGCCGAGCGAGGCGAGATCGACGGGGAGGCGCAGCGATGCGGGCGGGCGCTGGGAACGATCCGAGCCGAACAGATGGGAAAAGGAATGAGGCTGGAAATTGAGAGGGGGCATGTATTTATGCGTTTGAAACAGTGGAACAGAGATTCTCATGTATGGTCCCAATTTTTCCAAATGTATAATATCAAAATTCAAATTCAAATTAATTTCATTCTAAAATTAAAAATAAATAATAAATAATATAAATCTATACATTTATATAAATTTATTATAATTAAAATTTAAATTATAAAAATAAATACGAAAATAAAAAAATGATAATATACTGATCAAAAATAGTAGAAAAAAAAACTAGATAAAATATTAATTTGAGATTTGAAATTCCTACTCAAATAGATTAAGAGGAGATTTTGAATTGAGATTAATTTCCTCCAATCAAGCCATATGTCAAATCTGTTGATGTCAATTCTCCATCCAGATCGATGTCACGTGGTGATATCTCGAGTGTTGAGTGTGGACTCTGCCTGGAATAAATCAATAGTGTGATGGCATCGTGTCGCCACCAACTCTCCCTTGGTACGAAGAACTTGACCCCATCGAGTAAGGGTCAACTCCACTGCAGTATCTCTCTAGCAAGTCAGGATTAAGCTGGTGTAACTCATTTTTGGTGATCAAAAAATCTTTTAATGCTAACAAACTTTTCTGCCTAATCAAATATCTCTGATAACCTTAATTTTTAATTGAGATTATCTGATCATTGAGAATATGCTCAATTAACTCTTCTTTAATAGAAAGCTGTAAAAGTAGACACTTAGAGGTGAGTTTTCTCTCAATAAAAGAAAAATGCTCAAATTAATCACTGGGTATTACTATTGATTCTTTGTAAACCACCAAATCTAAAATGTTAAATGTAGCACTAATCCCAACATTTGATAATAAATCAATCACATATGCATTTGACTCAAAGTTTCTTTAATATTTTAAATGAATTTGCCCCATGAATTTATAGCTTCTTAATGACCGGATTTAACCCGAATCATCTTATAATCACTCCCAAAAAATTTCTATAACTTTTTATGAGCATTTGCTAATTTTTTATAAGTTTTATTGCTTAGCTTTATTTTTTTACTGATCTATTAACATAACTGTCAATATGGTCAGGAAATGATTGTACAGATTTGAAAACTCTAAGGTATAGTGGTAAGAGAATAAGTTTATTAGGAGTTATAGGCTTGTAACCATCACAATTTCAAATAAACTCATACCAACAGACCTATTGACAGAATTATTGTGTAAACTTAGCTCTAGGTATGATTAGATTCTAATTCTTACCATTTTCTCCTATAAGATCCCAAATCTTGAGTCGCGTGAGTTAGACTCAAACTCAAAGCTTTTGAATTTGAGCTAGATTTAATTTGAGTTAACTAAAATCTATTCAGTTTCAAGTTGCATTGTACTTAATTTTTAATTTAAATATTTATTTTATGTACATTATATATTAAATATAATTTTTTGTTAAAATTATATGTATTATATATATACTTTTTCATTCATAAAATATCTTAAAAATAATTTAGAAAGCTTAAAAATGTACAATTTTATTGCAACCTAGTTGACTTTGAATCATAATAAAATCAAGTGAAGTTCGAGTTGGAGTAAAATGTAGGTGAATTTAATATTCAGCCTTAAACTGGTTCCTACGAGTCTTTTAGAAGGATTTAAACTAATCCAAATATAATTATATCACTTAAATTTCATATCTCAATTTTCTTTTAAGAAAAAAAAATCATATTCAACCATAAAAGCAGAAATCCTTTCTTTTCTCCATCCAAATATTTAGAATTCATAGGCTTTGCACTTAAAAAAATAAAATAAAATAAAAATCGTTTTATAAATTTGTATTAATTTAACTTCAAAATTAAATAAAAATATTTGAAGTACAAACATAGTTATGTAGGGTTTTTTTATATTTTATAATAATATTTAAAATTTTTTATTGTAACAACTTAACATAATATTATAAAGTAATATTTTACAGTTATTTATTTATAATTTTTTTATAGTAAGATAATATACTTTTTCATTTATAAAAATAAAAAATATTATAATTGTTCACACACATACTAATAAGAAACTTAAAAAAGCTATTCATCCGTCTCACTAGCCCTGTTTGGCGCGAGGACTAAAACAGGACCAAAATGGTACTAATTTAAAAAAAACAATAATAATAATAAATAAATTTTTTAAATCATTCTACACAAATTTAAATATAAAAATATTATTTTACTTTACATACTCAATAATTTAAAATAAAAATATCAACTTTATTTCATTCTAGACCAAAATATTCAAATCGAGTATTTTGATCTAAGATGTGAAATAAAATCGAATATGTGAAGTAAAATATTATTTTTTATATTAAAATTTGTGTAGAATAATTAAAATGATTTATTTATTATTATTATTATTTTTAAATTATTACTATTTTGGTCCTGTTTTGGTCCTCGTGCCAAATAAGGAAAGACTTGTTTGGTTCGAGCTTTTCTTTTAGGAAGGCATAAAATTGAATTGTAAAAATTAACTTTGTTTCACATTCAATACAAATATAAATAATAGAATTAAATTTATTTTATATTTTACACAATTCTAAATATTAGATTAAATTTATTTCTTATAAAATCTATAAGATTTTTTTTTTCTTATCCAAAATTTAATCTTCGAACCAAATTAGGCCTAAAGTCTCCAAATTAATGGCATATTGCATAAGAGTGTAAGCTATTCATTACAGTCTCTAACAATATGAAAATTTAATAGACTTTCTGTTAAATTAAATGTAATAAATAATTTTATTCAGTATGTAAATAATATCTTAATTTAAACTAATTCAATTGAACAATAATGATACATAATTTGAACGCTTGTGTGTATTTTAATTTATTATTTTTTTTAAAATATTTTAAATTTTTTATGGCTTTTGAGCCCCACCTAGTGGGATTAAGGCTTGGTTGTTGTTGTTGTATCTTAAATTTTTTATTAGTTCAGCTATGGAACAACCAAATTTTATTTTTTTACCTGATTATTTTGAATATTTGAGAAAAATGAAAATATTATGGGTTAATTATTAAAAGGCCCAATAATTAATCCATAATTACTATTTGACCCTAAAAGTTTCAAAACTTACAAAAAGATTCCTATTTTAAAGATATTATAACACTAAAGTTCCTGTGAATTATGATTATTATATGATAGATCTCTACTATTGGTTTTTATCTCTAGGAAATATTCTGTATTAAATTTTTTAAAATTTCATTTTTCACTCTCTCCCTCTAGGCGAGGCGGCGGCATCAAGGTGGTGACAGCAAAGCTGAGTCGATGAGGCTGCAGCATCGACGAAGCAGCGGTGGCAAGGCGATGTCGATGCGGCAGTAGCATATGACAAAAGTATGAAAATTTTAAAAAGTCTTAAGAATAAAATTGAAAATATGTTGAATTTAATAGTTGAGGGACCTTTTATGCAATATTGGGTAAACTGCAGGAACCGTTTAGTAAATTTTAAAAAATTATAAATCAAATAATAATTATAAATTAAGTATAAAGACCCTTTAGTAATTAATCCTATTTTATAAGTGAAAAAATAATAAATATTTTTTTGATTTTGGCAATTTTATACTCTTAACATGAAAGAAACAAATTGAAATTTTCTGAAAGTTGAAAGATTGTCGTGTTCTTTTAGCTTATGAGGAATGAAGAACAGTACTATTATCACAGTTTTTAAAATATATTTAATTTTTTAAAAGCAAACATAATAATATAAATGAAATATTTTAAAACAGATTCTTTTTTAATGTAATAAACGTTAGATGATTATCATGGTTTAAGGATAGGATTATATTTAAATTAAGGAATAATTACGTACACGTCACACAATTTAGTTTTATTTATGTCTTACTCATCCATTCTTAGTTAATTATACTATTCACACTCAAAACATTATAAAATCTTATATACACACATTTGAGTTAAAACTTAATCAAAATCTATTTAAAAAAATATATTCTGTTAGTAAATTATTAAAATTATATTTTTACTCTTAATGATACATATTTTTTTTCTTCCTCAATACTACACTAAAGCGTTGATTTGTCCTAAAATCAATTTACGTTGCGGATGTCTCCTTCCTTTGCTGCCACCTAAACATTGATTTTAAGATTTTCACTCAAAATATATTTAAATATCTTTAAAATAATATGATAAACGGCCCAAATTTTTTGTAATCTAACTATAATTAGGTTATTGAAAAATTATGATTACTCATTATAATAGAAAAAAGTTAAAATGTATGTATATAAGATTTTATAATGTTTTGAGTGATATGTTTTTGACATAGCGTAATTAACTAAGAATGAATGGATAAGACATAAATAAAACTAAATTGTGTGATATGTAGGTAATTATCTCTTAAATTAAACATAGAGTTTCACTCAAAATCAACTCGACTGTTTTGTAGTTTAAAGTTACTTTGCTTAGAATAGAATAAATTAAACTCAAAATTAATTCAACATGTAAAAGATTTTATTTGACAGCAGTATATTTTAGAAATATTTTGATAAAAAAATACTTTAATATTATAATATAAAATAAAATAATTTTATTAATAATAATAATATTGAATGTAAAATAATTTATTTTTTAATAACCAAATTAATATATAATATAAAATAAATATAAAAATAATAATAATAATTTTTAAATTTTTTTGAGCCTATATATATAATATATATATATGCGTGTGCTTGAGAATTACATACATTAAAAAGTTTTAAAATTTTTGAACATTAATTTTGTCATTATGATTGGTGCATTGTTTAAAAGATAATGCATTTATTCAGTGTATAAAATTATTGTCTAAAAATATTGGAATTCTTTTGTGCCTTATAGCAACTTTCATATATAAGAAATTAGTGAGTTTGGCACACAGAACACAATAGTTATTTGCGAGCAAACAATAATATGTCGGACCTTCCAGTCACACTAATAATATGGATTGACCGGATGGTTTGGTCCGGCCCCTTGTTGGCTTGACCATACCATCTGATTAGGCCATGCCCAGGGTGCTGGACGGTTCGACTGCTTGTTTTGTCCACTAGCCATCAAATGCAAAATTCACAAGCAACGAATGGGGCATTACTGTTCACTTGTAAATGGCTGACGTGTTCCACGTAGCGGGCTTAATAATTTTTCGTGAGTAATAATAATAAGGAATATAATTATGAGACCAATTTACAAATATCTACATGCATCTTTTAAAATTAGCTTGTAGATGGGATATTGTAAACAATGCATATTAGATTTAAGGAAAGATTCATTCATTAAGTTGGGCCTAAACAATATTTTTGATTTGGAATGAAATAACTTGACTTTACGATGGTCCCATCGTCACTATTTTATTTTTTGAAAATTTATGCTTATTACTTCTAAATTTTTTTTATATAAAATATCATCTAAGTCAAATATTTATAAGTAACACCTCTTAAATTCAATATTTATAATAGCATCTTCAAACAGAAGTTAGAGTGAGTGTAATATGTAAACTCATATTCAAAATAGGTTAAACTAAGGTGCTGCCTGTAAATTTATATTTAATATAAAGATACTGTCTATAAATATTAGATTTATAAAATGCCATGTATAAATATTTGGCTTAATTTGTAAAAACATCTTTTTGGGGAGTTATAAATATAAATATCCCTTTTTTTAATGTTTCTTATTCATTTTATCACTTTGTTTGGAGTTATTTAGTCAAACATCAAGAAATTTTCAGTCAGTTTATTCACAAAATTGTATAAAACTTTTAAGCGTAACCTACCTTTGGGTCTCTAGATTAAAAAAAATCATATTAAATTTTATTTTTGAATAATTATTTTAGATTCCTAAGTTGACTTTTTATTTTATGTTATAGAATGCAAATATTAATTTCTCTCTCTTGATGAAATTTATTAAAAAAATAGCGCATAAAAATAAAATTAGAAAAATGGATCTAAGAGAAAACTCCTCATAATTCAAGACCTAGTTAAAACGTTTTCCCCAACATCCAACGCACATATAATTTTACCCAACTACCGGCAATTGGGCTGCGACGAATCACGTGCGTCCCACACAACTAACACACCACACGCCTTCATCTCCTTCTGCCGATCGGCCGACCGGCCGATCGAACGGCGGGCATCTGCTACGGCCGATTGGCGCGAGATCGCCACCAGCGGATAGTTGCCTATTAGCTACTTCCTCTCTCTTCTTTCTCTCTCCACTAGTTCGACGGCGGAGGAAAGGCATCGGTGAGCTACCTCGCGGTCCTCGCCCGACAGTCCGACATCATTCAATTTCCATTCTCCCAACTGAAACCATTAAATTCCATATTTTATTGGGGGGAGAAGGTGGGCTATAGCTCTCTGATTCCTTGGGTTCCGCGGTTCAAAAGGGGAAGCGAGAAAACCCTAATCGTGCCATTTGGGCTCCTATTGATACCGATCCGCAACAGGTCGACGGTCGCAGGTGTGTTGGTTTAATTTCTGTGCTGGCTTCGATTCCGGAATTTCTTGAGTTGAGATCGATGTCAGCTGATTAGGGATTTCTCGTCGTATTTCCGTTTTCCTGACGAACGTTGATTTGATTGAAGGGTTTATTTTTTGAGCTTTTCATTGGATTTGGACTCTTTGCATAGAAGGTTGTTGCTCATGGGTTCATGGTTAGAATTTTCATCAACTGGTCTCAAGATAAAGGATATATGGTAGATAATTCTATGAGCACTGATAAATGACCAAAACGAATCTCAACTTGAAGTGCACCACTTTGCTAATTTCAGTTATTTCATATTAACTTGATATAATCATTAAAGCACCACATCCCACTGCTTTCTCAATACAGATAATTTTTATCATGCTATATTATGATGCCATTATTGTTATCCACTTGTATTTCAGGTTTTTTATTTGTATGCCACAACAAATTATCACTAAAAAAATAACATCTAGATGTTTACATGTCATAACATCAGGATAACATTGAACCAAATGTCCTCTAAATTGTATTAAGAATTGCATATAAACTTGTTATTGATATGAGTTGGCGGTACTTCTGAATAATTGAATTACAATTTTATTTCTAGGCATACATTTTATAGCATTGCATTAAACTTTCCTTTGTATAGTTCATGAATGTTCTGTTGTGGACTTTGCTTCATTATTCTGTATGGATTGATCTGGTGATGCAAACTTGCATCTGATCCCTCATTTTGAAACTTTATTTGAATTTCTACTATAATAGTGGTTAAAGCTACCAAGTTGAAACAGAGCTATTTGATTTACTGTCTTTATTTATATTGTCTGTTCATATTTTCCTTAGCCTAAGTGCCACCATGTCAAGCTTGGAGGAGCCTCTCGGTCTAGAAAACTTCTCCACATGCGATGGCGCGGGCTGGCTTCAAAGATTCAGTTCGAGTGCTTGCCGACCCAGATCAGATGATAGAGAAATGGATAACTATTTGGTTGACTGCAGGGAGTGCAGCTCCTCGAACAGTTGCAAGTACGTTCACTCATTTGGTACACTATTGTTTACCAGTGTTTAGCTAAACTGTCTTATATAAACTCACATTTTCACCTTTTGCTTATGCTTATGCTTTAGTGAACCTTAGATCTACATCTCTTCATAAAAAGTTGTTACTGTATTTCTATGTTGCCATAATATGTGCTTCTCTTCTCCTTGTAGTGAAGAATTTGACTGGGAAAGAAAATCAAAGGATAGGTTTGCCAGAAAATCATTAATGTGCAGGACCTCGAGTCTTGGTAGGCGAAGGACTACCGACCATACTTGTAATACATGGTGTTCACAAGATCACTACAATAGTTTGCCCAGTGATGGTATCGGGATAAGGCATCTTGTGGATAAGGTATTTAAAAACTTTAATGTGCTTTCAGTAATCAATCATATAATAATTATTTTATTTTATAAAAACTAAATCTTGTGTTTCATATTCAGTAAAATAAAATAAGTTTTGAGGCCAGTTCTAGCATCTATTTTTTAAGATTGCTCACTTTCTTCTTTTTTGATATAAGCAACTTTGTGCATCACACTGGTTATGTCAATTCACACATTAAATCATGCGCCCCTTTTGGATGTACGTTATCTGTAATGTATTGCTAATTTCAACATTTACCTCCAATCTAATTTTATTGCAGACATAAAATAGCAGACACTACCTTAATTAGCACTATCTATATGCCTATGCAATCCCATTCTATTGCTAATTTCAACCTTTATTTTCTATTCACTTCTACAGAGTAAATGAATTAACCATCAAGCTTCTAGTGTAATTTCATTGCAACAGTATCAATTACACTATCTCAATAATAGGAAAGATATAGTGTAAGATCATTATAATAAAATGTCTATCTTCTTACTTTAAAAGTTCGAATGCCCAGAATTTATTTTATCTATTTCTTTCATTTCGTGTTCAATCTTCAGTTCTAACTTTCTGGTTGGTATCTATTGCTTTTGCCTGATATCTAAATAACATTACTGCTGAGAATTTGTCAGAATTTCTAATGAAAGATTGAATGTTGGCGCAGCAGAATTGATCTGAGTGTGTTTTTTGACGAACTATAGAACATATAAAGAAAATGATGGTGATAACAAAGAACGTGCATACGTTAACTGGAAGAAAAGAACAATGAACACATGAAATTTGTATGAATACCCTTGCAGGAAAAAAACGAGAAGAACAAGCAGAATTTAACTAATCTTCACAAAAAAGACTATAGAAGGAAGCATAGTGACAAAACAATTAGGATTTTGCAAAAACAGCTTCTATCCCATGCATGTAACTTTTTTATTTACAATAGAAGAGTAAAGGTGCTAATGTATTTTTGGATGACTTTCGCACAATTCCTCTATAGCTGACATGCGATTATGTTGTCATGCATGATCTCAGCCCTAGTAGGTTTCTGAGTCAACTAGTGTAGTCAAAATGCTGACTGAAGAACTCAATGAAGAGGATCTTTTCGAGGCCTTCTCGAACAATATAACTTTGACCCCTTATCTTCTATAGCTTGACTTGTACTTTGAGTTTTTCCATCGAGCCTTAGCTTGTACATCAAAGTACTGGCTTCTAGGAATGCATCTCTAATCTTCATCATTGTTGTTGAAAGCCTTCACTTTGTTGAATATGACCCAAGTAGCTCCTCGAAAGTGACTCCTTGAAAAAATGATACTGTCAAAGAAAGTTCCATCTTGAGATTTCAAGTCACAATCCCAACATTATACATCATGCAATATTGGATCAAAGCCATTTGAAACAAATTGGTTTCCACCATAATTGAAGTTTCGAGTTAAAACATGTTGATTAATCAGTTGTTATGGCATAGCAATATTTGAAGGGCTATGGTTCTCTTCTTTACTTAATTACGAAATAGTAAGACATGGTTACCACTTGTGTGGTATACCTGTTATACTGATTATTGCATCCTCATTTGTCTGATACTTCAGTGTTTCTAGGAACATGCAGTGAGGCTGAAGCTATATTTAAGTGTGTTTCTAGTTCAGGTTGATGCCTATCATATCAGCTCTAAACAAATTGTATTTAGGTGACAATGAATTTTCAGAATTTTATTGCGTTCCAAGTCCCTGTTTCAAAATTATTTTTAATCTAAAATTTTGCATCCTGACCAAACTGGGCCAAAATATTTGGCATTCTCATGTTTAAAACTTTCCACTGTTTTTTTTTTTTTTAATTTTTTTAATTTTTTAATTTTTTAATTTTTTAATTTTTTAATTTTTTAATTTTTTAATTTTGAGCTTTCCACTAGTTTTGCCTCTATGTAATCACTACCAAAATATGCTATGCCATGGCCTTGCAGGTTTTTCGGAGCATGCCTAGCCATGTGAAGGTAGTAGAGGTTGGTCCGAGAGACGGGTTGCAAAATGAAAAGATTATAATACCTACATCCATAAAGATTGAACTTATACACAAATTGACTTACACCGGATTATCAGTTATTGAGGCTACAAGTTTTGTTTCTCCAAAATGGGTGCCCCAGGTAATTTCTTCTTTTATAGTTTGGATATTTTATTTTCTTGATATGGAGTTGGTGAACTTATTAACTCTTATGATGATACTATTGTGAGATATGCAAGTTGCCATTCCTCCACTTGTGCTTGTATCAGAAATAATGGATCATTTTTTCTGATTGTTTAGCCTATATCAGAGAAGTGCACAAAATGGTGATAGAGAGGAATATAAGCATCCAGCATTAGGAACCTAGTTACAGAGATAAAAAGTGAAGAGGATTTTTTTATGTTTTGTTTCATGTAAGACTAGTAGGAACAATCCAAACTCACTTAAAACTTGAATTCTCAAATCAACTCAATGGACTGAAAATTACAAATACAATTATGATCCAAGTAGTTTATCTTCAAAATATTTTCAAGCTGATTTCAAATATCACATTGCTCGCACGAAATATGATTGAGCCAAATGCTACCACAAGTTGAGATTGCAGGTCCCAAATACTACCACAAGTTGAGATTGCAGGTTCAAATTGTCCTTCCATAAGAAGGAAATTTTTGTTTTCAATCATTAAATTCGTTTAGTTTTTAACACCATCCCTGCCTCATGTAGTTCGATATCAAATCAAGCTAGTTAGGAATCAACATTCTAGTCAAGTCAGCTCAAAATATGCTTGGATATTGAGCCAACTTTGTGCTAACCCCAAGTCAAAAAATTTAACATTGAGTTGGGCTTGTTTTGCCAACTCCAAAATGTCTGAATGTTAGCCCTCTTATTTTCGAACTGTCGAAATATTATACTTGAAAAGTGACAACTACTTTGATCTCAAAGTGCAGCTTGCAGATGCAAAAGATGTGATGAAAGGAATTCCTAGTATAGAGAGGATTCATTTTCCTGTGTTAACCCCTAATATCAAAGTAAGCAACACTTCACCAGATTCATATTTTTTTTCTTTATTATGATATTTGGAGAAGAATTGCTCATAAATGTTGTTCGGTCAGGGGTTTGAGGCTGCTATTGCAGCTGGTGCTAAGGATATAGCAGTATTTGCATCGGCTTCAGAAGCTTTTTCTAAGTCCAATATTAATTGTAGCATTAAGGATAGCCTTGGCCGTTATAGAGATGTTACTAAAGCTGCAAAAGCATTAGGAGTGCCAGTTCGTGGGTATGTTGATTTCCTCATTTGCTTTACATGCTTGTAGTAGCTGACATGTCTAGCTAGCTTCCTCTAAAGGAAAATTTCTATTTTTGTATCACACGAACATGATGAAATGGGATTTTTATTGGAGATGTAGACACGTTGCAGTAACCTTTACATGGATCACATATCTTATTTGTTGCATACTTAGCCACATGTCTATTAGTGAAGGTCCAAAATATCAATTGCACAAATAATGTGGGTTCTTATGTGCACTATTCAACAACAGATATGATGATAAATTTATTATCAGCTGCAAAATATCTGCATATGTTTTTATAATGCTGTATATTTTTGTTAGAACATAGTTGTTTTTAGGGTTGTAAATGAACTAAGTATTCGATAAATAGTATATTATCAACTACTTTAATATCTTTGATATATAAGAGCTTATTTATAGTTTTCATTTTCATGAACTCGGATATATATGAGCTTATTCGTGAACACATTACTGAGCTTGTTCACAAACCATATGAACTAAGCCCAAAGATGCCTTTATGTTTGCGAACCATGCCAAAAAGAGATCGAGGTCGGTTCTAGTAAATAAGCATAAACTTAAATAGATCACTAGCCGACTCAATTCGATTCATGTACAATCCTAGTTATTTTATACATGCACAATACATTTATCTTTCATAATTTGCACGTCTAATGATTTTTATTTTCTATTAATAATTATGTGCATATTTTTGCTATGATATGTGTATAACTTTTTCTGCATTAAATAATCAGTAATCGATTGCAAAGGCATATTTTTAGATTAGAAATTTAATGGTTGATTTGTGGTTTCTATTGGACTAATCCACTAGGTCAGGGAATTATTTCAAATTCAATTTTAAAATAAAATAAAAGAATTTTTTTTCGCATATTGCATAGTTACCTTTTTATCCAAGTTTGACTATTTAATCACTCCATCGCCCATGCCACATGTCAACATTCTATTGCCCATGCCATATGTCACATTATTTTCCGCATATAATCACATATACCCTAGACATACTCCATAGTCTTTTCCTCTAAAAGATTTGACCTCTCATTATCATCATTAATGATAGCATGGCTTATTCCAACTATTTTGGTCAATTTTGTGAATTTGATGGAAATCTTTGCCTAGCGATGCTTATTGTTCTAAAAATAGGTTGTGTGCTTATAACATTAAAAAGATGACTTTACACACCAAAATTTGTTATATACGTATGTAAAATTATAAATTCTAAATAGAATACAAATAGAACATTGAACTTCTATTACGTTTCAGGATATTCTGCATAGGAGTTCAATCAATTTAAAATCCGTGAAGTATATTTAAGTATCTGGCAACCACAAAACATCTGCATATGGACAATACATTTTGAATGAAAATGAAAAGAAAATTGGCCATAATGCATGCATGAATTGAGTGTTCAATGTGTACTTCTTAATGATGTTATTACTTACTAAATAGCCGTTGAATTTCTTAATTGCACCTTATATAGACAACAACAATATTTGTTAAAAAAAAAGCTCATTAACCATACTGATGCATGAACTATTTTGTGATAGGTATGTGTCCTGCGTCATTGGTTGTCCAATAGAAGGAGCAATCTCTCCAACAAAGGTGGCATATGTAGCAAAACAGCTTTTTGAAATGGGATGCTTTGAGATCTCTCTAGGTGATACCATTGGAGTAGGTACACCAGGTATGTTTTTCTTCAATTTTTTGATGTACGGGAATATTCTGAAAAATCAGCATAATAGTGTTAGTTGAATATGCTTGCAGCCAAAAAAATAAAGAAAGAAAAAATTCTTGTGAATCTGTAACTTCTTGCCATTCAGGATGTTAAGGTTTTAGCCTGGCTCAATAACCTCACCAAATTAATAGCCTAACCAAACCTCTCGCAAATGTTTTTAGTTTGCATGTAATGCTTGGGTTGGAGTTGATTTAGAACTCCTGACCCACTTATTAAAGTTTGGGAGTGTTTTCAAGTTAATCATGCTTTGATTGGTTTGAAAAAACTCATCGAATATTAAAATTAAACCTCATTGACAAAAATTGCCCATTAAAAATTCTTAGAATTTTCAACAACACACTTTGTACCAATTAGAAGAGCAAATGCAGAAACACTCTTCTAGAACCTTGTACTAATTTGAAGATAGACGCAATACAAGATCTATGCAGGATTCTAGAACTGATAATTGCCACAAGCCAGGAGTATAGATGATAAACAAAGATTTGACTTGGCTTCTTCAGACAAAATTAAAGATAATATAGATCTACGCTTAAGACTATTTAAGTGGAAACAAAAAAAAATATTTGTTCTAAGGAAGAACTTTGAAGATTGGATCACCACTGTTTTGGATCCTCGCTGTTGGACTTCTCTTGGCGATGGATCTCAGGAATGCTCTTTGTTGACCTCTTGCTTCACTCCAGCAACAACATCAGCCACTATGTAGTATCACACCTTCACTCCATTTTATAGCAGGACGTTCTTGCTGTAAATTTTTTCGAGAAGTTTTCATTCGAGAATTTTTTCAATGAGTTTTCTCGACTTCCTCATCTTAAGGAGGGATTTGTTCTGGTCAAATTAGGTTGTTCAAACTTTAACGGTTCACATGTTTCGATTTTTTTTGTTGTGAATGCACTGGTTGAGTTGAACGAAATCCTACACAGTCAGGCCATTCTCAGATCCACTCTACTATTTTTTGGGTAGGTTCAACAACGAACTCCTGATGCATCTTGATTGGATTCAGATTGACCCCAAAATCAACCAATTGACCTACATATCAACAACATTTTACTTCTTTCTCTATTTCCATTTTTTTTTTCTCTAAGACATTGCTTCCGTATTCAAACCTGTCATCTCTACATTGCAGGAACCGTTATTCCAATGCTCCACGCTGTCATGTCTGCGGTTCCTGTGGAGAAGCTCGCTGTCCATTTTCATGACACTTACGGCCAGTCCCTCCCCAACATTCTGGCCTCCCTCCAAGTAAGCATCTAAGTTTGAAGTCTGAAAATGTTTGATTCCTGAATTATGACTGTCATAATTGAGGCTCCAAGTTAAACCTCAGCTATATGAAGTAGGGAAGCCCCGATGAATTTAAAGATTTAATTATGCTCTAAAAAAGGGAACCAGTTAGAAAAATTGATTGGAACCATCTGAAACGAGCCTTATTAAGCATCAAAGTTGTAGTTATACCCAGCTTTAACCCCAGCTGAAACCAAAGAAACCCCAAGATCTGTATTACATGTTTGTCATCCAAATAACCAAGCCCAACTGTAACAGTTGACGTTGTTTGGTACCAGTCATAACTGGAATCGACATTAACTGATACTCAACTTTTGGTTATAAAAACAATAAAAAAAACTTTGGGTTAATCTAACCTAAGATTGAGTTAAACATTAGTAAACTTTATAAGTTTTGTTAAGTAAAAAAATGCAAATGAAATAAAATAAACTTGGTTAAATCTCAAAGTTGAGTCTCAGGTATAAGGCCCAATCTCAATTAGGTTGGTATTAAATAAAAGGTTACTTGTATGTAGCAAATCGACTACAACGGGGCAGGTCGTGCTATTCTTTCTGAGCCAACAATGATCAAGTTGTGTTATAAAAAAAAAATTTATCAAGTTTTGGGCACATAGCTGCATTCCCTTTTATGTGGGAAATTTTTGGGTTTGGGCAATGTTATGTGCCGAATGTGCCGGATGTTTGTAGGGCCACTCTATGCCTCTGTTTGGTTGGTGTCTAAGTTGGTCATGATTATTTTTTAGAAAAAATAAAGTAACTTATACAATTCTCAATACATCAATTAATTTTATTTAATATTCTCACAATTAACTAACTTTATTTCTCATCATATACACACACACATATTTATATATCTCAACAAAAGTTCTATATTTTTATATAAAAAAATTGAAAAAATAGTCATGACTAACTTAGAAACCAACCAAACAGAGGCATAGTGCAGCACACGAGTGTATGAGAGCCTAGCGGTAAAGTAGAGCTAGAAACGGCATTAACTGCCTCATTTGAAGTTATGTCCAACCAAGAAACCACCTCTTTGCTACACGAGCAATTCTACATATATCAACTCTCCTTAACGACTAAGCTACAAACCTCATAGATGTAAATATCCCAACTTCTCGCCTTTTTCTACAGATGGGAATCGCTGTAGTGGACTCATCAGTTGCAGGCTTGGGTGGCTGCCCCTACGCCAAGGGAGCTTCAGGAAACGTGGCCACAGAAGATGTCGTTTATATGCTTAACGGTCTTGGCATAACTACCAATGTAGATCTCACCAAGCTCATGGCTGCTGGTGACTTCATCTGCAACCATCTAGGCCGAGAATCTGGTTCAAAAACTGCTGTTGCTTTGAGCAAAATCGGCGCAAGTTCCGCGGAAGTATGATTCATATGAATCGAAAGCTGGCAAGTGGCCTCATATTCTGTTTTGATTTTATTGGTTTGTTAAGCAATCAGTTTGCTGATCACCATGACTTGGCTTGAAAACAATATATAAACAAATATATACAAAGTAGATATGATTTTTCACATTTTATTAGTGGATGCATCTTTGTGATGAGCTTGAGCCAATCTAGAACAGTCTTCTTTTTGGACCAACACTAATCAAAATCGTTCCAACAATCGAGTTTTAGAAGTGCAAGGTTGAATCTTTAATTCATGCTCCACAGTCATCAGTAGATTTCAAAGAACAGTTTGAATGATTTAACTCAGCAGCAAGTAACAATTAACGGCTCATGTGTGTTGTCAATTGAGCAATATGTTGGTCCAAAGATTTCTCAAGACGGAGGCAAATGGGGAATAATAAAATTTATTAGATTTAATTAATTTATAAAAATTATAAATAATTTTTATAAATAATGTTACATCAAATTTTATATATTTTAAAGTAGTTCGTAAAAATCAGACAAAAAGACAACAAAATAACCAAAAATAGAATATCTAATTGTTATAATCGAATAAACAGAAAATAAAAGTGAGCTAAAGATATTTTGATTTATCTCAAAATAATTTAGTGACATTTATTTATATAAAAATATTAAGGTTTTGTAGAAGTTTAAATCAGATTTAAATATGATATATATAACTATTAATTAGTTAAAAATTAATGAACATAGAAGAAATGACAATGCACACAAGGATTTATAATGATTCAGTTTTTCACCTAGTTCACTCTTCATGTTCTTCAAATGGGAATTAAAAACTAAAATATCTCGGCTTTTTACGAGAATTAAAGCTCAACAAACTCACTTACAACACTCTAAGTTTTTACATAAACTAAAGCTAAAATAAACCTACAAACTATCCTAATTTTTTGTGGGAATCAAAGCTGACGAAACCCACACAACCTTCACACATGGAGCAAAACAGAGAGAACAAAATAGGTTACTAGATTAGTTAGATTAGTTACAGCCTGAATACAACAACAACAACAACCAAGCCTTAATCCCACTAGGTGGGGTCGGCTACATGAATCCTTTGTTTCCATTGCGCTCTATCAGTTACCAAATTATAAGAAGGAAAAATTATAATGAGAAGCTTTGTACATATAATGGTTACAAAGTAAAAACTTGAAAAGAATAAGCTCAAAAGCAAGGCTTTATAAAAAAAATACAACAAGATGAAAAACAACTTGAGAATAATAAAATTTAGAAATACAATATGCTATAACTTAAGTCACAAATAAAATCAAAATTCTAGAAGGATATGTCAACAAAAAGTGTAAAATTTGAGTTAAAAACTAAAAGAAACTTCAAGATCAATTTTTGTATATGAAATAGTGTTAACACGTGGTTCCAACGCTGCATCTCAACTGTACACATGACACCTTTGAGGGCACGCTATCCCACTATTATGATAACTAGTATTTTCTCTTGCAGGTCTTAAATCTCGACCTCGACGGTTCAGGCTTCCACAAACCCCGTCAATGAGGATGAGGCAACAGCAACCTCGTGACTTCAGATGCTACCTATCCCAGCTTCCTTCAGACATCGGCCATGGTGTTCGGGACTGCCTCCCAACACCATCGCTGACGATATTTCCCAGGTGCAGTTGTCGCTATCGGAATGCCACGACCACACCATTTCCAATGGCGCAGGCTCCTTTTAGGCACACAAATCAAGAGTATGCATACTCTAACTACTACAGATTCCCAGGAGAATTGTGAAGATCAAGGAGGCAAGCTCTCCACTCACTACTCCCAGCTTCTCCGGTGGCTGACAGCAGAGGGACCACTAGTGTGGGTTCAGCATTTGAATATATTATCCTCTTTCAAAAAATTCGGGTGGAGCTCCACTATCTCCCGCCTATAAATACCCTTAAACTGGCTTCAGGCGAGGGGTTGGATCCGCTGGACCTTTTCTTTTCTATTATTACTCTTGAACTGAGTCCAAGGGCTCTCTTTCTGAAGGCATAGTGAAAAACTTCAAGCTGATCCGGTGGACGTAGGGGATTCCATCCCTAAACCACCTTAAATCTCTATGCTTTTCTGGATGCTTTTCTTCTTCGTTTAAGCCTTAAAAATCGGGCTTAGTTCTCTGCGTACCGCTGTCTCGTGGGACTCCTCCTTCTCACGTCAACAAATAGAGTTTAAATGACCAAACTAATTAATCTGAGAAGTAAATGCTGAAAAGTAGATTCTGCAATGGAAGTTTGGCAAAATTTATAGCCTTAGAAGAATACGAAATGTTTTGTTCTGATTGGTCTCCTTAGCAATAAATATTTGCAAGGCTTGAAAAAAAAAGAACTTTGAGAGCATAAGAGAGAAGTGCTACTGGATTTAGAAATTTTCAAGTGCAAAAAAAATATTATTCTTAGGTTGGCTAAGAAAAGCTTAAATATTTTTGAAAATAAAATGAATGAGCCAATAGGATTAAGCCACATGAACAAGAGTGGTTTTATTTGACCGTTGAATGAGCTTGAATTGGAGTTACATTGCAGCCAAACTAGACTCCTTTTACTGAGCTAAATGGCCAAAAACTGCAGGCGCAAAAAATAGGTGTTAGCAGAGAAATATTGTTGCTGATTGCATGCATTTTTAGAAGGCTCAAAAAATTATGATGTTAACTTTTTGCTAAAAACACACCTAGACCACTTAGTATGTGATACATAGGAATTAGGATGTGTTGCGTTTAAGCAAGCTTGGGTTAAAACCAAAAGTCTTAAGCACAAGGCTCAAAGTGTATTCAGAAGATCAAAGTGATAGGTGACTGCAGGTCAGAAAAAGGACAACAGGTGTATCTTTTCTAGATAAGGCAAAAGAGGAGAAATTCTAAGTATAAGCTTTTTCATGACAAAAGAAATGACTTTTAAGGCTAACCTAGAGCAATTTAGGGACTTCAGAGAGATGATTTTCGCCTCTCTTTTTGCAAATTTTCAGTAGCTAATGCACGGTGCAGCGAAACAACTTGTATAATTTTTGAGAATTAGTTGAGTTGCTCGAGTAAAACCTGGGAGGCTCACCTAGCAGTTAGTCTGATTTTAAGAATTGGCCGAGTTTCTCGAGTATAACCTAGAAGGCTCACCCAACAATTTATCCAATCATCACAATTGACCGAGTTTCTCATGAAGAGTTTTAAAGACTCATCTAAGTAGCTTGGCTAATTGTAACAATTAGTCAAACTGAAAAAAAAAAAGTTAGATTAAGTTTAGCTTGAGCTTGAATCCATGTTTGCACTTAGTAAACTTGTGTAGCACGCAAATTAAAGAATTAGCCCATAAAATTATAATAATTGTTAACATCAAAATCAACAAAGCTCAACACAGCAAGCATTTAAACAAATTCATATATTTCAAACTAATACGTATATACATGATCATTCATAAACAAAAAGGTATATACATGATCACTAAACATTGATAACTCGATTGAGCTTCCGCAATACAAATTCCAGGAGAAAATATGCACAAAAATCAGCAGCATATTATATGGCTGATATCCTATGTTTTAAAAACAATCACAATAGAATTACATTCGTATCATATTTACATCAAAAAGCAGGTACATGAATTTCCAAAAAAAAAACAGGTACATCTGAATCTAATTGAGAAGCCAAAACAGCAAAATTGAGAAGCTGCCAGGTAGTACGTTCCACATAAAAAAAAAAAACACAGCATGCATTATGCTTAATGTGGTGAAATCAGTACAGTTAGAAAGAGCTAATTGCGCGAAGATCTGCGGCTTCGCATACCAGCAGGATGAGCAGGGATCAATTTCAGCAATTCATCATCCGCTATTTCAGCCTTGCAGGTCTTCAAACGCTTTTTCGGTGCAGGATTACAATCACCAGCTGCTACTGATTCAGATTTAGAGCTTCTCCTGTTCCTTGTCATAGGACCTTCAGTGACCTGATTGCTCTGAGGTGGCATCTCTGTTGGCTCTTCCAATTCCACTACGTATTCTGAACAGTCCCATTGTGTCCTACAGCCTGGGCAAACTCTTCCAGCCTGGTACACACATGTATGAATTAGCTGATATTCATATCAAGAATTGAAGAAAATTGTTGATGTTATGTAAAGGGCTACGTGTTGCAGGCACCTTTCGACTGTAAAATTTCTTTTTAAGACAGTAACTGTGCATGCGAATAGGGCAACCATCCTTGGAGCATTGTTCTGCCTGTTGTTGAATTGCAAACAAAAATGGTAAGATAGATTACATTACTGCAAAAGAAATGTCATAAGTTGACTCGTTTGGGTTGCAGCATCAAAATCACCAGTATAGTCATAGTAAAGTTTAACTGAAATAGTTATATAACATGCAAAACAGCAGGCAAAAACCTGTAGCACTAAATGCAAGAGAAAAGGTTAAAAAATAGAAAAAAAAAGGATTGGCCAAAGAACATAGTTAAACGTATGAAATTAAAAGTACATACAACAAAAATATACAAAGTAAATCTCCAATTGTTGGGATAATTTATAGATGCCACCCCCAAATTTGTTCTTATTAATCATTTAATATCTAAAGATGAATATTTACATTTGTCACCCCCATCTTGATAAATAATCACAATTCACCCCTCAAATAAGGGGTTAAAAATGTAATTATTACATTTTTCAGCGAGCGATAGATGTAAACATTGGGAGCGAATAGTAATTATTCATTCAAATTGGGGGTAAAAATATAATATTTATCTTTGGGGGTTAAATGAATAATAGAGGCTACTTTGAGGATGACACAAGTAATTATCCCAAAACTAATGATATAAATAATGAGTCAAATCTTGTTCAACAACATAGGAGAAAGAGAAAGCTTGTTTGTGAAAGGTATACACAGTATTTAGTTCATTCAACATTCACTCGGATTTAACAACCCAACAAGAACATGTTATTTTGATTTTTTTAGTAGAGATTTTTTAGTACCTGATTCCACTAAAAAATTAGAAAATTAATTCATACCAATTGCAAGCTATGACTCCACTTTTGGAGTTGAGTTCTATTTGAGTTGGAATTGGAGCTGCTCTTGACAAAAATACTTAGTATTGTACCATCCAACACATCAAAACTCGAAAGATATCTCAAAGAAATCAACCTACCATCTTAAAGGACCGCTAGTAATACAGAATCATTTCCTATATCTGTCCCTAAAATCATTTCAGTAATTTTATTTTCCTAAGCAACCTTCATTTACTAGGCTCTTTTACCAATAACATTATTCATACATCTCCTTAACCTAAAAGCTCTTGAGATACTCTAGTTAACTTGTAAGCAGCAAAAAATTGCCTTCCGAAAATTTGAAGTAATCCAAAAACTTACTCTTGATAATCTCAAGAGTGGAATTATAATATACAACAGTAAGAAATCCAAAAACTTACTCCGTAACGATAGTAATCTTTGTGCAATATACATGTAAGCAAAGAGGTTCAATGTTCTCTATATATTAGCTGTGTTGTGGGAGCAGAAAAAAACAGTTCTATAATCTATCTACTATACCAATGTAAGATATCAAAATGTCAGAAAATCAAATTGTATATCAGCAAAAGACAACAGACGCCTTTCTAATGTTTTGAAAATTTAAAAGAGGTCATCAGAAGGGCAGCAAGCCTGCATGTCACAGCTTTCCCAGTGACACAGATGCTGATATCCATTCCAAATAGTGAATTGCAAAATAATGACTTTGCAGTCAACAATAAGCCTACATAAGTCTAGCAAAATAGTGAGCAAGAATATTTCGAGTAGGAGAGTAGGACTTTATTGCGTATATATAATCAGAATGTAAAAGAACAATAAAATTGCATGCAGAAAAACCAAATGACAAAGAAAGAAAATATTGCTCCAGAAGTTCAAAAATGAAAGAATGTGTTCATCAATTTCAAACCTTTATAGCAGCCTCATTGCATACATCACATGATAGGACATCATTATCTCGGAACCAACTTCGCAGATCAAGGAAAGATCGAACACCAAGACCAATTTTACCATCAGATGTAGAACATAACCATTGTTCCCTTACAAGGTCATTCAGAGTTTTTTCCTTTTGAGAAATTGAGAAACTTCTAAAAGCTGTAGGAACACGGGATTGCTTCTCTTGTAAAGCATGTCCATCCTCAACCTGCAATTTTTGCATTTTTAAAAATTAACAACCCACATATTCAAAAAGTAAGGATACGAAGAGATATTTCAAAATAACTACATAACATTTTTAAAACTACTGCTTTTCAGTGGCATTTCATTCAATATAAACTGCAAGAAGTATGAGGATATTATGAAGAGCCCCTGGGCTGGAGCCTAGAGGCAGAACTAACATCTTGGAGTTTTTACCATAATAATCATACATTCAGAAAATCAACTTTCCATGTCAACTTGACAAAAAATACATAATATGACATAAGCAATCACCGCATGCCTGAACAATCTTAATCCTATTTGCGACAACATTTTACAACAGCTGTGCTGTGCAGCAAAGATGTGATGCAGGGCCAGATCACACACGGCAGCAGCATCATTATAATCTATGGCCTTAAGCTTAGATTATAATAATCTATTAGCTTGTATATAATTACCTTTACTTCATGCATATTTTATTTGAGTCAATTATGAATTGTACATTATGTTTAAGTCGGTAGGAATGCCCACTTTGATGTCATGTACAAATGTTGATGTTAGTTTGGGTCAATTGGATTCAAATTAGGTCAACTGGGTTCGATTGATTTGGTTTGAGCTCATGTTGAGTTTAGAATAAGCTGATTTGTGACAGGGCTAGAAAATGGAGACCAATTTGAAATTTTCCATCAAAAAATCCCTAATAAGGATCTGCCAGCTGCTTGTTTATTCGAGTCATGGACACCATGAGCGGCCATGCCGCTTCACTGGATCGTCGACGTCAACGGCTGTCGATGATCTCGCGGTTTTCATGCTGTTGAATCGCGTCGCCACGTAATTGGCCACTACGACACCGCCTTGCTTGTTCACTTCTCTTCATCGAGTCACGTCCAAGTAGACGACTGACAGATTTTAGCAAAATTCTTGCCACGCCGATGCTCGCAACTTACTCAGCCAGTAACTTCCCTGACTACCCTCCCCTTCTATAAAGCTATAGGTGGAGTAATGAAGAGGGTTGCTATTGTTGAGATTTTCACCAAGTTTGAGTTGAGAAGAGTGCTTCTCCTTCCTTGGCTGATCCGTGCAGGAGGTGTCGATTGGCATCGAAGCTGAGCTGAGGGTTGCTGGCTTCTTCCAAAGGCTAGAGGTCCTTTGTTTGGATCTAGTTTCCTTATGTTTGCTTTCCAATTCCGTGTAGTTAAAGTTCATCTTAAATTTCTCTGAGTTTTCGCATTCTCTGAGCTTTGTTGGTTATTTTGTTTCTCTTGGTTTTAGAATTTCAAGTCTCCAATAAATTTCCTCTGCCAACTAGAATCATACTTGTAATGGATTTTCATGGCTTACCTAACAGTGGCTTCCAAAAATAAACAGCCAGAAATTCGTTTTGGACTTGCATCTGAAATCCATTTTCATGATACCCAAGATTACTCTCTTGTGAAATGTAATTCAGTTTATGCACACTGTGAATCACTGTTCACTTGATGGTTTCTATTTTAATTTTGCATATGATTTACTGAATTTACATGGAATATATTTAAACTCTTCCGAAAGCCCATGAATGATGTGAATATGCAGATGCTATTGAATGGTATAACTTATGTCAACTTTTGGTTAATCTCTTCAAAATAGCAGCTTAACATTGCATTTTGAATTGTATTTGTATTAGACAACCTAAAATATTCAATAATATATCTTAGGCCAAATTGTTATGACTGAAATTTTAAACTACTTTAATACCTAGGCACAAATTCTTTATTGGTCGTGTGAATTGCCTTAGCAACCCAAGCGGCATCAAGATGATTTCACAAGAATAAACTATTTGGTAAAACAGCTTTGCTATGCAGCACAACCATTATATCACTATAAAACAGTTTTCTGTCATAGATGCTGTGACAAAAAAGATATCACAAATAAAGACTTAGTCTGTGAACTGCTTTCAAACTCATCCCATAATTTTTCCAACCGCCATCATCATTGTTAATGTAATAAATGAATTACATATGTTGCAAGCGATAGACACCAAAAGGAGAATCAGGCTTTATTGAGAGTACACGTAAACCAACATATATTAGTTATAACATATTAACATACAAGAATGACTTCAAAAAGATACGAACACTAATGTATGCAACCATTAAAAGGATTAGATCAAAATGTAGTAAAATGTAGTGTAAGTTAGCCGTATCTTATTGCTCATTAGTATCACGATGCAGCAGAAACAAGAAATAAACCTGACTTTCAAGGCGAACATTAAGGGCTTCAATACTGGTTATACAACCTTGATTCCTTTCATCCTGAATAATTGCTTCTATCTGCATTGGATAATCCAATTAAAGATTTTCAGAAACAAAATCACTTGTAGAAGCACATACAAAGTGAGAAAAAAATCATCCAAGCAGAATTACTGCAAAAAAAATAACGATCAACACCGTTCCCACCCATGAACAATATGAGTGTAAGTAAAATACGGTTGCGATCTATCTTCGACCAGGAAAAACGAAATTTCTACTTTGCAGTTTAACTATACAACTTCATATCTAACCATATTTAAAGCCTGAGTTTCAGCTATAAGCCTTCTGTTTTTAAACCTTACAAATTTTTAAAAAAGGTGCAGTACAAGTCCATAAGCAGTATCCAACTGAAGTCATGTCTAACATACACTTATGTGGTTACTCATTAACTACAGTTTAGTTAAAGTGAAAATAAAAAGGATGAAGGTGATGAGAGTTCATTAATAACCTGAATACAGGATTAGGCTCATTTAAGATGACATCTATTTTGAGAGCCACTTTTTAACAGTTTCTTCAAATGTGCTTACACAAGATAATAAACGTTTATGTTACATAATCAAATCCTATCAAAGGTTTGTATATTTTGTTTAGTTTTATAGTTGCTTGAAAGAGGGCATTCAAGTGAAATGATGGAACCGTTAATATGTTTCTGAAGGACAAATAGGCTGTATTGTGTATGGCCATTTTTAGGTAAAACTGATCATAAGTCTCATTTCAGGCTATATGAAGAATCCCTGCAGCTTCAACAGTTATATCATTAAGTCATACCTTTCAAAGCAATCTATAAAAAGACAACAATGTGTGAATTAACTCATACAGTTGTGTCAACAGAATCATTCCAACAAAATTCAATAAGTGTCGAGGCACGTTCTCAAATTTTTATGAAATCAAGCTTACAACAGCCTTGTAGAATGCAATCTGTGGAACCGAAAACTTTGTTCCAATCTTTGATTGCTCATCTGAAACATTGTTAACAACACCATAGTAAATGTTGCCATCATATTGGTTCATGCAAGCTCGCAGCTCCAATTGGACAAAGTCTAACACTTTGTTTATCTTGAGCAGACACTCATTGAACAACTGCAGATGTGAAGCTGCATTTCCCAGCATACATAAGTACAGAATTATAAGTAATAAAGGAAGCAAAACAACCCACGAATTTCTTGAAGAAAATCTTAACGCATCATTTTATTCTCCCTATCAGTGAAATAACTCCAATAAAGTTCAATTTTTAATCAATTTACAAGAAGTAAACTGGAAAAGTATCAAATTGATCTTGTACAAAGAAGCTTGAGTTGAATCGAGATCAATACCAATAGATGCAATCCATAGTTTTTACTTTAGCAGGAATCTTAATGAGATTTTATGGCTTCACGCAATATATAATTTTCTTGACAGAGAATGGGATGGTAAAAACCAATTTGTCAAAGAAATAAGAAAGAACTGTTCTGTTAAGGGACGTTTGATACGTTTAACCCGAGGTACTTAACCCACCAAATGCTTTCAAAGATGGATGTGTTTAACCCGAGGTACTTACCCGTCACCCCCATCCTAACCTAGCTATCCCTGTTAACCACGCTAAACCTTACCCTTGCCTCCCCCCAGGGTAAAGCTCGTTAAGCACTTGCTACTTGCTCTTGTCCCGAGTTAAGTTATTAAATAGCCAACAGAATCTTGGGTTAACACAAGTTAGCAACCAAACACAATTCTTGGTTAAATCTCTCACCTCAACTGGGATAACTCATTAATGTGGTTAGCATAGCCCTAGAATTTGACTTACACTTTCAAGCTATGTAAACCCGAACTTCCATAGTTATCAAAGAAACAAATGTACTTTTTCCAGGGTAAGTCGTTGATGATAAAAGTCACCACGTAAATATTGTCAACTGGCAACTAGGAGGAGAAAATCTACAGCATAAAAAGGGATCCTTAAACCCAACTTGCATCAAACAAAACCTAAATAAAATCATTTCAGAGCAATGTCGATGGAAAAAATTCTTTCTATCCAATGAATAACTTCGGACTCCTTAAATGAACAGGCAGGGCACAGGAAAAAAATCACGCCAATGAACAATAAACACTGCATTAAAAACCATTAAAAAAGAACCTGGATTTTTCCCGGTGACTCCGGCGAAGACGGTGTGGAACTCTTGCTCCTTTAGCGGGCCACGAGACAGTAAAGTCTGTATCAAGGCGTGGTGCCTCCACCCTAACTCCGCCATCTCGACCCGCCAACTAGAGATCCAACAAACCCTAACTCAAACCAGGCATACAGAAGCTGCAGGCTTGACCGGCTCCCTCAGAAGGCTCTCCTTCCTCTCAGGAAAAACCCTAACAGTCAGCGAGAGAGAGAGAGAGCGCGAAGAATTTCTTCCCTCCCAGGGGGAAAAAGGATTTGCACATCAAAATTTGTCGATAGAAGAAGAGCAGAAGCGGGAAATAACGCAGGGTAACCCTCTTTTTTCTCAAATAAAAAAAAACCATTTTTTTTCTGAATAATTATTTTTTGTCCTCTTTAGGGTAACTTGCATCCGAGCACCTAAAATTGCAAGTGCATTTCAAATTAGTTTTTATATTTTTAAAATTTTTATTTGGATATCTAGAATTATAAAAATATAAATATTAATTTCCAATAAAATATAATTATTAATTTTTTTAATATTTACTATAAAAATTTTCTCAATTACTAATTTTTTTAAAAATTAATGTTACTAATTTTTTAATTTTAAATTTTTATATTTGAAAAAATAGAACCAAAAGAAGCTAAATTTTATATTTTTATTTAATTTTTTAAAAAAGTAAAGATAAAAAAAAGTATAATGGACTTTTAAAATACATAAATATTTTAAATTAGTTAAAAATAATTAAGAATAAATTACACTCAGGTTTCTAAATTTAAGGCTTAAATACGCGTAGGCTTACGTTTTTTAAATTTAATATTTAGGTCCCTAAGTTTTGATATAATTATCAAATAAGTTTTTTTATAATTTTTTATTATTAAATTTTTTTATAATTACGTTACACCACCCCCCTCTTTCTCACCTTTTGCTCTTTCCCTGGTGTCGTTGCCAGCGGTGAACCAATTGTGGGGAGCCTGTTGACTTGAGTGTCATGCGTGGCTAGCATAGAGGGAGGCCACACCAAGGTTATGCACGTAGTGCTTGCACCCGTGGTCGGAAGCATCGCACAACTAGCGGCCATGCCGCTAGGCCTTGTGCAATATGCATAATGCTGCACTTGTCACACGAGGGCTACACAAATCACTCGAGCAACTCTCGCGCGGCCTTGGGCGGCACATGGGAGGCCTACACTGTCCCTCTGCGCCAGTCGCATAGTCGCACACGACGCTCGCTTTGGTAGGCCTCCTACTGCCAGTCCACCAGCGACGACGACAGCGCAAGGGAGAGAGTAAGGGGTGTGAGAGAGAGAGAGAAGGGAGTGATATAATAGTAAATGTTAAAATTTTTAATAATAAAAAATTTAAAAAATACTTATTTGATAATCATATTAAAACTTAGAAATTTAAATATTATAATTTTAAAAATATAAATATGCGCATTATTAAGCTCTAAATTTAGGGACTCAGGTGTAATTAACTCAATACCAAGATTTTAAATGGTATATTTTTTAAAAATTAGGATAAATTTGCAATGCCTTCCGGATCTTCGGCCCAGATGCAATTTATCCTTTTTTAATAATTAACTTATAAGCCTCAAAAAAACAAATTACAGTAACTCTGAATTTACAATTAAAAAAATTTATCCTCTCTGAATTACATATTAATCCACCTGAATTACAGATTAACTTCTAATTTCGAATATTAATCTATAATTTCACTAATTCACTATTAACTAAAAATATTTTATTTTGAGGTGTTAATGATTTTTAGAGCTTATATGTAAATGTATTTATATATTGGCAAGAAATCGAAAAAAATGATGGATATTTACATATTTTATCGAAAAGTTAAAATATTTTCAGGTCAGTTTATTGATTTTTTTATCATTTTAATTAGAATAAAACAACAAAATAATCTGAAATCATAATTATTGAAAGTTTGGATCAGTTTGTTTTTCAGTGTTGAAAATAAATTATGCTGTTTAAAATTTAAATCAAATTAGACTATATTTTCTCGATTTGATTTAATTTTTTTTATAATTTATGATTATTTTTTGTTTGAAAAAATACATAAACTATTTTAAGGCTAATGAAATCAAAACAGCCCAATCTGAATGGATGCACAATTCTAATTTTAATTTAATTATGTCATCTACATTTCAATTCACAAATTTTATTTAGTTTTGGATCATTTATTTATTTTGATACCTTTTTAATTAAATCCATTAAAAGCGATATATAAAGTTTAAAATTCTATAAAACAATTAGGGCAATTACGACCAGGTCCCTAAGTTTAACGCTTAATATCGCACAGGTCCACGTTCTTAAAATTATAACATCGGGATCCTGAGTTTTAATAAATTATCAAATAGGTTCTTTTTATTTTTTTATTATTAAAATTTTTTAAAATTACCGTTTTACCTAGGTCTGTCAACAGATCGGATTCGAGTCGGGTGGACTCAGACTCGAATCCAAATTCATATATATCGGGTCGGGTCATGGTTGATCCATATCCTCTCGGGTCAGAAATCGAATCGGTTCGGAACTCGGGTTTTCGGTCAGGGGTAAAACAATAATTTTTAAAAATTTTAATTATAAAAAAATTTAAAAAGTACTAATTTGATAATTTATTAAAATTCAGGGACCCCGATGTTAAATTTAAAAAACGTAGACCTGCACAATATTAAGCGTTAAACTCAGGACCTGAGCGTAATTTGCTCAAACAATTATAATCTCAGATAATGATATTTCATTTATATTCTAAGAAATTTAGACCCGAACAAATTGCATACTCTCATACACACACACACATATATATATATATATATATAAATTAGTGGATCAACATGAATAATTATACGGTAAATTATAAAAGTGAAATGAATTAAAATTTACAGACCAATGTAAAAGCACCTTAAAACTCAGTGTTTAATCTGTAATTCACTACATCAACAAAAAAAATTAGTAATTTACCTAAATGTTTATGCTTTTATTTTAGATTTTTGTATAGTTATCATTTTTCAAAATTGCATGATATGACAAAAATGATCTTAAACAAAATTCCAACTTATTTGGCATAAATTTAAACTTGAATAAGCTCATAGCTTAAGACTAGACCTGGGCATTGGGCGGGTGGCCCGACGGGCTAGCCAAAGTCCGATAAATTTTAAACGGGTTTGGTTATTTATTTTGGCCCGACATTCGGGCTTGGCCCGGCCCGAGCCCGAGTTGACTTAGTCAAAGCCCGGTTAATTGGGCGGGCTTGGTAATAAAAATAGGCCCGCAAGCCGGGCCAAGCCCGACCCGAGCCCGAGTTGACTTAGTTAAAGCCCGGTCAAGCCCGGCCCAGGCCCGGCCCGGCCCGCCCATTGCCCAGGTCTACTTAAGACATATCTCATATAAATTTTAATATTATAAAATTTAAAAAAATTATATACATATCAATTTATACTATTATATTTATATATTTACTATTTTTTCAAAAATTATTTACAATAGTGTTACCTTATAATTTAAAATAATAAATAGAATATTCATGAAATATTTTATTTTTAAGTCAATCATCAATCCATCGTCTCACCGCACGACACTCTATCAGGCAGTTCGTTGCTGCAATTCAACCACCATCGGTGACCATACATTGGCTGCAGGTATCAAATGGCAACCACAAGTATGCCAGCAACTAGCAGCCATCACGTCCGTTGTCATATGTGTTTGAGTTTGGTTAACTATAATTTAATCATGATGTTACTGATGGAATATCACTATTATAATACTGGAGATTATACAAGGAGTATATGTAAATAAATTTTGTAAAGTTGTTATTAGAGTAAATTGTATTATGAGATAATTAGTGATGGATTCTAATTTTTTCAGTTTGAAATTTTGATTGTTCTTATATTCATCGATGAAGCCGTTAACTAGGGTAAATTTTATCATTTTATTCTTATACTCCCTCTCATATTTTCTTATCTCTTAATTACTTCTTTTTTATTAGTCGAAAATAGAGTATATGCAAGTATAGAGAACAAGAAGATTGTGACATTTTTTGTCATATTTAATTAAAATAAATATTTTTTTTAGATAAACTAAACAAAAAATGGTGAATAACACTGAAATTGTGGAGCCATAAAAATTGAGAGATCAAATTTTTAAAATTTAAAAGATGAGACCTACTTGCAATGATCCTCTACGTCAAATCCTCGAATACAATTTAACCAAGAAAATCAACTGTATCCTTCTCGTATGTTACAATGTCAAAATTAAAACCAAATTTCTCTATTCGATACATTTTTTATAAATTCATAATTAGAAATTATAATAGTGTGAATTTAAATTTGAGACTTTAATTTCAAATAAGCTTACTTACTACTACTGAGATAAGAGAAGCTCCACTTAAAAATGGGACAGCTTTTATCACCTGCAATAAACTCAAGATTAACATAATTCAATATAAAGCAAATATATTATTAATATATATATATATATATATTCTCTTCTAAAGTTGTAAGTATTGAAATGATTTTTATTATAAAAAAAAAGTATTGAAAAGATTCATTATATTATATTAATTGATTTCATCACACCTGCTGGCTTAAGCATATGCCTTAATTTTAAGATATGCAATGAATGAATGCATGTCATCCATTATTTGAGTTCAACTAATGTGATTTGGCCTTGATGATCTTTAATAAAATTTAAAATAAATCTAAAGATTGTCATGATAAAAAAAAAAATCATGTTGATGCAACAACACATCAATTGAAACGCTATAATATCGAGGATAATAAACAAAATAAAATAAAGAGAAACAATTTTAGAATACAACATAACGCCTTTATTTTGTGATTATAATACCAATGTTAATGATATAAATCTCACAGCAAAAAATTGTTTATAAGTATAAGGCCCTATTTGGCGCAAGGACCAAAACAGGACCAAAATAGTACTAATTTAAAAAACAACAATAATAATAAAAAATAAATATTTTAAATTATTTTACACAAATTTAAATATAAAAAATATTATTTTACTTTATGTACTCAATAATTTAAAATAAAAATATCAACTTTATTTCACATTCTAGACCAAAATATTCAAGTCGAGTATTTTGATCAAAGATGTGAAATAAAGTTTGTATTTTTATTAAAAATTATTGAATATGTGAAGTAAAATATTATTTTTTACATTAAAATTTTTGTAGAATAATTAAAATAATTTATTTATTATTATTATTGCTATTTTTAAACTAGTACTATTTTTGTCATATTTTGGTCCTCGTGCCAAACAGAGCCTAAAAGTATTTTTTTTAGTACACACTACGAAAGAGTTAAGAATACGAAAAAAGTGCAAATTAAGTATGAAGAAAAAGATTAACGTATAATGCGAAAAACTAGCTTTTATGAAAAGAATACTTTTAAATAATGGAACAAAGAGGAGTTAGAGATAAGGCTTGAGTACATGCCTGAAATAGAACTCTTATTTATTCTCTCTCGTTCATACGACGATAATGTGAATACCTTAATGACTCAGTAAGTAATTGAGTCAAACTTGGAATATTATAGCTTACATACGACACAGTATTTTTGCTATACTGTAATTATTTTATCAACGTAATTTAAATTCAATGATTTCAATAATAAAGAGTATTGTTAAACCAATCAAACATGTTAAGAAGAACAACAGGATTTGAACATATTATCAGTTTTGACTTTAACTTTAAAGTTTTTTCGTTTTGATATCGACTATTCTGATCGAAGAGCTGTTCTTATGATTTCACATCAATTCACATGTCGGATACAAATCGTAGCCACTCGTTACGAGTTTCGATAGAAAATGAGTTTTGAAAGGCCTAACAAGATATAAATTATGAGGCTACCCTTTAAAGATGAGGATGAGGTTGACAGGTTTCTGAGTTTTGTGTATATTTAGTTTGTGTTACATCAAGATTTGAAGGTCTAACAATAATATTATGAAATTATATGTTGTTCACAGGCAAATTAGAAAATGCAGGTGCTCTATCCCTGTCTTTAGATATTAACACTTATCTTCTGAGAAAAATTTATCATTTTTTTGAAACATGTTTATATTAAAAATTATGTTCAAAGGTAAAATAAAAAATTATATGTTATTAAAATTTCTGTAAAATAAAATATAAAATATTTTTAATTGTTCTTAAACAAAAAAAAGTTTTGATCCTATCAATTTTTTTAAGAGGGCATTTGATTAGAGATTATATTGATATTACATCGTATTATATAGAAGTTCTAATATTTAAATGTCATAATTAAAATGACAAATTCATAATTTTTAATATGATTATTTACATATATTATTAAACTAAATAATTATTTTTTATAAATAATATAACACATTTCATAAAAAAAATGACATATAATCAAGATAATATTGAACAAAATGCCTCCTAGGACTTGTTTAAACACACCATTTGATTGGAAATATTAATTAAAACTCACTCAAAAATTGCTCGTCTTTTTCTCTAAAGTGGTTTGGTTCGATTTTATTCTAATGTTATATTATGTAAATATTATGAAATCTAGATGTCATTTTTTGTTGACAATTCTATAATTTTTTAAAAGATTATCGAAAAGTATCGTCTTACGGAGGCAAATTCAACAGTTATATTCTCTATATAAAATAATATAATATTAAAATAATATTAAATCAAATACCCAAAATAGAATTAACTCCAAGTTGAGTTTCTAGTGACAATGACTAGAAAAAAAATTTTGAGTCACTTTTGAGTTACAGATAGACTCACTCATAATTGCTTCAGTTAATTTGAAAATGTTATAATATATATATATATATATGTGGAGGAAAATATTTATTTTTAATTTGAAAATGTTATTGATTTTTAGGATATTTACCTTTTAAATAAGACATTTATTTAAAATTATTGATTTTAAATCGATTCAAATTAGATTTTAAATTGACTTATTTTGATTAACTCTAACTCAAAATTATTTTGAGAACAAATCACGTTTAATTCAAACAAGAACGTTTCGGCTCACTTGCCATTTGCCAGACCTCAACTCCAACAAAACTTAACAAATCACCTCAAAATTTAGTTCTAGTGCTGAGATTTTAAAGTTTTTATAATGAATTTAGGAGCTAATATCAAATAAGTCCAAAATTTCAATAAAATATTTAATTTCCTAAAATTTATTAAAATTTTTAAATTGATCTCTACCGAAAACTTTGGAGATGATTCCGTACCATAGTTTAGTGGAGAAACTTTACGGAAATGTATGAAAGTGGTATAGAATAAATTCTACTTTTCCAGTAATACTTTCACTCAAACTTCTTTCATTTCTTTGGAGCACTGGCCACCCACTATGAGTTTCGTGAAAAAAGGCCAAGAAGCACGGTAAGTAAAAAGTTGCTTTGTAATAGATGAGATAAATTCGTAAATCCCACCTTTATTTTGATATACAACAATTTTAATAGCGGTAGAGCCCCTATCCATGTAAGTTTGACTAAAATATTTACACGAGTCCTTTTTAATTATTTCAATCAAACTTTTGACTAAAAATAAGTTTTAAATATTTTATTTTTAAAATTGGTAAAATACTCCAAAGAAAAAACAGAAGATAAAAAATCATTTTATTCATATTTAATAATATTTTTGATGAAAAGGCTTGTATGATATTATCTTTTAGGCCTTGTTTGACAATAGGCTAAAAAATATGGCTAAAATTAGCCATGACTAAAATCTTAAATTTATTTTAAAAAAACTTAAAAAATTATTTTATATCTCATCTCACACAAATTCTAACATTAAACATTCATTTTATTTCACATCCAACACAATTCTCAATAAATCAATCAACTTTATTTCACATCCTACACAATTTTTAATATAACCAACTTACTTTATTTCACATCATACACATTTTTAAAAAATGGTTAAAAATTCAAACTAAATCTTATTTTTTTTCTTATTACCAAACAGAGCCTTACTCTCAATAACTCAAAATGATCCTCCTTTTTTTTTTAAATCGTAAACGGGACATGCATGTTATTATCCCACGAATAAATTTATATAAAAATAATATTAACGATTCATAGATTCATACCACATGATTGTGATTTTCTCCTTTGTGCGCATGGCGCACGCACGTGTGCATGCATGCGAGACGGTTGGCGGGCCGCTGTCGACGCCGACGCAACAGGGAGAGGTAAACGCATGGGATCCACGTTCTAATTTGCTCCAAGCTGTACACATTAAATATAAACAATAAAAAAAAAATGACACCTGTGATAGGTCCCAGTTAGATATCCATTCCTCCTAGTCATTATGCTTCATAGCATCTTTCTATCATACCTCCTAGCAAAAAAATAAACAATATTTTCATCACAAGGATTAAATCACAAATTTTGCACTGTTTGGTCAAAGGTGAAAAGCACCCATTTACAATTTTAATATGCATTTCAAGTCTAAATTTTTGCGAGACCAAATATGATTGAAAATCAGACAACAATCAATCGTAACACATTAAAAATATTGCATTTGATACTGAATATAAGGTTACCAGCAAGTGAGAATCGGTCGAGTCATTGAGCCAAACAAGGCCAACTTCTCAAAAGACCCTTGTGTAACTGCTTTTAGTTAATTTGAAAGCTAAATCTTCGTCATAAATAAATTCTAAAGTGAAAGTTTGGATCTACAGGTTACCTGACCCATTAAATTCAGTTGGTCAAACGTATTTATGTTGAACCGATTCAATTCTTAGTGGTAATCTTCTTGAAACTTGCAATGGCAGTCCTTCAAGCTGGATGCAGCCACTGGATCTAACAAATCCCAAAAAAAAGCTTCTTCAACACCAATAATGAAGCGCCAAACCCCAAAAGAAAATAAATTATTCTGCTACGAAACTGCATAAAAAAGACAAGTCATGATTATTAAGAAACAAAAATGAATTGAGATAAGCTTCACAACTTCACCAGAAGAATACAGAGGTAGGCCAGAGGAAGCAGCTCGCCATCATACTTCTCCAGTCTCCGTAGCATCAATCATCTATCTCTTCCACCTGTAGCCAACTCAACACAAGATAATATCAGTTCCTCTTCACTGCAATAAATTCCACAAGCCCCACCAACTCTCCAATCATTTAACAGCTCTTCTCCACCTTTAAAAAGCCCTCCAATATCGATCTCCAAAATCAAGCTAAGTAGTTTTAACAACAATGGCTTTCTTGCTTATACTCTTCTCCTGCTCCTTGATAGCCACTGCCTCTGCAGGTGATTTCTTCCATGATTTTGACATCACCTGGGGAGGTGGCCGTGCAAAGATACTCAACGGCGGCCAACTCCTGACTCTCTCACTAGACAGAGTTTCAGGCTCGGGTTTCCAATCCAAAAACGAGTATCTCTTTGGAAAAATTGATATGCAGCTCAAACTGGTTCCGGGAAACTCCGCTGGCACCGTAACTGCATATTATGTATGTATACTTAAAACTGTTCTTGAATAAGTCCAAATCTCATAAGCGCAATAAGTAAAAATCTGAAAAATTGGTTAGTTCTTGGGTTTTGTGGCGGTTTTACATGTGACGTTAACAATTTGACCATAATATTATAAAGTTAGATGGTGGATAACGACTTCAAAATATTGCAGTTATCATCACTTGGCCCGACACATGACGAGATTGACTTCGAGTTCCTTGGAAATCTCAGTGGAGATCCTTACACGCTCCACACCAATGTTTATACACAAGGGAAGGGAAATAGGGAGGAGCAGTTTCACCTCTGGTTTGATCCTACCATGAACTTCCACACCTATTCTGTTGTCTGGAATCCCAAAAATGTAATGTAAGTCCATCTATGAAGGCAATTTTTTTGTGAAAAATACTTATTTAATTTAACATTTTGCATTTTGTCGTCCTAAACTGACACTATTCTATTCTCCTTTAAAAATGACATGCATGGCTTCATTCAAATTCGCAGCTTCTTGGTGGATGGCGTACCTATAAGAGATTTCAGGAATCTTGAATCGAGGGGTGTTCCGTTCCCCAAGAACCAGCCCATGAAGATCTACTCGAGTCTGTGGGACGCCGAGGACTGGGCGACGAGGGGCGGCCTCATCAAGACTGACTGGGGGCAGGCCCCCTTTACTGCAAGTTACAGGAACTTCATGGCTGATGCCTGTATTTGGTCCTCTGGCACCTCTAGTTGTGGCAAATCAACAAGTGCATGGTGGAATCAAGAGTTGGATTCAACAAGTGAAGAAAAGATGAGATGGGTGCAGAAAAATTACAGGATCTATAATTACTGCACTGACCTGAAGCGATTTCCTCAGGGCCTGCCACCAGAGTGCTCAGTATCTTAGATATCTTATGTGTGAACAATGGTGACGTATTTGTTCTTCAGTTCTGAGTCATCTGGAACCTAGAATACCTTGGAAAACCAGCAGTGCATGTATGTAAAATATAAAAGAATATCCAGTAATGTTATGCAATATAGTAAGTACTGTAATCCACTTGTCAAACCAAAATACTTGTATACATGTATTTTTCTCCGATAGTATTAAATGTTTATATTATGTAAATTTTCCCCATGAAAGACACTTTGGATGAAGCAGACTGTAAGGATAGTCAGAAGAGAAAATGATTGAGCAAATTGCAGATTGAATTAGATGCTAAAATACATGATGAATAAATCTGTAAGCCTGTAACCTTGTGGAGCTCTCTCTGATCATGCCTAAAACCTTCCAGAGAAATCTAAAGAAAAAATATCTCCGGAAGAAATTTAATTTAATGTTATCTTGATATTATAATATAGATATCATGATATTTAGATATTATCTTTTAATTGATAAATTTATTTTTTTTAAATTAATTAAAAATATCATCAAATCAAATAATTATTTTCTCTAAATAACATGACATAATATCAAGATTACATTGAACCTAATCTTATCATAACTAAAAACAAGTTATAACTAAAATTGCTAGCACAGCCTTCAAAACTAGTTTTTTATTTGATAATAAAAACTAGTCTATACATGCTCAAAGATGCATATTAATTTAACAGTGCATGCAACTTATATTGATAATAGAGTGCATCAAATTTAATACATTTATAAAAAACTGTAGAGTATAGACAAACCTAGGTGACAGCAGACGTAGGCTAAAATTTAAAATTAATGGAATTTATAGGGAAAAAAAATGATCTGAATGACGATAAGTGAGAGGACATGATGATGCTTTTTGAATCGATTTTACTTTGATTATGCTAATGGATAGGGCAAAATACAAGATGAGTGAGTAATTACCAGTCAGTTTTTCCTTCTTGACACAATGAAGACTTCATCTAAACTTCCTGATCTTATCTGCATCTATGGTTCTTTTTCTTTAATACTATTTTTTGTGCCAACCGCCTAGGATCACAAGAGAATCTGCAAAAACTGAGCCATAATGTTAAAGAAAAAAGAGTTTCAACCCTGCCAAAACTGAATTATTGGAACATCCATACTGGTAAATGTAATGTACTTTTGCAATAGATTATCTTCTAGGAGGAGATGATGGTCACTGAAGTACATAATGTTTAAGCAACATGACTTAGCTTGGAAGAAAATAGCACTTCTGCAAGCAAACTTCTAAAATAAATGAGCTGATAGAGTTCATGCAAACTGGACCATACTGTTGCTATAAAAAAACAAATAAAATGGATCATACTGTGCAATAAGCACATAAGACGTTTTAAAAGATATTCCTGAATCACAGTAGTGATACTGGTGAATGTACTAATCTTTTTGTAAAAGCTGTGCATTCAATAGTAATATAGAAAGATGTTTTTTGATTAGCAGCAATATAGAAAGATTAGCATTTTGATTAGCAGTAATATAGAAAGATTAGCATTTAGGGGCCGTTTGGTTCAGTGTTATCTCAATGTTATGTTATGTTATCTTTAGAAAGTAATTGTTTGGTTTAATGACATCCTTAAATAACATTATAATTAATTACAAAAATGCCATTATACGTTGACATCTAGATGTCACTCTAAATCGGGCGACATCTCAAGATAACATCGTCAATTTGTCATTATAATGTCAATAACTCTCAACTAAATAAAAATAATTTGGATAACATTGATATTTTTTAATATCATAACATTGAACCAAACAAATGTCCATTGATGAATAACAATGATATTTAGATAACATGACATCTAAATAACATTGACATTGAGATAACACTGAACCAAACGCCCCCTTAAAGATCTCGTAAAATGCCAAATTTCAACTATGCGAGGCTGCAATCAATCTTCAATCGAAACTACACAGCAAATGTGGTACATCATTACAATACACTAGTAGAAAAAGCTTTAAACAGAGAAGAAGATGAATTAAAAGAAAAAAAGAAAAAAAATCTGAAACATTTCCTTAATCATAAATTCTGTTGGAAAGCAATCTCAACTAGCCGCTTTCCTTCAATAAGAGATCAGCTCCTAGTAGATAAATATAGCAAACATCTCAACTTCCCACATTGACTTCACGGGTAGTTCAGCTCCTATCATATGAGCCAAAATCTCACAATCTGCATGCAGTAGTAAATGATCAAAATTTTGACAAATGCAGAGAAAAAAAACCGTCAACTAATCTCATTGGTTTAAAAAAAAAGAATTGATATGCACAATAGAATTCGGCATTAGAAGCTTTCTTCTTGTCAATGGTTTCATAAATTGGCATTTGTTTTACTGGAAAAAATTTCATAGAAAAGAAACTGGTTGCATAAAGACTAGCGATTCTCTTTTTTTTTTAATTAAAATGCAGATGACAGGAAAGAATTCTAAATGCAAAGTCATGACTTTTTGACACTTAATTTTGCATGAACTCACACACAACATTAACAGAGAAATTGTCCTAAAAGGCCATTAAGAAATGTCAGCTACAAAACAAACCAAAGCTTAAAATTTTAGTTGCACCAAGTTTATAGAGGTGCAGCATTTGAACAATCAATGAAACGTGAAATTTTATTTCTTCATGGATTTTACAGATGGAAAATACACATCTGTGAACAACATGATAATTTTTTTAGATGGAAACAACATGATAATTAATATTTAAAGTATTGTAACGGAAATATTCAAATCAGGATGATAACAAAAGTTAAGCATAATAGTGAGGACCTCATAAGAGAGACGTTTCTTTTAAAAGGCATCAGATAGATGTCATCATTAAATGGATACAAGGCAAATATTATTCAGAATCAAAATGATCAACCAAAAGCAGCATCATCAAGGCAATTTTTCCCTAGACTGGGTAATACTAGAATATGATGTATCATTTAAATTCAGATACTATTGTAACCGTACAAGTTATACTACACATGCCCAGGAACCTAATGGAAGGAATATGCTGCCTCATTAGCAATAACAAGTGAAAAGATAAAAATTAGAAATTGTATGTCATATCGAGATAAGAACAATAAATCATAACACTGCCAAAGCTTCCTTGTTGAATAGAGAGAGATTCCAACCCACAGTTAACGCAAATTGTAGCAAGAGAAATGACCACCAAAGCTTAAACTGTAGCAAGAGAAATGACCACTAAAGCTTCCTTGTCGAACAGATGACTCTAAGGGTGAGAGTATTGCTTGAAGATCGATAGTTAATTGATATTTATTTCAAATCGAGCTTTTTATTGAGCCAAGCCATAAGTCATGGTTGGATGAGCTTCACTCTATCTTTATTTTTTAAATATAAATAATGTATCTATTGATTTAATATAATTATTCGTTACTTGAATATAAATGTGTTAGCAATGATTAAGATATTTGTTAAGTTGATCTAATTTTAAATCCTAATAGAGGTAACTTATTTCCTATTTCTTAAAAACTTTAATTTTTTGGAAAGCTTGAGTTGCCTCGAATAGGGCTCAAGCCAGCTTGAAGTTAACATGAGTCAACTCGAACTCAAATTGAATTAAGACAAGATGAGGTTGAGCCATGTTTGGCTCGACTTGAATCCCACCTCTAGTTACACAAATAGTCTAATTGAATGGATGAGTAGGACAGGATTAAATTGAGCTCCAACTATCCCCTTTGATACAAGCTCTTAGAGCTCCAAAGGTTCTCGAGAGCACTCAAGTGACCAGGAGTTATGTCTTTTCTATGTCCTCTTTTTTGTCGCTTCCTTCCCCTTTTCTTTTTCTTTTTTTGCAACATCTCTCTCCTTTTCTTTCTCTTTCCCTTTTCGCCCTATCCTTGTCTTTTTCCTTCTTGTTTACTCTTTGTTGCCCTTACACTCACATAAAAGAATCCCTTTGTTGAGTGAATGAGGGACCAACTACGATGCTAATGGAGAACCCACTAGTACAACAACCATTGGAACCTTGGAATTAGAAGACAAGTTCCTATCGAGATGGAAATAGCTGAACTGACCTTAGCCACGAGCTCGTGGTCTCAACTTCTTGCTTTCCTGGTTCTTCTCCTCCTCTTTAACCATCAACCATCTTACCAAACATTGACAATGCTTTGAAATCTCTCAAACAAACAGGTAGCAACTTGAGGTCCGCCAACTCCTATTTATAAGCAACACAGCAGGCATAAAATGCCAACCGACACCTCATAGGGAGATAATTTGTTATATCGAGAAAAGAATAAAAGATTAACATCGATCACATCAACAGCTAAGAGAGACAGAAAATTCAACGCATGATCAATGAAGTTGTAGCAAAAGAAATGACCACTAAAGTTGTATTGTTTAACACAAGACTCAAATAGTTTATTCGAATAGGCAAGTTGATCAAATGATTCAACAGAGTTCCAATAGTACCTTCTGACATAGCACGCTTAGAAAAGTGGCACAAGTACCAACAAGAACTTGACATTACCACCTAAATCACTAAAAAAACATCATCAAGATATTAAGATATCCCAAGGAACGCAACATGCAGAGAGAAAACACCACTGTGTCCTCTCATCACCAAGTCATTAAATATAAAATAAGAGGACTAATGAAGAACTGGAACTCAAATACTCTCTAATACCACAAAACTCTGAACTCCTCAGTTGTATCTCATTGTGTTATTCAACATTCCCTTAGCACAATTCTACTCTGCTAAGGCGGTGAAAAGTTTTTCAAGTTTGAACTTTCCTCTCTCTGTTACAACTTTTCCTTTCATTTAATGTAACAGCCTCTCTCTTGTACTCAAATTCACTCTTAATGAATTTTAAACCACAGTTTTTTCCCATCACCTGATTTTCCTTGTAAAAATGTTTTCTTACTATATCCTTTATTTCTCATCCTATTGTCTTAGTTGTTAGATATAGTTGATGAAATTTCCCGTCAACATTGTATCTTGCAACCATATCATATGCATGCATACCTTAATATCTGAAGCACGTGCATAGACAGCACATTACTCTTGGTATACATGTTAAGGAGAAACTCGATTCTATATTTGGCCATGGATATAAGAATAAAAATAAAATTATCATAGCACCACTTTGAAGTCTGCTGATAGAAGATGCTCTTGCAGAGACACATGGAACCAAAATGAGCTCCTAAAGTTCTGTAGATAATAGACTATGAAAATAGTTGAATTTAGTATATCCCAAGACCTTGTTTTGAATTGAAATAATAACTCTGCCTTCCCGACAAAATAAAATCTCTTTACTAATAAACAGTTGACAAACAAATCTAAATCAGCCTAGACTCCTCAATGAAAGATATTTCAGCCCTATTATATTAAGACCCTTCCAACTAACACTCCAATCTTCCAAATCCCACACTT
Organism: Apostasia shenzhenica; assembly: GCA_002786265.1. NCBI lineage: Eukaryota > Viridiplantae > Streptophyta > Magnoliopsida > Asparagales > Orchidaceae > Apostasia > Apostasia shenzhenica. The sequence goes on along the minus strand of KZ452014.1, from coordinate 1,933,166 downwards.
CCACAAAATAAAACAAATTGACTTCATCCCAATCACTGCAGGATATTTCAAGATTCTAGGAAAAAATATTTATAATAGCATCAGATGATGCATAGGAAAAGTTAAACCTCATAGTTCTGGTGCTGTTAGAGCAGAGTGTAGGACTTCTTCAAGGTACTTCTCAGCAGCTGTATATTGCCTTTTCTTCTCTTCAATAGCTAAGGCAGCAAGGGCCTTATCCTAAAAGGATGACCAGGAAAAGCATCAGAACGCATGTTCAACTTAAGCTATCAATCCCTTGGGAAAATGATACATACTGGAGGTAAGTCCTGATAGCTTCTTAAAGTATCCAGAATTGGCTTTGTTTTCTTCTCCAAGTCCTTCTTATGCTCCGCCATTTCCATCAGCACACCATGATTGATTTCAGGAGAATAGCCTACACGAGTTAACAAAGCCTGCACGCAGTATTTTGAAGCTCATGTTATAGAATCTATGTGAACAAGATGCAACATTTTTTTTTAGTTTCTTTTTTTTTTGGAAAGATACCTCCTTTCATTATTATGAATCAGAAGTAACAGGATTATATAAATAAATTTAAACAATAGATCTGGGCATCACTGAAGCCAATGGCTTACCAGTTACCAACACATTTACACTAAATAAAATATGCTTTAATAGGAAAATTTGATGACAAACTCAAAGGAATATTGCATGACATACACTTTGTCCCATCCCTGTTGGAAGTAGATCATTTTAGCTTAAGGTCACACTTCATGTTAGAAATCACATTAAATATTCCTCAATGTTATTGTGAATAAAGCGTTACCAATAGAATAAGTTGAACTAATAGCACTGTTATACCATTACGAACATTTGTAAATGCCGTGCTATGGTGCGCACCATCGCACAAATGGCATATGGGGAATCGACTAAGCTACTTTTTCCTCGATAATCTAGTACTTTAACAAGGCCTGCTCTGGCGCCACCTTGCATCAATTTTAACAAGCACATGACACAGGACTTAGTGAGTTATATATTTTTGATGGATTACTACCAGATTGGTAGTTTATTGATTTGGAAAAAGCTTATAACAAAGTCTCAAGGGAAGTACTTTAGAAAGTTTTAGAAAAAAAAGAAATTTGCACTTCTTATATTTAAGTCATTAAAGACATGTATAAAGGAGCTATTACCAGTGTTTGAACATAAGGAGGTTTGACTAAAGATTTTGCTATTATAGTTGGATTACACCAAAACTCAGCTTTAAGCCCATATCTTTTTGCTTTAGTTATAAAAGTCTTAACTGGACATATCCAAGATGAGATGCCTTGGTGTATGATCTTCGCAGATGATATTGTTCTTATTAATAAAACTAAAGAGAGAGACAAAGCGAAACTCAAGCTTTGGAAAAATACTTTAGAATCTATAAGTTTTCATCTCAGTAGATCAAAAACTAAATATATGGAGTGCATATTTAGTCAAGAAAGAAGCACTTATATTGGTAAATGTGATAATTGATGATCAAATTATCAAGAAGGGTGAGCGCTTTAGATACCTTAGATCAATCATACAAAATGATGGTGAAATAAATAATAATGTTATTAGCAGGATCTAAACATAATGGGTAAAATGGAGAAATACTTCTAGTGTGTTGTACAATAGAAAAATTTCATCCAAACTTAAGGGTAAATTTTATAAAACTGTAGTAAGATCAACGTGATATATGGTGCTGAATGCTAGCCTATAAAGAGAAAACAGATAAATAAAATGAGTATTGCGGAAATGAGAATGCTAAGGTGAATGTGTGGGTATACACAAAGGGATAGAATGAGAAATTAGTATATCTGCGAGAAAGTTGGAGTTGCACCAATTGAAAATAAACTTAGAGAAAGTCAGCTTAGATGGTTTGGACATGTAAATCGTAGGGCGATTGAAGCTCCAGTTAGGAAAATTAAGTTATTGAATTTTGCTTATGTACAAAGAGGAAGAGAAATACTAAAGAAGATATGGCAAGAAACTATAAGAAGTGATCTTACTCACTTAGACCTAAATAAAAATTTGTTAATTGATAAAGCGCAATAGAAATAAAGGATTTATGTAGGCAATCACACCTAATAGGATTAAGACTACATTTTTGTTCTTGTACTACCAGATTGGTGGTCTTCTTTTGGATCTTTTGTACCAAATTTGCAAAATTTTATCATAACAGTCCTCATCCTTAATTCGAATTCTTCTATATATACATATACACTTTATATAAAGTTAATGCTATAAATATAAGGTTAAGTTTTACTAATTATATAAACTCATGCAGATTCATTGCAAAAGTAGAAATAGGTTTGACCAACATAGCTCAAATAATTTGACTGTCGTCATAAGTTTCATAAAAAAAATTAAATATCATATGATAGAGCTCTAAGACACTGATATAAGATGTGGATACCATAGATCCTATTTCTTTGAATGAAATAGACAAAGGTATTGAATGGTTTTTGGGGAGAATGGATGGAGAAATTGATACAGAGAATGATTGTCTAAGATGAAGATAATGTAACTTGGGATGATATTTGATGAAATTACTTATGATTTTTTGATTTCAAACCGCATCTTATTTAAAACAGTCAAGAGGTACTATATCAAAGGTGTCTCTATTAAAGGCGACAAAGAAAACACCAACTTCATCTAACTTTACATTGTCTTGTGGGTGATAAAACCAACTTTCATGAAAAAAAGGACGAAATCTATAAATTTGATGATCAAAAAGATGATGCAATAAAGTGGAAGATGAAAAGGAGTATGTTGATTTGGATAATTAGTGTTGATTAATAGGGCTTGAATTGCTTTATTTTGCTACTTCGAGGACATTTTTACTCCACTTTTCCTTCACAAGTTGTTGCATCGATTTATTATGCTTTTTTAAAGGTTAGGTTGATTTCACTTTTTAAAGGTCGAACCTTTTTTTAAAGGATAAGTTGAACTTTTTTATCTGAGATAAAATACTAATACTGTGGGTAAAACCACTAATACTGAAATATATAATGAAAAATTCTTTTCAAAAAAATATACATATCTATATCTATAACTATAAATAAAAGAGAGACTTCAACTACTTAAAATCAAAAATAAATAATAACCATTTGAATAAAAAACTTCAACTGCTTAAAATCAAAAATAAATAATAACCATTTGAATAAAAAATAGTCTTTTTTAAAATATGTGTCATTTTATGCACCGCTTAACTATAAGTTTTTTTTACAAGTTTTATTTTATTTATTTTATAAATTATTAATAAAAATTGTAAACTTTTTATTTTCTTTTGTTAATGTTTTTATTTTATTTGTATAATTGAAATTATACTTTGATACTTAATTAAATGACATAAATTTTACTGAGTAAAAAAATATTTTATGATTTATAATTACATTTAATTATTATATAATAAAAATATTTAAAAAAATAAATATTTATTATAATTTTTATGCAAATTTTGCTCCATCTCTATAATATAAAGATGAATATAATAAATATAGTTCAAATGATATAAGTTCTCTATGCATAATTTAAAGTCAAGAGTCACCATTTAATTTATTGCGAGGGAACCGAACTTAAACAAAATCCTAACTGATTTTCTTGGTTTAGTTTCAGTTCGAATATAAAAGAACTTAATTCAGTTCTGATTTAAAAAATTGTTGATCCAATCTTACTCGATTTAAGATCAACTTTTGTATAGAACCGATCAAAATCGAGTAGAATTGAATTCCTACGATTAATATGCCATGTGCAACACATGTGCAATTCACTAGTTATTATATTATAAAAATATAAATTTGAAGTAAAACATATTTTGTTCTTTCTGTATTTTTAAATTTAAAATTTTTGAATTTTATAGTTGAACTATCTGTAAGCATAGAGAAAAGAAGGAGAGGATGTGGATAAGTATTGATAAAAAATTATAATATAATCCCACTATTTTGATTAAGTAATATTTAAATAATTATTTGCAATTTTAATTATAATTTAGTCCCTTGAATTCTATTAGTCTTGTTTCTTAATTTGCTAAACTTCATCTTAATTCCTAATTCCTTATAATGAAAATAAAAACTTGATCATCAATTTCTTACTCATGATCTTAAACCATAACTTCATACAATGAAAATTATAATTCAATTTTTTGATTTTTCTTAATTAAGATGATAGAAAAAATGATAAATTGTTTCTCGATTTTTCTTAAACTTTATCTTAGGTTCTAAAAATTTACAATTTGACCCCAATTTCTCCTAGACTTCGTCTAAGGCCTTAATTCCTTAAACAAAAATAATAATTTGGTCTCTCTATTTTTCTTAGTCCTAGTTTTAGGTTCTAAAAAATTACAATTTGGCTCATGATTTATCCTAACCTTTGCCTTAAGTCCTAATTCCTTTTTGATCACCTGATTTATCTTACTTCTGGTCTTAGGTCTTAACTCCTTACAACAAAAATTATAATTTAATTTTTCAATTTCTCTTAGTTTAGATGTCTTGAAGCAATTGTAATTTATTCTTTTGATTTATCTTAGTTTTGTTTTCCTTTATTTCTCTTAGTATTAGTCTTAGGTATAAATTTCTTACAATAAAAATTATAATTTCAACCCTAATGTCTCTTAGTTTTAGTCTTAGATCCAGAAATTATAATTTGATATCCAGATTTCTTACTCTTGGTCTTAGATTTGAATTTCTTATAACAAAAATTATAATTTTACCCATCAATTCTCTTACATCTAGAATTGCTCCTGATGGAACTGGCCTCAAATCAAATGACAAATATGAAACGAATTCTTTTTGTTTGATTCCAATTTTGGTATAAAGGAACTTAATTCAATTATGATAGTAAAAATATGAAACTAACCTTACGTTGTTTAAGTCGAAAGTTTTTATAGAATCAATCCAAATAGAACATAGTTGCACCTCTACTACTATACCACGTGCAACACACTTGGTATAGCACCACTACTACTATACCACATGCAGCGCACGTGGTATAGTACCACTAGTATAATAAAAATACAATTGTGAGCCTTACTTCAATAAAACGTGTGTCGCACTAAGCGCCTATGGCTCCAGGACACTTTTGTGCCTTAGTGCACCTTGAGTCTTTAACAACTATGAACATAGGCAAACATGACTTAAATGTCTGAGGCAGCATTTATAGGATAATACTAGCTCAGAGGGACAGAGTAATAGGGAAAATATCCCTGTAACTGCAAGAATCATGTGCGAACAACTTCTACATCTCAAGAAAATTGGTGGACAAGTTATACCTTGTAATTGTTGAGTTGAAGCATATACTGTCTTTCTTTGGAGTCCATGATTGCCAGATTATTCTGCCACTGATCCATTTGAGCCTCGTGCACAGCAACTTCATTCTCAAACTTAACGAAACTTCTGCCCAACCCAAAAGAAAAATAAAAAATATATGCAAAAACATAAAGACTAGAAAGGGATCATTAACCCCTAATACGATCCAACAAAAAGATATGAAACTCCTACTCACTTCTTCAGATCGTTAAGCTTCGCAATCGCCTTGCGAGTGTACTCCAAAAGAGCCTTGGAATCCTTTTGCACCTTCGCCCTCTTCTCATCCACTTCCGCCTTCCTCAGCGACAAATCCCCCATGGCGACAACGAAACTACAAGCATCCACCTCGACCTCAATCAAAAGGTGCGACTATTGATGGAGGATTAGAATCCTAAATTACCATACCTGCTAGACTCCGTGTCCCGTATGTTGAGCAAATTGGCAACGCTGGCGACACACTGGACAGATGCAACAGCGCGCGGGGTAAGGCGCTCCTGCGAGAGGCCTGCGTTGTCGAGGATCTCGCGGATACGGGAAGCCTGAGCGCGGTACTCCGCTGCCTTAAGGCGAAGGTCCGCGGCGACGATGGAGGCGGCACGTGATCGGGCCAGAGAGAGGGTAGCCAGGGCATGTAGGTGCGCTACGCTGCGGGGAGTGAATTCAAATTCTGGCAATTCCCTTCCGGCTGCCGCGAACTGGGAGGCAAGCCAGGCCTTCACCTTGGCGATTAGCACGGCATCGAAAGAGCTCCGCGGCATCTCATCAACAGAGATTTGGGCGAAATCAAGGGCGGAGAAGAGGTCGCCAATGCTCTCCATGGAAGGAATTGGAATCGATCTCGCTCGCTGCCGGCGGCAGCGGACGGGAAAGCGAATTCGCCACTAGGCTCGTTTTGGAGGATAAATTTGGGAGAAAAGAGAAAATATTTTAGGTTATAAAATTGATAAAAAAGAAATTTATTTTAATATTAAAAAGTAAATAAAATGTAAAATAAAATTAATTTAAAATTTGTGTTAAATGTGAAATAAAATTAATTTTTAAAATTAAAATTTGTGTTGAATGTAAAATAAAATTATTAAAATTTATAATAAATTTAAAATATTATTAAAAAATATTTTGTTCATTTTTGAGTAATTATCAAATATATTTGAAGGGAAGAGAATCGAGATTCGGCACGCAGATAGAAAATGAATTTTATATGTCTCAAATAAATTTTGAGAAAAAAATTGCTGCTTTAGCGTTGGAATTAAAAATCATTCAAATTTCGTTTAAAAAATATTATATTTTATATTTGTTTTGTACCTTATATAAATTTTAATATTAATAAAATAATTTTATTTTATTTTTAATATAAATTTTAGGGGCATTTACATACATACCCCTTAAATCATCTTGAATTACATATTAAACCCTTCATTTTTAAATTTTACAACTTAACCCCCTAAATCATCCAAAAATAAAAACTAGTAGAATACATGTATTTGCAAATATATTTATAATATTTGTATATACATATTATTGGTAATAAATATCCAAATAATTATAAATCAGCAAAAAATATACTTTGAAAATCTTGAGAAAGACTTAAATATGTTATTTTTGGATGATTTGGGGGGTTAAGTTATAAAATTTAAAAATAAGGGGTTTAATATGTAATTCAAGATGATTTAAGGGGTATGTATGTAATTCTCTCTAAATTTTAATATTAAATATTAATTTTATTTTACATTTTATACATATATATTTAATAAAATAATTCACTTTATATTACATTTAATACAAATTTTCATAAAATTTTTTTTTAGATATTAATAAAAATTATTAATTTGTAATGTAATAATTTTAATTTTCTGAATATTTGTTGTTATTAAAATTTTAAATTAAAATTTGCTTAATAAATTTTTATAAATTATGAATTAAAATATAATTAAAATTTAATTATAAAACCTTTTCAGTAGTTAAATTTTTAAATAATATTAATTGATAATTAAAATAATTTTATTTTTTTTCTTAATCTCAACTCAAAAAAAAATTCTTAAAAGCTTTCTCATGCCAAACATGACCTAAATAAGCTAAATTCAGAATTTGAATTCATATTATAATTTTAATATGAAAATAAAGAAAATAAAATCCCTGAGAAAAAAAATCTTAAATTATTTCGCCTCAAATTCCTAATTGTTTTTTATATAAATACAGATACTGACTTAAAAATTATTTCCGGCTTACTTTATTTTTTATATTATAATTTATAAACTAAAACAATCAAAATATTGGTTTTAATTTTTTTTTCCACCAATCAAATTAACCTTCTCATTTCAGTTTGATTTGACAATTTTTTCCAATCATAATAGCAGGTAATAATAAAATTGTTTTATTTTACATTTTACAAAAAAATTAATTAAAAAGTAATTATGTTTCATATTATATATAATTCTTAATATAATCACAAATTTTATTTCATTTTATAAATATATGTTAATGTAAGTTCAATTTTATTTTTTATTATTCATAACATTAAAATATATTAAAGTATGCCTAAATATGTATATTAAAATAATTATTTTTTTATTTTTCTCATTTTGCATGACCTTGCTTTCAACTTTAAAATAACTTTAGTTATTTTTTATCTTCATTTTATAATAAATACAAACTCTAATATAAAAAAATTAATTATTAAAATTTTCTATAATTAACCTATAATTATTGTTCAACACATATGTTTTAAAAATTTATTAAAAAATTTGTATTTTAAAGTTCTTATAATAATATAATTTATGTAAATTATAATTATTACATAACAGACTTAATTTGATAATTTATATCAGTATCTAAGAAATATTTCACTTTAAAATTTTAAAATATTAATTTTATCTCTACACTGCCCCCCCTCTCTCTTTTTCTCTCGCGCGGCCACTTGCACAGAAAATAGAGAGTGGATGTGCACAAAGAGTGGCAAGGTGTCGACGCCCATCCCTTCCCCTCTCTCTCCCGTGTAGGCGTGCACATACCTGCGCTGAAGGTGGCAGGCTGTAGCGCCTGTCCACTTGACACACACTCTTTTTTTCTCTCACAAAGGTGAGATGATGATGATGATGAAGCGGCGTCGATATGATAATGGTGATGTGGTCCAGCAAGAAGGGTAAAAATTTAAAATGACATAAATTTTAAAATTTGTAGAAATATTAAGAATAAAATTAGAAATATATTAAGTTAACAATAGAGAGACTTTTTGTAATATTAAATAAATAATAAGAACTTTTTAATAAGTTTTTAAAAAATATATGCCAAACAATAATTAATTCAAGAATTTTTTTAGTAATTAATTTTATAAAAAAAAAAAGAATTTCGTAATTTTTAAAACATTAATATTAAAAATGAACATAATTTCATATTTAATATATTTTTTAATTAAACATTAATTTTATTATTACCCATTTACATTATATGAATCACTGTATGTCTTTTACTTGAAAAATAATATACAAAATTCGCTTCATAACCATTCGCCGAGTTTTTTTTTCTTTTTTTTTTTTTAAAAACCATTCACCAAGGTTACAACAGTAATTTCATTTTTTGAGGAAGGCTACAACAGTAATTGCCTTTTTTTAAGGAAAGTTACAACAGTAATTTCGAAAAAACGTGCTATCAAAAAAAAGGAAAAAGAAATTTCGAAACAACAGTGGCTACAATCTTTATTATTCTCCATCTTTCAGCACCTCCCTGGCTCCTGTTCCTCCTTGGATTTGCAGCTATGGCGCCCACCAAGAAGGCGGTATGCTTGCCTGAAACAAGATTGAATCTCTCGGCTCAATATCCACTATTTTTTCTATACGACATGATACGATTTATCGATTTCAGTGGCAGAAGAAGAGCACCGAGGGCATCAATAACAGTTTAGCCCTTGCGATGCGATGAAGAGTGGGAAGTTTACGCTGGGATACAAGACTGTTCTCATATCTCCCAGGAGCTCAAAAGGTTGTTGCTTGTGCCATATCTTCGTAGATCAACAATCTCACTTTTTAGTTAATTGAGTTTCACAATTTAGGGCTTTCTTTATGCTGGATCTACTGATTATTTAGGCTTATATGAGCTATTGTTATCTTGGGCTTCTGTAGCAATGGAGGATTCCCTTTCTTCCTTTCATTAGGGTGAACCAAAGGTTTGGCTCCAGGATTCCAAACGTTCCGCAAAAAGATTAAATTTCTGGATATAAGTTGCTATAGAAGCCGGTTTAGTATTTGTTGACAGAAAAATTTGCCAACATTGGACAAACAAGAAAAACAACGAGAAATAAGAACAAAACAGTAAAGAAAAGTTTTTTACATGGAAAACCTGTTTGAAAAGAAAAATTACGACGCCATTCTGTGGCGATTTGAAATCTACGATGGGATAGTTCAAGCACAACAGATGTAAATGAAAGTACAATTGTAAAGAAAGGCAAAGCATCCGTGATGGTACTCTAGTGGGCTGCGTTTGATGGTTGTCTTAGGATTGAGAGATCAGCTAGCTAACGAATCCATTTGATATAGAGATTTAGAGCATGATGTGTATAAAAAGAAGAAAAATCTATATCATACTCCACTCGACGTGGTCAAAAAGATTGGTCGAGAGTCAGTTAACAATCGTCACTCATCTTTTCCGCTTTGGAAGGTGAAACATCTCCTGTCATCCAGAAGAGGGTCCAATTATTTGTTTGACGACTATCCATTTTTGTTCAACAAAACTTCTATAAACTCTCTTTGACATCTCTATTCTCAGACCTTGTGAGAAGCAGGGTTTGACACATGTGAAGTCTAAATTAAGAACCTAAAATCATGATCAACAATATTTAAAGAGTTCATCAATGCTGGTTTAATTGGTATCTCAAACTAGTGACTTTGTTCTATGATGTTGACTTATGGGTTGGATGCACTCTCTGCTTTCATGTAGTTTATGTTATGGATGTACCATCTAGTTGCTGATCATTTTCTCTTCGGGTTGGCAATTAATGCTTGTGTTACTTTCGTGATGGAGGGATTCGATTAAAGCTAAAATTTGCTGTGATGCATCCAAATAATACGGGACTAAAGTTTGACTCTTGGGCCACCACACATGCCCGTGAGATGAATACAGCTCCCAATAATATGTCAGCATTTTATCGCTTTTAAATCTTCTAGATACATATAGTTTATCTGGTTGGATCTACCAATGCTGAGACATTACTTAAGATGTTGTTGGTCCTTTTAAGTGCAAGAGCATTATTACTTGTGCATGTTTAATTTGTATAACCTCTTTTGGCATGTCAACTATGTGATTTTTTTTCTTTATTTTATTGTTTATATTATATTTATAGGAATGTGACAAATAAAAAGGGTTTAGATGCTATAATTCTGTAGTTTTGGTTTAACTTCTGTGCCTTATTTGGTTGGATTGTGTTGTTGTCTATAACAGCCATTTCTGTTGATTTGCTATGCATCAATTGACATTAAAGGGACATTGAAACTTTCCAAAACAAAGGACATTGCAAGGTTTAGGACTTTTTGGAGGATCTAAACTGGGGACTTAACTTTGTCTCAGTTTGAGATCACATTAAAGTTCATACCAAGTAATCTTTGTTTCATTGAAGACTATTTTGAGCCAATTTTTATTTCACATTTAGCACAAACTTCAATATAAAAAACTCAGTTTTATTTCTTATTCAATACAAATTCTTATATTTAAAATTAAATTTATTTCGCATTATACACAAATATCTATGTTAAAATAATTTGATTTCACATTATATATCTATAATTATATATTTTCTCTTTCTGGTCTAAAAATAACTTCCTAGTGGAACGAGTGTTAAATTTACATTTTCTATAAAGTATTTTTTCTTCATTCTAAAGACTTTTAGGCCCAACCCTTACTAAGTCCAAGACTTCTCTTTTATTTAGAGCATATTTTGAGGAATTTTTAAGTTTTTTTTAGATAAAAGAGAGGAATTTATTTTAATGTTATGATACAAAATAAAGTTTTTTTTTGTTATTGATGCTTGTGTTGGATGTCAAATAAATATTGAAATATTTGTAGAATGTGAAATAGAGTTATTTTTTAAAATTAAAATTTATGTAAGATGTAAAATAAAGTTAATTTTTAGTATTTAAATTTATGTATGATGCAAAATAAATATAAAATAATGATGGAAGTGTGTTTTGATGAATTTTAGGATTTTTTGTTTCCCCACGAAACCATGCTGGCCTTGTTGATTTAAGTTCTGTCTGAGTTTAGCTCTCTTATGAGCTATGTAAAATGAGTGAGATGAATACAGCTTCCTATGATAACCGATTCAATATGTGATTAAATCTATTGATGGGGGAAGTTTTTTTTATAGCATGTTTTGCTTTGCATTTGTTTTTTTTTTTTAATTTTTTTTATTTATCCAGGCTCTCTCATATAAGCTTTGTTTTTGTGTATTACTTTTTTTGTCCCTTGCTTTGTATTTATTTGTGATTGTTTATGGGGCATTTATGTGGTGTTGGGACTGCAATTTGACTCTCGGGCTAGTTAACGTGCCTTAGTGATGAATCAGTCCCTATATGAACTTTGCATTTCCCTCACTAAGTTCATCTAGATTGCCTGTATCTAGTTTGACCTATTATTGCTGAACACACTTTTGGAGTAGCTGAAGTATAATGATATACTTTCACTTGATCGTGAATATTTTTTATCTTTACTTTGTATCAGTTTTCTTGCTTGCAAGTTGGGATGTCATGTTCTGCTCTTGTTGTCTTTTAAGGCTCTCCAAAGAGGCTTTCTCAGATTTGGAACTTGGATCCTATGAGCCTTTATGGCTCAGGTAACCTTCCTCTCAATGGGATAAAGAAATTAGAGTTGTGGAAGCCGTAACAGTGATGAGGAATCGCGAAGACAAAACTATTCATGGCATCAGGCATCAAGCTTTTCACCCATGTGATTTTGGATGCAAAGCTAGAGGGGCATGGGAGCATTCGGATGGCAAGATGCTGGGCAAATAAAGTAGATGTAATCTGCTTGGTCTCTGGCCAGAGGGAGATTCTTCCGCGGTGATTGCACATTTTTTGGATATTACTGATGTTTTATGTATACAAAATTGTAAATAGAGTGGCTGATTTTTTTTTGTTTCTCTTGCTTTTATAGGTGATGGTGTGCGAGAAAGGGGTATATCTCTCCCATCAGAGTTCTGCTCTAAATATTAATAAATTTCAAGTAATGTTCAAAACCCTAATAAATGATTTCAAACATTGAAACTAATTAGGATTTTTTATGTGGTATTATTGCCATATATGCAAAATTAATCTTTTGTCTATGTTGCATTATTAGCACATAAGAATATTAGGTGGATTTAAAGGTGGTAGTTTTTTTTTTTTTTTAATGTTTTACTATTGCTTTTCTTCCATTATAAAAGGTAGAGTTCTTGAGGGGGTTTGTCAGTTGGTTTTTTTTTTTTTTTCAATACCGTTGTAATACTACTATGTACGTCATAATGAAAGCATGTACGGTGATCCATTGTCGGTGATGAAATTAGGTGGTGAAAATTAGCAAAAAAAGGAATAGTAACAAAGTCGTTTCTTTGCTCGTCATTTGAGATTATTAGGTTCTAAGTGATGAAATTAAATAATTCTTTAAACTCATCTGATTGTCTAGCTTGTGGCAGTCGTAAGAGTGATTTTTAATAACCTAATCTGAAAAGATGGAGAGAAAGAGACTTCTTAAAAGTTTCTAGAACGATTGAAACAGAAATATTTGATGCATATGATGACATTGGTGCAAAACTTCTTATCGTCTTCTAACATGATAGAGCATTATTATCTTGACCTGGTCAAGCATAATAGAAGTATTATTATCATTTGTTTAGCCTAAATTAAATTTCATAATTTTATGCCTTGGTGTGTGTGTCTATATATATATATATTATTGTGTACTCTTCTACGTTATAAGTCTTACTAAGAGTTTTTATCTTTATTATACTAAAAGTTTTATTAGAAGTTTTATTTTTCTGCCGTCTTAAAAACTTGCTAGGATTTCTGCTCTTTAGTCTTCTTCGGATAAAATCGTTATAAGTCACTCCCAATCTGCTTAAAAATTGTCGAAATCTTTACATATGATTGCTAGCAATCAATGCTTGGTGACAAATTCAAGATCAATAATTTAATTCGGAGTTAAGATTTTTTTTTAAAAAAAAAATATTATTTAAAAAACTAAAATAATCTATTAATAACAAAAAAAATTATCCCAAAATCTTAATTATAATTTAAAATCTCAAAATTGGTTGTTTACAGTATGATCACTAGTAACGGTAACTTCACAATATTGTCATGATTTGAGATATATATGTAATTGTTTATGCATTAGTCCCCAAAAATTTAAATATATATATATATATATATATAAAAACAAAACAATCTATTAATCACAAAAAAAAAATTATCCCCAAAATCTTAATTATAATCTTAAGCCTCAAAATTTGTTAATAATGTAAGATAAAATGCATTTTTGTGATTATATTGTAAATAACAACCTTTAGAACTAAGATATATTTTAAGATAAAATTGTGGACGTGCATTTAATTGCTCCAATCAAACGGTAATTACACTACTATTAATTGCAAATTATGAATCCTTTATAATTTCTATGAAAACAAACTATGAAGCCCAATAAATTAATCAATACTAGATTAGTAGCCTAATTAATCCTTTATTTATTGGATAATTTCTAGAGATCATTCGCCCTAATGCTACTCAAGTTGAAGCGCACTTTTTCTCATTTGTAGTCTTAGATTTAATCACAAGAAGATGCTTTTACATCTTAATGCCGTGTTATTATTCATATAGCTCAAATTTTTTTCCTTCCTCTCCCCTGTAGTACAATTAATTCTCGTGTCTCATTTTTTTACTTAGAAGTTTGTTAAGAGTTTTTGTCTCTGTAATTCTAAGATATGTTAAGATTCTTTAATTCTCACTCTGTTACGTCTGGATCCGTGTAGCCTCATCTGGAGAGTACACGTGAAAGCTTACATGACATCGACATCACAGCCTTCAGCGGCGAACAAGGAAGATACCACGCCGAACAGTAAGTATCGAAAAGACCAAGACGAAAGGATCATGTTGAACTGATAGACGGCTTGTGAGGTACAGAGGATCATGTCGCTTTTAAAAGTTATGGTCTTCCCTACCCCCCAGACAGTACTGTCCAAACACCTGGCAGCCGAGGTCATGGGGTGACTGCCTAGCAGGTATTACTGGTCTAACACCAGAGATGAAGTCCATTCCGTTGAAGTACCTCACGGATTAGATCAGGATATAAAAATCGCATTATAATAGGAAAAAATGAGATCTTTTTTTTCTTTTTTTCTTCCTTAAGTTCTCAATTCCCTCTCTGACAGTAATTTCATTGCTTTACATTAGTGAAAACCTTTGAAGCCTCCTCAAAAGAAGCCGTAGTTTTTCCGCTTAGTCGGTTTTTCACATAAAAAATCCTTTTTATTCTTATGGTTGTTTTCTTATCACAACACACTCTCTTCAAATCGCGTCACTTTACGTTAATCCAAATCTTTCAATCACAATGCCACAAAAAATTATTATGTTCGGGCACCTGACCACGTCAGATGTTTGAGTGTCAATAGCGACATACGGTGTGAAACTATTTGGTGTGAGCGAATGGTCTAGTTTTTGCTCCGTCAGTTTCAAGTGCAGGGTCCACGTCATCTCATGTGTCACGGTGCTATTGGCTTTTGGACTCTTGATGAGATCATGCATTTGAATCAATTTTTTTTTTTTGGTAATTCAGGCATCAACAAATTGTTTTTTTTTTATATTAACAAATTGAAAAAAAAAATTGACTTAAACAAATTGAAAATTTGAAAGGAGAAAAATGTAAACGTATTTTGTAAAATAAAAAATAAAAAAAAATGTAAACGTAACCGAAAGAAGTTTGACGTCCGCCCTCTTGTCCCGCTCTCGCCCCTCTTTGTCGCCATTTCCTCTTTCGCCGTTCTTGTTGGCTCTGCTGACTCCGCCTCCCTCCCTCTAATGGAATTTTCTATTCATAAGATTCCTCTTTTTTTAATCGATGAACTATTCATTGGGTCAATGTCCAGGTTGTACTCCGTCGCTCTGCTGATGAAGTTTCTCATCGAGACCTTTGGCTTTAATCCAAATCCTGCAAGTTATTCTTCAGGCAGCTCCATAGCTAGCTCTCTTTTCGTTTCCCTGAGATTTTCGTTTCATTGGAGGATGGAATTCTTTTGAGTTTTCGGCTTATTGTTGCAGTTGGGTTTCAGGTAATCCTTCACGTACAGCTCTTCTTTTTCAGACCCATTGAGGTCTCTGTCTGCGTAATTCTGTAACAGGGTGCTCTTTTGCCGTTATTTTTTTCATTCAGATTTGATGAGCTTGCAGCTTTCTTTGATTTGCAAATCATCGAGTAGCCGATTGTCTTGCAATTACTTGATTCGATGTCAAGCAACGAAATCAAAAAGCTCACCGATGATTATGAAGTAATTGATGTTCTCGGTAGAGGTGGTTTCTCTGTTGTGAGACGAGGGATTAGCAAAATCAACGGGAACAAGAGGCATGTTGCCATTAAGACACTCAAAAGATTAGGGTTTACACCTCCGGGAACAAATCGGGGCCAGAAGCCTCCGACGTGGAAGCAGGTATCCATCTCTGATGCTCTACTGACTAATGAGATTCTGGTGATGAGAAAGATAGTAGAAGACGTTTCTCCGCATCCCAATGTCATCCACCTCTATGACGTTTATGAAGATATGTATGGAGTTCATCTTGTATTGGAGCTTTGCTCTGGTGGAGAGCTGTTTGATAGGATAGTTTCTCAAGATCGTTATTCAGAAGTTGAGGCAGCTGAAGTGGTGCGCCAGATAGCTTCCGGATTGGGGGCTCTTCATAGAGCCAATATAGTTCATCGTGACTTGAAGCCGGAGAACTGCTTGTTCCTGAACAGCAGCAAGCGCTCTCCTTTGAAGATAATGGACTTTGGGTTGAGTTCGGTGGAGGATTTTACTGATCCCATTGTTGCGCTTTTTGGGTCTATAGATTATGTTTCTCCTGAAGCCTTGTCTCAACGACTAGTGTCCGCAGCTAGTGATATGTGGTCAGTGGGTGTGATTTTATATATTCTGCTTTCTGGGTATGCTCTTTCTTCTAAGCTTGTATAAAGTCTTAGTTATGGATTATTCTTTTTAATCATGCTTTATGGCTGTTTGCTTTATGTTTTGTTAATGCAGGTACCCACCTTTCCATGCAACTTCAAATAGAGAAAAACAACAACGGATATTAGCCGTAAGTTTTTTGAACAGCACTATTGTGATAATCCTCGTCTTACCTGTCTTCCTCCCTTAAAATCTATCAGTTCTGAATTCTGCCTGATAGATATGCAGAATCCGAAAATCATGATGATAATCAGATTAAGGAAATTATGTTAATAAGGTAAAGTGACACACTAAGCAACTCCAGTTACCTGAAAAACAATTTCAAATGAGTTCCCTCTGGTAAATCTGTGCCTTCATTCCTGCAGATAAGATATAAAACTAGGTCTCTGAATGGCTTTTGTTTTCTTTTCTTTCTTTCTTTTTTTTTTTTTTAATTTCTTTCTAGGAAATATGTATTGCTTCTTGCTTATTGAATACTTCAAAGCGTGAAAAAAAATTGTGTGAAACCACTGAAAGGCATTTAATTAAATCCTTCTTAAACTTTAGAAAAGTCATCTGAAATTCTTTGTGATTTCTTAGCCGATGGAACTTTCTTACGTGTCTTTGGCTTGAACTGTCATATCTTCCATCTGCTTGAGTTCTAAATGGCCCTCGAAATTTTCCCTTCTAAATGTGTACTTATTCCTCAACACTCAGATTGTAGAGCTACAGCCATAAGCATGACAAAGAAAATGGAGGTAATACATGAAAAAAAATGGTAATTGTTTTAACAAACCAAAAGGATTGTCCTGGAAGTGGTTGTTGTATTATCTGAAAAAGCATATTCAAGAGGATAAAAGATGGCTGCGAACTACCATGCATATATGACTTTCAATTTGTATCCAATGATGAGTGAACTCTAGCTGACCGAGGAGCCTTTTGTTTCATGTTTTAATTGATGAGCTATGATGTTATCTACTGATTGTATAGAATAAAAATTGCACTTCTAAAGTCTTGTCAGTTCCCAGGCTGTCTCCAGGCATTTCTTTACCGTGGTTTTATTTCTTCATGTATGTCGCAATTAACATTAAGCATCAATCCAGCATTAATTCCTTGGTATTTTTCCTGGATGCCTGCAGCTCTGAGGTATAATTTGACTAGCATGTTTTGTATTCCTGAATTATTGTGTAACACTCTTTATGTTCAATTGAGCTGTTAGATGCTTGGAGAGTTGAATGTCAAATCTTTTTGGAACAGCACCCTTGTATTGCTAGATGTAGACAATTACTAGGTAATCAATGTAAAACTGTAAAATTTTTCAAAGATCTTATAAAGGAAACACGTGGTTTTAAACGCTTAATGAAATAGAAAAATGAAAATATGAGCACAGTATCATCTACTAGGCAAACAAAAGTTGTAATTATCGTCTGAAATAATTATTTTGTTAAAAGTCTGGACCCAAGGCTCATGCTATGTTTTCTCCTGTGCCATTGTCATCTTTTATGATTGGATAAACCATAATAACAAATTACACCTAAATTATTTTAAGCTTTTTCAGTAGTACTCCTCAAGGCTGGAAGTTCTTTGTGGTCTGGATTCATTAAATTAGTCCTATTTTACTTGAAAGCATTTCCCTTAGCTTTTGGAGGCCTTTACAACATGAACTATAGAAAAAGGTCCATGAACTGAATTGTTATTTTTATCCTTATGTTAGTATGAATGATTACCTCTCCTTTTGAATTCTACCAATTTTTAAAGAAATTGAAAGATAGTGGAGTAGCCTTGCATTTAGTTTTTTATTCTCAGACTTTTGTTATATCAAGTTCGAACTTACCACACTTCTCACGTCATCCAAAAGAAGTTTATAAGTCTTGAATTGATCTCTAGAAAATTTACTACCTCAGTAGAAAATTAATCTATTGACTTAATTTTACCAAGTTAAGTAGGACATTTCCAAATTAGAGATCCTACTGTTGATTGCAGTTAGAATATTTATATTTTTATCTTCTTGAAGAAATGAAAACTAAAGATTTTGCTTTACAGCAGAAATAAGCTGCACAGTAGTCTTTCAAAGGCTAAGTCCCACAGTAGTCTTTTACTCTTTAGATTTCAAACTTCACTCTTGGAGGTCATTTTATAATGCTTTTCATTTAACAATCTCTCTTAGAGTCGGGCTGTTAGTTTCCTGGTTTCACAATTTATATGTTGTATTACTGTCAACTTCGAGTTTCACCTACACTAATCATTTAAAGTATTGCTAATGAAAATTTGCTTCTTAACTTTGGTAGGGTGACTTCAGCTTTGAAGAGCAAACTTGGAAGTCCATAACTTCTTCTGCAAAGGATTTGATTTCTAGTCTTTTGGCTGTTGAACCTTACCGGAGACCTACTGCAGAAGATGTATGATTAGATATCCACTCTATTTCCTTTACATCTTATCGTGTTTTGTCCAACATTGTAATTTTAGAATCATTGTTGTGCTTTATCTATTTAACAGCTTTTGAAGCATCCTTGGGTAATAGGGGACTGTGCAAAGCAGGAGCTTATGGATGCTGAAGTTGTGTCTAGGCTGCAAAGTTTCAATGCTCGAAGAAAATTCCGTGCAGCAGCAATAGCTAGTGTATGGAGTAGCAAAGTTTTCTTGAGAACAAAAAAGTTGAGAAGTCTTCTAGGGTGCCATGATTTGACGCAAGATGAGCTTGAGAATCTTCGTATGAATTTCAAGAGAATGTAAGTCATATATTAACACACATTTCATGCATTTATCTGAGCTTTGAAGAGATGCAAAATAGATGTTCAATACATTATTCTTCTAAATTCTTTGTATGGGTTATATGAAATAGGAGTGCACTTCGTTCGTATTTTCTGTTCATCAGCATGAGAGACTTAAATATATACTGACAATTCTGTCCATTTAATCTCATTATAGTGTGGTGGATTCAATAACTTTTAATTTACTATGAATATGATGAAGAATGGGATGGGGAAAGCACATTAAACATGTCAAAATAATAGAATGCAAATTCCACGTGTCATGCCTAGGTAGACTTCTGTACATCACCCGCAACTAAAATAGTTTCTCTGCATGACCTGTATCTAAACGTTGCTCTTCTTCATAATACCAAACTACTTACATGTTGTAGAGATATGAATATTATGTAAAGGAAACTACTAAACCCTCAAAAGTTAATAAAACTTATAAAAGTAGATTAATAAACTTTGTTTCCTTAATATAAATTGTTATTGTACATTTATTAATGTCAAAAATATAAGCATAACAACATCAAAATACAGACATTCATTTCTCAGTTTCTAACTATAAACTAACCTCATGCAGATGTTTAGACAGAGATAATGCGACACTGGCAGAATTTGTGCTAGTTCTTAAAGCAATTAACATGGAATCCCTCATCCCTCTTGCCCCTCGTGTGTTTGATATATTCGACAACAACCGTGATGGAACTGTTGATATGAGAGAGATCCTTTGTGGGTTGTCAAGTCTCAGAAATTCACGAGGAGATGATGCACTCAAGCTTTGCTTTCAGGTACTGCAGCTATCTCACATGTTTCATACATCGTTATTTTCTTTAATATTTAATTGGAATAGTATTGTCACTAACTTTCATGGTTTTTGCTAATTATCTTCATTTTGTTGGCATTATAGATGTATGATGTTGACCGATCGGGGACAATTAGCAGGGAGGAATTGGCATCAATGCTAAGGGTTGGTTCTCATACAAAACCTTATCATCGTCAAGTCATTACATTTATGACTAGTAAAAAAGAATTTTTATATATTTAACATTGAAGATTATAGCTCAAAAATAATTTTATATTTTTAAACATTCCCTCACGTGCCAGCCAATTTGCTTTGCAATGTGCATTCAATTCAACATAGATCATTTTTTTTTCAACTTTATGTTAGAGATAATTCGATTCATCTCTTAAGACCTCTAGTTCTATTATCATGTTAATATTCTAGTTACCAATTAGCCTAAAAACTTAATCTTGTATCTTATGGTTGGAATGAATTTATATTCTTATTGTACACACACACACATGTGTGTGTGTGTGTGTCTAATGTCTTAGTTAACTTCCAGTAACCATCTAATAATCTTTCTATGTGCTTAATTCATCAGATAATTTACCGATTGCTTCAGAAATTCACGCACTTATATTGTTCTTACATATAAAATTGCTTATAGAGGGATCGATCAATGTAAAATGAAATAAATTAGACTAAAGAAAGTTGCTCCTGACATTTTAATCAATGTCATTTTTGTTGTATTTAAAGTGTTTTCTTTAGTCATATTCAAAAATAACAAGATTTAAGTAATCAACAAGTAACATCATGTTTCTTTATGCTATTTACACAATTACCTTGGAGATTAATTGAAGCTTTACTATTTGCAGGCTCTACCTGAAGATTGCCTTCCAGCTGATATTACTGAACCGGGAAAACTAGATGAGATATTTGATCAAATGGATGCCAACAGTGATGGGAATGTCTCTTTTGAGGAGTTCAAAGCAGCTATGCAGAAGGATAGCTCCCTGCAAGATGTGGTCCTTTCTTCTTTGCGGCCTACCTAGTTCTCTATTCCTTGAAGTCTTTTTTTATCTTCCTAGTTTTAAACTACAATAGGAAGTTAGTTTGCATGCACATTATTAAATAGAGAACTCAGCCGTTTTATTCTTAAGTTAACTCTCTATCCAAAAACATGTAGTCCAATGTGGTTTTGATTGCAAGCATTGGTGTTCATGCTCCTAAAATTTGAATACTTCGTCTGCTGTGAGCTCGCTTTGTTCTCTTTTCTAATGTTTAGGCTTGTCATTCGCACTACTATAATGTCTTGTTTTAGTTCTACTTGAAAGAGTATATTAGTTCTTAGATCGAGGCAACTTTATTTATTGGGTAAAGACTTAATAAACGTAAATTGGTAGAAATTATCTACCAGAGCAACAGTATTGAGTACTACTAACCTCATTAAAACGAGTATTAGTTTGTCATAACGCTAATTGGGTTTAACCTTGCTATGTAATAGGAAAGAACTTCTTATCGACATTTTAATATGGTAGAAACTCCTATTTAGGTGAAACGCAAGAAGAATGAAGGTATATGAAACAAGCCTCTATTAAAGGAACTGAACATAAGCATATTGAATATTTGGGCATTTCTATGACAATGGTTTGCCACATTGAACAAGCACTAAAGGGCTTTTAAGTTTGAAGAATTTCGACATATCCATTTAGTAAATTCTACATGGGAGTGGAAGCAAAGTGCACTCTTGAAAAGAGAGCTTTCGACAGTTTGCACCTCAAAAATTTAAATCACGTTTTAAATTTGAGGTGCAAAGGGCCAAAAGCTTGGATTTCTAGTGTGTGTTTTGCATTTAAATCTCTACATGTTAATGACAATAAAAGACAGACTATACAAAATCTTGGCTCCCTCATATTGACTTGATATTCATCTATCAAATTTTGAACATTGGCTCATTATGCTCATGAATAATGCGTACAGAGATCGAGAATGTTAAAGTGGCTCCATAGACAAACTCGCTTGGGGTGCTTCAGTTAAGCATGAACTTGTGTGCATTTTGCATAAGAGAACCATTAATGATCAGATTCTTCCATCAATGCATAATACAAACAAACAAACAACAACCAAGCCTTAATCCCACTAGGTGGGGTCGGCTACATGAATCCTTTGTTTCCATTGCGCTCTATCAGTTACCAAATTTTTATCTAAGTTTAAGTAACTAAGATCACTCCTTATAGTTTCTTGCCATGTCTTTTTTGGTCTCCCTCTTCCTCTTTATACA
Source organism: Apostasia shenzhenica (assembly GCA_002786265.1). Classification (NCBI taxonomy): domain Eukaryota; kingdom Viridiplantae; phylum Streptophyta; class Magnoliopsida; order Asparagales; family Orchidaceae; genus Apostasia; species Apostasia shenzhenica. Next base: position 1,910,893 of record KZ452014.1, on the reverse strand, counting down.
TGGGCAAAATCCAGTAACTCAATTTTTCTAACTGGAGCTTCAATTGGCCTGCGATTTAGATATCCAAACCATCAAAGCCGACTTTCTCTAAGTTTATCCTCAATTGGTGCAACACCAACTTTCTTTCGGATATACTCATTTCTCATTCTATCCTTTCGTGTATATCCACACATCCACCTTAATATCCTCATTTCTGCAACATTTATTTTATTTGTATGTTTCTTCCATCAATGCATAATATTGAAGCAAAAAAAAAATAGGCCAAATCTACATCCATTGATCAAGAATTCACTTTTACTATTTCAATCTAGTTTATGCACTGAAACTGTCTTCATCCCTCTTCATCTACTTTGCAATGACACCCTATAAAATAAACCTAATCCTCTGTTTCTAAACTACATAGAAAGCATCGACAGCCAGAAGGAGAACAAAAAGGAGAAGCCTTCTTCTTCTTCTTCTTCTTTTATCAATATCTCTCTGTATGTTGCTCAGATTGGATGAGATTCACGATAATATATCACATATACAGACACAAATTTATGACATTCACAGTTCACCAAAGGAGTTGCCCAAAACGCCTGTGTGGAGCCTCATAGAGACTCAGATCACACAAATGGGTTAAAGATTCAAAGCAGCTCAACACTACTAATTGTGAGTGGGATTTGAGCTGCTTGGTGGAAGCTTCTTCAAGCATGCTCCAATGGCCTTTTCATTGCTCGCCTTTGACCCTTTAATCTTAGCCGTGTTTGAAGCTAGGGTCTGCATAATCCTTCTAACTTGAGTTCTCTCTCTTGAAAGCTCCATTACTAGAGGAAAAGGAGCAAGTGGATAGAAGAAGAAGAAGAAGAAGAAATGTATGAGAAAGAGAGCAGAAACGATAAAGAGAGCTTTGAAGAAGGCTTTCATGGTGGTTTTTGGAAACAATTGAGGTGGTTTAAGTGATGTGAATCTTCTTCTTATATATTATCATAGATGACTGTTGCCTATGGGCCCTTGAACTGAATTCCACATTATTGAGCTCTGCTCTTCATTTTTATTTCAAAGACTAATTAGAGATTTGGTTTTGGGAGATGTGATGTTCATTTGACTAATACATTCCTCTGACTCATTCATTTCAAATCATGACTACTTTAGTGGTTATTTATTGACAAGTCATGTGATAAGATCAATGCATCATGCATGCAGATATATAATTCTAGATCTAGAATATCCTTAGCTTAGGTCACAAAACCAACAACCAAACTTTGGATTCCCTTACCATTTAAATACTTCATAGGTATAAGATAATTATCTCATAGGGCATACTGTTATTAAAATTCTCATTTTGGGTCTCTGAGATAAGTTAGCATTCTCATTTTTAAATTTGTTATTTCATATAGTTTCATTTAAATGACTTCTGTCATATTTCTGTAAGAAAAAAAAATTAAAAAAGTGAGTTTTTAATAATATTTTGATTGATACAATTACTTTGATGTTCCTTTTATTTCTCCCTCCCACCCTCCCTCTTCTTTCCTTCTCTCTCTCTATCGTTGCCGATCGATGCACGAGATATGCAGAAGCTAGGATTGGTGGAGGGAATAGGAGCATGAGATCTCTGTCAACATATGAGATATGGCTTTTAGAATGAGACACGATGTCGGGAGGCGACAGAGCATCTCTACTTCTTCGTAGCGATGGAGATGGATGGAGTCCCAATTATTGGGTTGGTCATTTTATTTGTGATTTCATATCAACCAGGGTGAGCTTCTCAATGATAATGGAGCTGACTTGTGCCTTATCATTTGATTTTGTTGACCGACAGTAGTCCCAAAATAAATTTTTAAAACTGATTTTTCTGGCTGTTGGAGGTCGCTCCGCAATGAGACGGAGCTTTGAAGCCTTGTGGTGTATTGCTTGTGAAATTTAGAAGGAAGTTGTTGCCGCTATTGATAGAATGGATTATTGACAGGTGAATAGCCCAAATCTTGTGGTCTGGTAGATGGATATTCCCTCGTGGAATGCTCCAAATAGTAATGATATTCTTAGTGTACAAATTATGTATGCCGACAGGTTCCACTTGTGATCTTGAGTGTTAATTAGAGAATTTGCTAGGAGAGAATGAGAAAAGGGAAGAGAAATGAGGGAAGCGCGAGCAAAAGAGAAAAGGGGCGCGGCCCTTCGTCCTCACCTCTCGCCTCTCGCCTCTCGCCAAAACCCTTGAGGGAAATGATAATGAAAAGAAAGAGAGAAGGGATAGTGTAAAAAAAGGGAAGAATAAAAGATTATTTTTTAGATATCTGATTTCATTCATAATAAGAGAACTAAATTATAAAACTTAAGGAATCACAGAAATCCATAAGAGAATTTCAGAAATATAAAGCCTACACAATGTTATACCAGAATCTCATACATAATTGCCTATTTGTTATACTAGAGTCATATATTTCTTAAAATAAGTTTTTTAATTAAATTTTAAAAATTATTTTATCATGATTTTTGGGGAAGCATTAATGCTATACAACTCTCATATGTGATATCAAATTTTAAAGTCGAAATTACCACAAAAGTAAAATCTAATTTTTTTTGTTTATGTGGCCACATAAAAATCCTGTTTAGTGTCAAAATTTAAAATCATTTATTAAGACTATAAAGCATTTATTATTTTGAGATAATTTATGAAAAAGATCGAACGTTAGATTTACTGTGCAACTTGAAATAAAGTAAAATGCCAAGATTGTGAAAGCAAAGAGGTAGCTCGAATTGGATTACTCGACAATTTATATTTAAAAGAACGTATAATATAAAATAAAATAAAATATTATTTTACAATATAATATATGAAAAAATATTAATTATTATCATGATATATATATAATGCAAAATAAATTTAAAAATATTTATTTTGATATATAATAATAATAATAATAATAATAAATATAATTAGAATTATTTTTTTAATTAAAACATGATATAACCTGTGAAGTTAAAATTAACTTTATTAATTTTTTAATGGTTACTCAAACACATAAGGCATGGTCATACCATTTTCCTTTTTATGAAAAGTACTATTTTCCTTTGGGAAGCTCAATTCTAGGGCCGATACCGATCCGATTTCGAGCTGAGCCAATATCGGCTTGAAATCGGATTGATTATTTTTCGATTGACTCAAAATCAACTTGAGCTTAATTGGGTTCGACTTTGAGCCGGCTCGAGTCGATTTCAATCGACTTTAAGCCGATTTCAATCGACTTTGAGCCGATTTCGATTCATTTTCGAGCCAGCTCGAAAATGAATCAAATCTCAATTTTTTTTTGAGCCGATCTCAAGTCGGGTAAGCTCGACTCGATCCGACTCGAGATCAGCTCGGTTTATAATATATATATATATTATATTTAATATGTATATATACGTATTATAATATAAAATATATTTTAATTCGAACAGATTTCGAGCTGGATTGAGCCGAGCCTATCTCGTTTCAAAATCGGCTAGAAATTATTACAGAGCCGAACTTTTGGCTCGTTAATCGGCTAATTTAGATTGACTCAATTTCGATTCGATTTTCGATATTCGTTCCATATTAATACTCTTACTCAATTCTCTTTACAATACGTAGACAACAAATTTAATTTCTACATTCTTTTAAAATAAGGTACTAAAAGGCATTTAGTCATTATTATTTTGATTTTATATTATATAATATATATGTCATAATATTTAAATATTATTTTTTAATTAATAATATTATAATATTATAAAAAATTATTTATAGATATCATTTAATTAAATAATTATTTTTTCTAAACAATATAACATAACATTAAGATAATATTGAACAAAACGTTCCTTGAATTTTTTTTGTGTCCTCAGGTCATAAATAGTCTTTAAGTTTATGGTTAAAAGTGAGATATGAAAGTTAATAGTTATATAAACGCGAGTGTTGGATTAAAAAATAATAATAATGAAATGTTGATGTGATTTTTTTTTAACTATTGTTAACTTTAATTTGAATTAAAATTAATTTACAAATCATATTATATATAAATTTAATATTAAATTAATAATATTTTAAATTTTATATAAATTTTAATATTAAAATTAATTTTATTATACATCTAATATAATTTTTAAAACAAAAAATTAATTTTATTTTACATCTTACATATTTTACAAAAATAAAACTAATTTTATTTCAAATTCTTCACAAATTTTAAAATAAAAATATTACATAAAAAAATTACTTATGTAATATGCCATATAAAAATCCTAATTAAATTTAATGTTTGGCAGTACTCATCTCACAATTTGTCCACGAGAGCATGTTTGCAAGCTATAATTGATTGCTCTCGATTCAACATTTTTTTTATTTTTATCTTTTGCTCCTCAACATCATAATTCTCTTCACTTTAATTGAGAATTATAATAGTACAGATTAAAACTAGAGACTCCTCCTAATTTCAAGCAAGATCCCTCTCCGCTGGGCTAGGAGAAACTCCTCTCCCGATTTGAATTAGATACGATTCATTATAAGTTTTATGAATAAATCTTGCATATGCTAAAATCCTATTTAGTGCGATAATCAAAATCAAGACCAAAATAATACTTTTTTAAAAAAAAATAATAAATAAATTTTTTAATCATTTTAAATAAATTTTAATATAAAAATATTTTTTATTTCACATATTCAATAATTTTTTAATAAAAATATCAATTTTATTCACATTCTAAATAAAAATAATTAATTAAAATTATGAAATAAAATAATATTTTTTATATTAAAATTTATGTAAATAATTTAAAAAAAATTATTTATTTTCTTTTAAACTAGTACTATTTTAATACTGATTTTGATTGTCGTACCAAACAGGACTTTAAAGTTGCATCATATACAAGAATAATTACTATTTTAATCTTGATTTTGATTCTCGCACTAAACAGGACTTAAAAATTGTTGTATCATATACAAAGATGACTATTATTTTAATCTTGATTTTAGTTTTGACTAAAAATTGCATATATATATATATATATATATAAATTTTTTTTTTTTTTTTTGGAAAGACCAGAGTAGCAGAGAATAAGAAAGAAGAAATAATATCATTTCCTTTACAATAAAATGTAAGTACAAATTAGCCAAAACTGTGACCTACCTCTGGATTTTACAACCTGTGAGAAATTTTAGACTAACAAAACAAAATGCTGCACCACAAAAATTTTAGAGAAAAGTCTCCTTCCTGAACTCGAACATGCTCACCATAAATCATGACCAGGCAACCAACCTCTCGATTTCTTTTGCTAGTTTTGTGTCGGGCTTGGTTTGCTCGGGGGAAGGCTTCTTAGGCTCACACGAAGCTTGCTCTCCTTTTCGACGTCCGGCTGCCCCAATCCTTCCAAATTGGCAGAACCCGAGGCCGGAGGAAGCAGCAGCCTCCTTGTTTGAATCTTCTCCAGGGGAGAAGATGCTGTAGAAATGCTGAGAAAGAAATGGAGAAACAGAAGAGAAGAAAGGAGTGAGAAGGCTCTGAGAACAGCTTTCATGGTGATCTTCCTTTTTTTGCTGAAACTGCACATTGAATGAATCCAGGAAGGTGTTGAAATCCTTTATAAAAAGCTCTTATGAAACTGAATGAACAAATATGTGGCATCAAAAGAGAGAAAACTTTTATTCAAGGGTTAATTGCAAGTACATCCCTCTAATTTAAGCCTACGTGTGACTAAGTCCTTATAATTTTAAAATTAACCAAATAAATCATCTAGTTTAAAGTATTAATAGAAGATATTTTCTCTAATTAATTGGTCATTTTTGACTTTATCTTCATTTAAAATATTAATTTAACTTTAAAATTAAATAAATGAGTTCATTAATTACTAGAGGACCTAAAAGACCTATTTGCACATTACTACAAACTAGAGGACCTACTTAATTAATTTAAAAACTAGAGAGACCTGAATGCACATAAGCTTAAAGTATAGGAAACTAAATGCTATTAACCCTTTATTCAATTAAAAATTGACTCCATTCGAATTGGGCAAGATATGGATCAAGTTGGTGGCTCACTTTGTCGAGATTATGAGCTATAAATATGGCCAGCAACTCGACTATTATTTCATGTTTTAACATAAAAATCAAGCCAAATTTAATCCGAATCCATCCAATCTAATCGTAACTTGAACTTAGCTTGATAAAATTATGAGCTATAAATATGGCCAGTAACTAGACTCAACAAACTCGACTCAAGTTAGCATAACTTATTGCCCTCCCAACCACTAGATGCAAAACCAAATGATACTAGTCTTTTTTTCTGATTAAAGCTGGAAAGAGGAAAGGGAACTCAGCATGACTGCAGGAGGTCATGTGCTGCGTCAGTGATTAGAGATGCCAAAAAGCTAAAATCACCCAAGCGACAACAATTATTTGCTGATAATCACATGGAGATCATTAAAGTTGAAAGTGGCTGCGTCAGCTTGAAATTAGCCACCTTTTAAACTATGAATAAATAAGAGAATCAGAAAAGACATTCAGTAGCTGATGCAGCAGCTGGTGTTTCCAATATGTGGATTTTAATAAACAATTTTTCAAAAACAAATTTAATAAACAATCAGGAAATATTGATGTTGACAGAAAAAATCAGTTCTGACGAAATTACACGAGGAACTTGTGAGTAGAAAATTAGGTTTGGGAGAAGAGTAACTAGAAAAGCAAATCAAACGAACATAAGAATTTACGAGATTCGGAGAGGTCCTCTTATATCTATGGGCCAAGTTGAGAAAAAAGTTCCACCAGATGACATAGGTTCGCCAGAGGAGAAGATAACATGGGATTTTGCTTTGAGAAATCTTGGTGTTGATGAAGAAATTATCTATTTATAGCTAGAAGTGGCACAAAAGTTAACCAGGGTTCCCCAAGCCTGCTGCAATTGTCGGTCAATACCTCATCGGAGATTACCACGTGTTCTTGATCAATTAGAGAATTGGATAGTAGGGTATCAACAGGAATTGCACAAGTAATAGAGTGATGGTGTTAGTTGAGAAGGAAAGGCAACTGACTGTCGACAGGAGCTTTTCGAACTAACTGGACTGGAAGCTTTCAATGATGAATTCCCCAAACCATGACAATAGTTTGATGAGAAAGATACACATGTGAGACATGGTTTTAGAAGTAATTGGCAATATCATGGTACATCACCATATAGTCTTCCTTAGTTTCACAGGTCAACTGCAGTCTAATCTTGGGACTCCAAATCAAAGCCTCAAAGGGGTTTGGTAGCAAAGTTTAATTCAAGCTTAGCCAATTGAGATGCCCTGAGATTAAGAAACTGAACCCAATTAACTTGAACGCCAAGTGAACTACTCTGATCAACTATATCAATTCACGAGTAGACAATTGGTAGTTATTCTTTGTTGCTTTCATTTCCTTCTTGGACCAACTAATTGGGAATTTGGTTCAATGTTATTGTGATTTTATGCCATGTTATTTGAAGAAATTGAGTTTTTGGTTCAATAACACATTAGATAATAATATAAAACATTATAAGATTGTCACACTAAAATGACATCTAGATGTCACCCAAATTATAATGGAGAGTGACGGGGTTAAATTGATTTTCTGTTATTAAACAAACAATAATTTAGAGAGAGTATAAAATCTAGACAACACAAACATGTAGATAACATTGAACCAAGCACCTCCTAAAAAAGTATTCAAAATCAATGAGAAATCCATTATTGAAAAAAGAAACTCCATTGCCCTCACCAGTTACTTGGTATAGCAGGCATGAAACAATCAACTTTGTGAAAATGTGGAAGTAAATTATAGCAATCAATTTTGTTTTTCTTCCAATCAGCAGAGAATCACCAGATAATCAAGAAGACAATATATCCATTAATTGATTGTTTAGATTCTTCCAAGGTGGCTTTTGGCTTGATGTTACCATGATGTTATGTCTTTCAAGGCCACTTAGTTCAATGCTATTGTCATGCTATGTTATTTTATTTGAAGAAATAAATTATTTGGCTTGATAACATGTTTATATAACATTAAAAAATATTATAAAATTACCATCACCCTAATAAGATAATGAAAAGGCGAAGGTCATAATAGTTATTGAAGCTTGAGATAACAAAAATAAGTTAAAAGCACCATCATCTTCCAATAATGATATCAACTCAAATAAATAATAATTTATGGATTACATAGACAATTAAATAATATTGACATTTAAATAACACTAATATCTAAATTGCACACATGACATCTTCGAAGCTGAATGGTTCGACAGGAAGGTGGTAGACCCAAGAAGCATCTCCAGGCCTAACGAAGACAATGCTATCGTAGAAACCAACAGTGACAAGGGCCATAGCAACACATGGAGGGAGGTGAGTGAGATCCTTTTGACATATAGATCACGAAACACCTCTAGCGAATAATAGCCATCATCCTTTTCAAAAAAAAAAAAAAAAAAAACCGAATAATAGCCATCATCAAGAGTATCAACGAAGAAGGAAATTGATCCGTCTGGAGCGTAGGTGGCGATCACATGGTTGTGTACAGTGAGCAGAGAAGGGGTGGTTGAGCAGGCGGCGCATACCAGCCAGCCGCAGGGGGGAGGAGGATCCGACGCACCGCCGTCCGTAGATCTCCGGCAGAGCAGATATGCAGAATGTGCGTCCGTCGGTGATGCGGTGTAGAGTTATCCGATCGGCGTCTTCTCCGGTCTCTTCGGGTAGTATAAGCCAGGAATGGACCTGATGCTGGGGAAGAAGTGGTGCGGAGCAGGAGGCGGCGTCCTTCCACTGCACGCTCGCCCCAGTGCCGGGCAGGCGCGTGAGGCGGCCGCCGGTAACAACTCGCCGACGGAGACGATGAGCACTAGTGGAAGCTCGACCCAGTCGACAACAGAGATTGCCGTTGCCTTCGATGCCATGACCTAGCAATCATCCTTCGACTACGTGTATCAAAAGATTATTGGGATAATTACTCACACGCCACATAAAATTCTATATATTACATCACATATTTTTTTTACAATTCATAATATAAATTTTATGAAAAAAATATATGTGATGTAATTTTAATAAATTTGTGTGGCATGCAGGTAAATGCCCCAAGATTATTGGGCGTAACATCTGGAGAATTTAAAAACAAAAAAAATTTTTTACGTCTGACCCTTGAAAAAATCTATTTTATAAGCAATCTCTTAAATCAAATATTTATAAACAATAATTCTAAATTAAATATTAACAAATAATGACATTATTTTAAAAATATAAACTTATAGAGAGCACTGTTATGCTAATTTTTATTTATTATTTTTTTAATTAAATTAGAGTTAACACATATAACTGAAATTACATCTAGCCTGCTTCAAAAAAATTCGCAATAATAAAATTATGAAAAAATAAAAATTTTAAAAATTAAAATAAAAAATTTTAGAAAAAGTAGCGATGAAAAATATGAATGATGAATTTTATTTAAGGGATTAGATTACATCTAGCCCTTAAATAAAAAGCTAGATGTAATCTTCTAGCCCTTAAATAAAAAGCTAAATATAATTTTAATTACATATCTTAATTCTAATTGAGTTAAAATAGTCAATGATAAATAAAATTAATGTGCAGGTATTGCCTGTAAATTTATATTTAAAATAAAAAAATACTGCCTCTAAATATTTAACTTAATCAATAAATTTTTTTTTTGAAGTAACAGATATAAATTTTCTTAAAAAAATTATTTGGTGTGACAATAAACTAATAATCATTCAAAAAAATACAAAAGTTTTAATTATTTAATAAGTTGTTATTTATTTATTAGCCTTTTAAAAAATGAAACTTATTACTCTTTTTTTGATGAAACCAAATCAAACATACTAAAAACTCTCATCAAATTTGACCGTTTTAAGGAATATTCTATATCGATTTCAAACAATAACAAATGTCAATGAGAATTAAAGATGATCCATGTATTTATTTCATTATCAAAGTATTTTTTTTCGATGGATACACAAATTTTAATTATAAAAACTAATTTTATTTCACATTCAACACAAATGTGAATATAAAAATTTACATTATTTCATATTTTACACATTTCTTAATATCAAATTAATTTTTCTTTGCATTAAACCTATAATTTTTTTTGTCCAAAATTTAACCATCGAACTAAATGAAACTACAGTGTGAATCATGCAAAATCATGAAATAAAATTATTTTTATACATCCCCCCTGAAGCTATCAGGATTGTTTTTTTATTCTACACGAATTTATCATTCAAACATATTTACTTATAATTCTCATTCTCAGAATTTATATTAAAAATATTTAGAATTAAATGCAAAATACATCTAAAAAATCAAAAATTTTAACATTTTACACCAAAATAAACTTTATATTATATTTTTCAAATTTTAGAGTGTAAAATACTAAAAGCCTCCCAACACACTTTGCAATTCACTCAAATATTTATCAAGTAATTATAACAAAAAATGTTGATATTTTAATATTCATCATAAAGGCCACATACAGTAAGATTTAGTAAGTTGATACTAGTAAGTGATATATTTTATATTTAACATATATTAGTAAAAGAAAACAAATTGCACTTAATATACAGTTAAACAAACAACGAATTTTTATTCTTAATTTATACTTTTTAGAAATAATTATATAATACCATAAGTAAATTAATTTACATATTAAATACACAAATCTTTAATATTACGTATTAATCACTAAAATAATATAAAAATTACATCCCACATAATATTCATTCCATAAAATTATAATATTTATAAATAAACATTATATTTTATTATAATTAATTAAATTTTAAATCTTGTTTGACACGAAGACCAAAATAATACTAATTTAAAAAATAGCAATAATAATAATAAATAAATTTTTTAAATAATTTTACACAAATTTTAATATAAAAAAATATTATTTTACTTTACATACTCAATAATCTAAAATAAAAATATTAACATTATTTCACATTCTAGATTAAAATATTTAAATCAAGCATTTTAATCTAGAATGTGAAATAAAATTTATATTTTTATTTAAAAATTATCTTTTATATTAAAATTTATATAGAATAATTAAAAAAATATTTATTATTATTATTATTATTATTATTATTTTAAAATTAGTACTATTTTGATCCTGATTTTAATACTCGCACCAAACAGGGCTTATTAGTGACATATTTAATTACTATTTTAACAAAATATTCCAAAAAAAAAAGTTTCTGATTTCACATTTCTGCTTTCTAAAATTAATTTCACATAGGACTACAATCTCAAAATGAAAAAAAAAAAATTATATTCGAATATGATTTGACTCCACATTCAAACACGATGTCGACCTCCCATGATGCTGTAAACGACGACATCGTATCTGACTACAATCTCTCATTTCCGCTACGACATGCACACAGTTTGCTGCCTCTGTCTACATGCCATTTTACTATTTGTGCACAACAAATAGCAAATCTACACAGCTCACCTATCAAATTTTCATTCACGTATGTACAATAAATAATCCTGAAAATGAAATGACTGTAGATCGTGCTATAAAGTATGGATTAGTGTGATAATTATACACGTTAGCTTGCTACAGAAGATGGATCACTTACTACAAAAAACATTTAGAATCAGTGCCACAAAATGATCACAGTGGAGAGGGAAAACATATAAGAAAAATAGCACTACTTTTGCAGGTTAAAATTCCCCGTCATTCATTGCATGATTGAGAGGAGGCAGCAAAAATATCGTTTCTAATTTGCCAACATACCTGAAAGTTACCTATGCAGAGCATAATCTGCAAGCTCAGCTTCGTCCGCCGCTGCGGCCGAGATCAGGGAAGCAGATTTAATCTTTCCGGCGTGTTCTAATCTCATGAGGATGACTCCCCTACAGAAATCATAGTGATGGGATCAGTTTTGTAAGCTGAAAAACCAACAAATTAACGATAGCCCACCGCGTATGCTGATCAAAAATGATGACAGTTAGCTTGCTGATAGGGCTGTTATCGATCCGATTTCGAGCCGAGCCAATACTGGATCAAAATCGGATCAATTACATTTCGATCGACTCGAAGTCGATTGGGTTCGACTTCGAGCCGGCATGAAAATGAATCGAATCTCTTTTTTTTTCAAGCCGAGTAGGCTCGACTCGATCCGGCTCGAGATCAGCTTGGTTAAATATATATATATTATATATGTATTATAATATAAAATGTATTTTATATTTGAGCCGATTTCGAGCTGAATCGAGCCGAGCCTACTCCGGCTCGAAATCATTACCGAGCCGAACTTTTGGCTAATTAGTCGACCCATTTAGATCAATTCGATTTCAATTGGATCTAAAACTGATTGAATTTTTGATCGATTTTCGATCTTCGATCCATATTAATACCCTTAAGCTTACAGGTGGGCTGATTAGTTACTCCGATTGCAAGTGGGCTGATTAGTGAAATAAAATTTGTGTAGAATGTTAAAAAAATTATTTATTATTACTGTTGTTTTTTAAATTAGTACCATTTTGATCTTGATTTTAGTCCTCGCGCCAAACAGGAAGAGTGTATTTACTTGGGTGGAATAACTATTACCAAACAGAGCCTGAGGGTGTATTTACTTGGATGGAATAACTATTCCATTCTACCTTTATATCTTATAGAATAACTATTCACATATTTACTTTGGTGGAATATATATTTCATAAAAATCTCTATTCCATATTTTATGGAATAGTCATCTTATTTATAAACTAAAAATATTATTTCAAAATGACCCTTATTCACACATATACACACATACATGTACATATACATATGCATATACATATACGTATTATGATATGCATACTATGTACATATATATATTTATATAAGTTATATTCATTTTATTATTTATTTAAAATTAAATTTAATAATAATAAATAACATAAATTTTTATGAAGTCATATTTATAGGTATTTTAGTACCTTTTTTATTCACCCTTTATGTCATATTCTATTTCATCTAAGTAAATAAAGAAATTATCATTCCATTCTTCTTAGAATGACAATTTCATTTATATGAAATGATAATTCTATTTCAACCTTATTTCGTACCATTAAAGTAAATGTACCGTAAAAATAATCTATTATCCCAATCAAATATAACCCCACAAACAAATATGACGGCAATAGAAACTCAATTTAACATCACTTCTCTCCATCATGATTAAGGTGATATTTAGATGTCGCCTAGTTTTGAGTGACATTTAAATGTCATTTTAGATTGACAATCTTATAATTTTTGTATGTTATCTAAACATATCATCAAACCAAACACTCAATTTCTTCAAACACCATGACAACATTACAATAATGTCAAACTAAATGCCCCCTAAATGCCAAGAAATGTATATAACCTCATAGACAAAATTTTGCCGCATTAGAAAAGATAAGAAGTCAAAGAACAAGAAGTCTATGCTATAAGCAATTCAAGGCAATGGGCTCTCCTTTGAAAAACGAACACAATCCATATTTCAAGTAGTAAAGGCAGGATGCTTTAACATTGGAACAAGTACCTAAATAAAACAATTAAAAAGAGAGAAATTTCATTCGGGTCTCTAAGGGTATTATCATGTAAGTATAACTTAACCTCAAGACCTCATTGAAAAAAATCAAAAACATGGATCCACATGATCGGACCCAAGGATAAGAACAATTTGAGTTCAAGTCGAGCCACACATAGTCAAACTTAGCTCGTTAATTTATAAATCAGTTTGAGCTCGAATTGTGGCTCAAACGTTTCGAGTTTGAGCTAACTCAACTCGATTAGCATTTGATTTTGAGTTAGCTCAAACTTTAATAGAGCTAACTTGAATACCCTAATGAATTGAGAGTTTTTAAAGTCAAAGCCAAATTCTATCAGAATAGATCAGATCCGACCATGGCTCAAATTTGGCCCATGATTCAGATTAATAAACGCGACTCGAGCTCTATTCAAGCGGAATATTGGTTTAAACATCGAGCTATTACCGATTTTTGGGCTAAACTCTCACCTCTAATTAGACCCCCCTAATCTCAAGGACCCTGCTGAAATTTACCATTCAAAGAAGGTGCAAAATCAACCAATGTAAAACATATCATATACCTCAAGGATCCCATAATTAGTTTATCTAATTCTCTTAAGAATTCCAAATCATCCAATAAGTATAAAAAAAAAATTGCATACGGAGACTTTGCATATCTTACCTAGCAAAGCGGGACTGGAGAGAAATATCCCGAACCTTGATTCTATTAATAGTCCCACTCTGGCTGACAAGAACGATTTGTTCATTGCTTTCCCCATCTTCTAAACATTCAAAATGGAACGCAATAAAATGCTAAGAAGAACATTGACAAAAGTATAAAAAAAATGTGGTGACAAAAGAACAGTAATATTGAAGCCTAAGGTACCTTCCAACAAATATCCAGCAACAAACATCGCAGCTAGACGATCATCTGGTTGAAGCTGATTGCAGAAGATGTGGATAAAGATGTGGAAAATTATAGAAGCAGAAAAAGGATTCCAACCAATAGAAATTAAAATCATTTAGAATGATGAACAAAGCCAACTGAATAGTACTTAAGGTACCTGAATACCTAACAACTAATAAATTAAATCTCATACAATTTTATCACAATTGAAGCTGCTTCCTGATCTTAATAGATACATATTCCATTTTTTGCAAAGGATCGTAATGGGACAAAAGTATAAATAAAAATTATGTATGCGGACATGGAGATGTTTTGTAGAACCCGACTTGGCTAAGAAAAGCCGAAGTGGCCAACCAAGACTTCCAACATTTTAAAGCAGCATAACCCTAAATTGGTTCAGAAACATAACACCTACCTCATATACCTCATATCAGCTACAATGAAATATGACTGAGATTAGATAGGCTTTCAGGGAAATTTGATCAAGTGTAAAAGATACCTTGTAACCTATCAAGCCAACTGATCTTAATTTTGAGAGGCGGAAATCACTTAAAGGAACACGCTTCCCATAACCACATTCAGATACAAAGAGCAGCCAAGGAGAACTTGTATCCCTAGTCCTACAAAGATTAATGGAGAAAATTGCATTAGAAACAAGATAAAAGCCCTGTGTCATGTTCAATAAGTAAATACATAGTGATGAAGACTGTTCAGAGATTACTACACATCAACGGGAGAGAAAACTAGATTTGGTGAGAAACATGCATTTTGCGCACGATGTTACGGCAGATGTAAATCAGTTCTAGCAAATGAAAGATGTTGCAAATGGAAAATGCAAAATCATTATGCTTAAGAAACTTGAGTTGAGACATCCAACAGCAATATTATATTCACCTGTTCCCAGAGACATCCGATGTTCTAGGGAAGTTTTCCTGCATTGCAGCAGGTATTATATCCATAGAGGCCACCTTGTCCCCTTCCTTTAGCCTCATAGAGGTTACACCCCTCGTTTTCCTCCCAAGAACACGAAGCTGGGCCAGGCAGGTTTGGCAGTAAAAGCAAATTAAATCGATATTTGAAATTTATTAACTTTTGGGTGTTCTATAAGTAATTTACAAAGTTTGGGTGTTTTGTACAAAATTAGGCAATTTTATTGTGACATACATGTAAAAAACCAAAACAAAAACAATCTGCCAGCTGTCAACCTGTACATTGCATTATACCGATCATATGGATTTTCATAAAATTCATGCTAAAAGGCGTCAAGAACGTAATGCACAATGTTGCATAAAAAAAACACCCTTATCATGCGTGAAGAGGAAGAAGGATAGGATAGAGAATATTTCAAATTAGAAGCACAAACAAGAGAAAATTGTAGTTTTCACCCCGAAAACTATCATTTTACCCAAAAACTTAAAACATACACTTTGCACCCTAAAAAACCCATAAATTTGGCACTTTGCACCCCAATAAATAAAAAAAAAACCCCTCAAAGACCTACAAATTCCAAATTATGGGTTTTCTAGGGTGTAAGTGTATTTTTTGGGTGCAAAGTGCTAAAATTATGAATTTTCAGGGCATATCATGCATTTTGCTTCACAGATCACAAATAATTTACAAAAATCATCACATTCGACAGATCTAAGTGACACTATAACAAGTCAAAGAATATCCACTCTGATAGAAAAAGGTCATTGATTTACCATGACAAAATTTCTAAGGAATGAACAAGAGAAATAAAGAATGAGGGTAGGGATTTCAACATTAAAGAATTATACAATAGTCATCACTATCTCTAGTTTTCATTAAATGCTCCTGTATAAGACCAACCTAAATACTAGACAAGAAGGCAGCAGCTGACGTATTTATTACATGCAAGATTAATTTTGACTACCTGAATAAAGGTAGCGAAAGTGTATGATATTTTAAGAAGATAAGGCCCGTCCACTAAGAGGCTGGGAGTAGAGTTAGATGTAAAAATCCTCAAGCCATACGATTGATTGCATACTGGGTTCACATTAAGAACTTTTAATGAAAATTATAATCATAACAGTAAAATAAGTAATAAACAAACACAAAGGTGGTTAAAACAAGTGAGCAGCTTAAGTGCAGAAAATTACAGCAGAAATTGCCCATAATTAGAGCTTCAATTAAACCCATGTTTTGTTCAACTGTCTAAATATTGCCTTTACATGATGCCCGTATAAAGCAAGCCAGTTCATTACTGGAAATCGAAGGACATATAGTGCTGTTCAATCTTAAAATTATTGTTCAAGCACCAAGCAATATTGGCATATGAGTACAATATTAGTTGATACTTGCGTAATGTCTAGTTTCTAACTGTATCATCAACTTCATGAATTTGTTGACCCATAAGATCTATCTACAATTAAGAAGGCTTTGGCAAAATTCTTCACTCAAGAAAAACGTACCATATTGCAGGAGCCAATTATGACCAACCCACTTCGTGAAGCTATGGCAACAAGGTCATCATCTGCACAGTGACGGACCCATTTAAGCTCATCACCGGGGACCTACCATGTTTAAATGGATAAACAAGAAATTACATTGATAAAAAGACGGTATTTCAGACTGATTGCTCCATTGCTCTATGGAAAATTTGGAAGCATTAAAGACCAAAAGATGGAACAAACCAGTTGGATTGCAATTATTCCAGTTGCTCTGATTGACGAGAAAGCATTCAGAGAAACTTTCTTGATGTAACCATTTAAAGTTAGCATAAGGAGGTATTGATCTTCAGCAAACACACTAACAGGAATAATAGATGTTATTCTTTCTCCAGCGCTCAACGAAAGTAGCTGGCTTACACATGCAAGGGAACACATTATTGCAAAATTATCAACCAGAAACATATACAGGTTTTAAGTGCAGAGTCCTCCTAAGGCACCTGAACCAAGGGTGTTCCTGCAGCAGTCCTCGTGCACTCTGGTATCCGATAAGCAGGAGCAGAATAAGCAATCCCTTGATCACTGCAACAATATTCCAACTTCACTGGTCATCAATGCTACAAAAAAAATTTAGCAACAGGAAAAATCTATGGTCCACTTTGATGACTTAACCCTTTCCTCATCCATTTCAGAGGTACCATTAGAACCATATTTAACATTAATTCGTCAAGGTTTTGAAATGAGTATGCTAGACATAAACTTAAAGACATTTTTGTATCAACAATCAGCACCAAAGTAAAATATTGATGAAATTCTTAAAGTTGAATTACTTTTGACTGTAAGAAACTTGGGGTATTCTCTACCTACATGTAATAGAGGTTGTTAACTATTGCATATCTTAGCAATGTATTGTACACCATACAAGGTCTAATAACTGTACATAAGCCACGAAAAGTGATGCTAGAGCCAAGTGGAAGAAGAAAAAAAGACATTCCCCGGTGGCTACCATTCATCAATTATAAGAAACTTAGACTTTTCAAAAAAAAAGTAGTTCAGCAATCTGAAGATCTGTTTTAAAACCAACACACATGTATTACAATCAAGTAGACAGAGAAGCCTTTTGAAGTAGAATCAGTTTATGGTGTACAACCACTAAGGCTAAAATCATTGTAAAATAGGTTGAAGAAGTGAAGAGATCTTAACATAATGGATGCATGCTGGCTAAAGTAAAAGTATTACAACTTATAAAGCAACAATATGATAAAGTAACTTCATTCACAGTATAATCGACATGCAGCATGTCTTCAAAGTTCTCAAACTTAAGAGGGTGATAACAAAGTTCTCCGATCTGTTTTTTCTTTTTCCTTTTCAAATAAGTGAACCACATGACAGAACAAATACAAGTGATACAACGGCTTAAACGAGTAACACCCAATGCATCAAAATGATTGGTGGTAAAAAGGAACAATCAAGCAAATGGTGAACATAGTGAAAAAGAGACCTCACACCAAATTAATAATACAATACAAGGATAATTACATGTCACCCCCAAAGATAGTCTTATTACTCATTTAACCTTCAAAGATGAATATCTATGTCAGTTACTCCGAAAAACGAATAATATTTATATCTATTATCCCTAAAGTTTACATCCATCACCCCTGAAAGATGTATTAATTCTGTTATCACCTCTTATTTAGGGTGCCATATGTAAAAATTCATCATTGTAGTGAAAGATGTAAATATTCATTTTGGTGGGTGGGGTGGTGCGGACACATGGAATTTGTTAGGGTCGGTTTTATCAAAGGCAACCAAAAGTTGATTCTAAGCTCCCTATTTTGTTTGACTGCACCGCATTTAATTAGTTGAGTCAGTCAATTGGGTTGAGTCAGTTAATTATGACTAGTCGAACCTATTTCGCTAAGTCATTCGTTTGAATTTGAGAGTTATCTATTAAGCAAGTTTGACTATAATTGAGAAAGTTTGTTTTAAAATTAGATAAATAAATTATCTATTTATTGGTTTAGTGTCTGATCATATTTTAGATGCTTTATAAATAAAATTAATTTGATCTTTTGGTTCAAGGTATTTTAATTATAATTCATGTTTTAAATTCTGAATGAAAAGAGCTTAGGGTCTAAGGTGAAAATCCCTAAACGTCTAATTTTATTCTTCTCGTTTCTTCCACTTTCCAAACCCTAACAACCACCATCCCGCATCAACTTTGGAATCATAGTTGTGCTGTCCTGCATCAGTGGGGTTTTTAAACAAGTAACAAGAGTATATTTTTCCCTCACAATATCACCAAATACATGCATCTACCTTGAAAAGGTGGCTCATAAATAGACCTAAAGTCAAGTTCCCAACTGTATACTTCTACAACCACAAATTGTTGCATGTCATACAACACCAAATAATTAAACAATCAGCAATGTATGGCGATAAATTTCCATAGCTAAAGAGAAGCACGAGACAGTAACCAATATATTCAGAACTCAAAAATAAATCTTTGGTGGGACACAAATTACAATTATGCTTCAAAAGCAATGAATAATGATCAAAACCGACCAGTCAGTCAACTGCAGCATTAAAGAAATACTCTTTTTTTAAAGACGGAAATGAGTACAATTTGAGCAGTGTAAGTGTGGGGAAAAATATTTGTCGGCACTTGAAATTCTAAACCGACAAATGTGCAGTAAAAACAGGGCAACATCATTGAGGAGCTTGCAATGTTCAATGTGTGCAAGAGCATTGCCAAAAAAGAGGCCAAATAAAAGTATAGATCTTTCCTTGATGTATTTACCTGAAATAAAGAATACGATCATGTGTGTGACAAACAATGAAGTCAGACATAGAATCATTCACTCGCATTTTTCCAAAAGACTTTCCAATTGTTCCACGTTTTTGCAGATTGAAGGTGTCAGGCTTCATCCGTTTTACATAACCTTTCTCACTGAGCGCCTAGCAAGAGCAACCACAACATTTAACTTCAGCGCAAAACTATTAGATAGATGCTGAAATACAAAACAATATAAGTTGCCATGCATCAGCATGCATAAAAAGCAAGCATTTTAGGAATGATAAATATCATAAAACCAGCGTATATGTAAATATGAACACATACCAAAAGAATTTCCTCATTTGGAATAACATCTATTTCTTCAAGCTGGCTACCGTTTCCCTCTTCTAATACTGACCTTCTTGGAGATCCAAATCTGTTCTTCAGCTCAGTTGCCTCGTGTTCTATGAGCTATAACATAACACAAAACCAACAAGAAATCGTATGACAGAATCAAAATATATGTTAGTTGGAGGGTCTAGGAGCGTCACACTTTTTAACACAAAAAATCCACAAAATAGATCATTTTAAGAATTAAAAGATCCTCAAAGCAGTATCCATTCCTTTTGGATGAGGACTGCATAGGACAATTGTACGTGCATAACATGGTCAGTTACAAAGGATATTACTTAGTGCAGTAAAGGCGTTTGCGTGTGCAAGAACATGCTAGTAAATGTGTGAGAGAAAAAGAGAGCGTAGCAGCATAGATATTGAACCTCAAAAGATGTCTCATGTGACTATCGAAGTGATATGCCAAAGATGTGGACAAGAATAAATACGAGATACGAAACTTATAACTTATCATAATCAGGCAACGTAAAAGAGCATGATATAGTATGAAGTCTTCTAATCAGACATATTCTAGGTAAAATAGATATCATGTCCTTTGCTCATCATACGTGAAGCTTTTCTCCTCATATATAGCTGAGATTTTTAGTATTACAGTTGCATTAAGCAAAGAGAGTTCTACAAATTAATCAGTACAGAACCTGGTAATAAAACCTTTTTTATAAACTCATTAAATGAAAATTATATTACAATTTTAGAAAATGATCCTAGCATCCTTCCCAATTATACAGTTATCTCGTAGATTCAGAATTTATATCCCTTAAACTACAAGTATGTTCATATTGTTTACATTATGCTTGCTAAGATCAAGATCATTGCAACCAACTTTGATGGCTAACAATTCCACTTTGTAATTGGCAGTGCACACCTTTGCAAACTTAATGATATCTTAAATAGAACAAAAAATGTGATATATAACACAGTTTTAGAGTATACATGGACAAAGATTAGAAAACTATATTAGCTGACAAAAACAGTAGAATTAGGTTTAAAATAGGCATCCCTATGCCAACGGCTCACCACTCAGAAAGGCATGGGGACAAGGTAGTCCATTGTATGCAGTCTTTTATTTATTTTTAATAAGACTATTTTTGGGACTCGAATCGTGACCTCCAAGTCAGAAAGGAGCAACCTTAATCAATGAACAAAACGCTCCACCTCTATAAGTAGGTTTAAAATAAATAATCAAAATGACAAAGTCAACAATGGAAGTACCAAGGATTAGAGACCTACTGGTCCATCTAGTAGTAATGAACATTCTTAAAACTAGCTGACCTGGAGAATGAGCTTTTTACTCGATAAAAGCTCATTTAGTTTCGATATGTTCTCCGATAAGGATTTACCTTCATCTGCAAACTTCTTTCTCTGCAAAAGATATAATAGCACTGAGCAAAATGAGGCACATGAAACCAAAAACTTATCCAAAAGGGCACCTGTGGTAGTATATGCATATTGTACCTCAAAAGAAGTAAGTTTCCGCAAAGTTATGTCCAATAAGGATTCTGCTTGCTTTTGGGATAGACCAAATTCTAGAAAGAAATATTAGCTATACTTTTATTTTTGACTTTAAGACAAAGTTACGATATAAGAGAAAGTTAAATAGTGAGAGCAAATCAGAACATCTTTAAGCTTTTTTGGTCCAATTCAAGCAGATAATATAAAGAATTGTTATAAATTATTTCATTTTAAGACTACATTTACTAGGTTTGAACTAGCATAAAAATTTCATAAGAACTTTCCAATAAGCCATATTCATTCTACATCAACTCTTGTTTTTACACATTCAAGCCATCAAGATGTATTTCAATGACCTCACCGATATAAGACATTGGAATTAGCAGCAGCAGCGCATACCAATATCACAAGGTCAAGTGCACCACCAACACAAAAAAAATGTGGAAATTTCATTTGAATCAATAAATTTTGTCTATTCACTGCTGAGAGAGAAAAACTCTGTATACACAAAATATATCAAGAGATGCAAAGGAGAAGTTTAAAGACAAATGGCCATATTGAGAGCAGGTTCTTACAGTATGAACACATGGAAGAAGCCCTATTGCACGCAACCATGTATATCCTCAAGCTTAATGAATCTATTTGATGCTCATGAAATCCCAATGTTTCATATTTATCTTATTCCATTGTACCCTAAATTATCAGGGAAACCACTGTATTACCAGCAACATTTATACTAATGCTGGCAATCTTGCACTTGACCCAGCAAGCACCAAGAACCGTTGTGCTTGCACATCAACTACACTGTTTAGTGTTGCTGAATAGACAAAAGGATTTCCAAGGAAAAAGAGAATAGCCCAGCCCTGCCAGAAGTATAATGACTACATCTTCATATTTGAACATCATATTTGAATAACTTAACCTTTTGTTTGGTACTTGTTTGGCTTTAAATTTTGTTCAAAGTTAAACACAAATGGAGAAATAAAATTAGTTTTGTTTTAAGATTTTCCAAAGATGTAAAATAAAATTAATTTTTATCATCAAATAGATAACTGTTAATAAGCTTTGTCGCACACACATATACATCTACCAATGACATAGCGTTGTTAAGTTGTGGTCGAAAGAAAGGTAGAGGCTAGCAACAAATGATGGCCCAATATTAACATATATACGAGCAGTAACTCGTGCAAGTATGGCAAGAAAAATTTTGTTTATAATAAATCTATCAAATTTCCTAAACATAAAATAAAATTCTATAAAAAAATAAGGAGTTATACACAAGAAATTAAATATATAATTTATAATTTTATTTAAATTTCATAATAAATGTATTTATTTTAAAGAAATGTGAAAAATTTATAAGCAATTTTATATTAAATAAGCAATCAGGACAAAGGATAGTGATTAAAAAAATCAAGACTAAAAAAAAATAGCATACCAAATTATAACTTTTTTGGATAATTAATCATGAGACCAAATTATAATTATCAAGATTAAAATTAAAAGAAACATTAAGCAATTTATAATTATCATTGTAAGGATTTAGAACCTAAGATCAACACCACAAAAAGTTGGGATACCAAATTATAATTTTTTAGACCTTAGACAAAGATTAATAGAAATCAAAAACCAAATAAAATTGTATTGTAAGTAATTAGAACCTAAGACTAATACTAAGAGAAATTACAGTACTAAATTTTAATTTTTATTTAAGAAATTAAACCTTAAGGCCCTGTTTGGCGTGAGGACCAAAACAGGACCAAAATAGTACTAATTTAAAAAATAATTATAATAATAATAAATAAATTATTTTAATTATTCTACACAAATTTTAATATAAAAAATAATATTTTACTTCACATACTCAATAATTTTTAATAAAAATATAAACTTTATTTCACATCTTAGATTAAAATACTTGATTTGAATATTTTAGTCTAGAATGTGAAATAAAGTTGATATTTTTATTTTAAATTATTGAGTATGTAAAGTAAAATAATATTTTTTATATTTAAATCTGTGCAGAATGATTTAAAAAATTTATTTATTATTATTATTGTTGTTTTTTAAATTAGTACCATTTTGGTCCTGTTTTAGTCTTGTTTTGGTCCTCACTAGTGAGCCAAATTATAATTTCTTATGGCCTAAAATAAAAGATAAAGAAAAAAAGAATCAAGTGATAATTTTTGTAAAGAATGAAAATATATAATTTAAACATGCTTTTATTATTTTAGACCATCTAAGTGATACATCTTGACCATACTAAATTATAATTTATGAGGACCTAAATCGAAGACTAAGATAAATTATAATTTATTAGCACCAAATTATATTTTTATAAGCGATTATTATCTAAAATAAAGATTAAAAAAATGAGAAACTATTTTACAATTCTCATCAACTTTGTCTCATGTGCTTTTCTCTCCGCTCACACGTGGGACACATTTGGCAACCCTTTTTCTTCTCTTCCCTCCGCTCATCTAAATTTTTTAATTTAAAAAGAAAAAAATAACCCAAGTACAACTTTTAGGGGAAAAATTATAATATTTTATTTTCAACAAGGGCAAAAATGACAAACCTCAATTTCAGCAGCTTGGTAACACTTAAATTGAGAAACTATTTTATAAATTATCGTCCTTTCTTGTCTTATTTCATGTGCTTCTTTCTCTTTGCTCACACACGGCAATCTGGCACTCTATTCTCTCTCTCTTCCCTTTGCTCATCCGAGTTTTTTAATTTAAAAAGTCAAAAATATGGCTCAAGTTCAGTTTTTTAGGGAAAATTTTGAAACATTTTACTTTCAGCAAGAGCAATAATGAAAAACCTTAATTTCAGCAACTTGATGCCACTTTTAATAAGATATATTAATTTTTTACATAAAAATTTCAGTCAAGGACAAAATTGAAATTCAAAATTTCAGATGAAGTTAAATTATGATAGCAGATTAATTTTTTAATAAAAATTTCAGTCAAGGGCAAAATCAAAATTCAAAATTTTAGATGAAGTTAAATTATGACAGCAAATTAATTTTTTTAATAAAAATTTCAATCAACAGCAAAATTGGAATTAGAAATTTCAATGCTTTTTAATAAAAGTTTCAATCAAAGGCAAAATCGAAATTCAAAATTTCAGTTGCTCCGCACCACTTTCAATGAGAAAGATAAGATTGTGAATCAAAAGGGCAAGTTTTTTTCTTATCAAGAAATCAAAAGGGCAAGTTACTCTCT
This sequence comes from Apostasia shenzhenica, assembly GCA_002786265.1. Classification (NCBI taxonomy): domain Eukaryota; kingdom Viridiplantae; phylum Streptophyta; class Magnoliopsida; order Asparagales; family Orchidaceae; genus Apostasia; species Apostasia shenzhenica. Next base: position 1,886,171 of record KZ452014.1, on the reverse strand, counting down.
AATAGTATGGAACAAGGGAACAAATTATATAACATGTAATATCAAATTTTGGGTAAAAGTTGCTCAACATGATTTCATAAGAGATTTGGATTGAGAATACAGCATACATAGAACAATGATAGACATGAGGGTCTCTTTTAAAAAAAATAACAAATTCCAATCAAGATAATACAGAAAAATCTCAAAACATAATATGTTTAGAAATCAACTAAAATAGTAAGTAAAGGAAAAATTAAGCTAAAAGTTGAAATTATACATAATTACCCTTCATCAAAGTACTTGTAGCCTTAGCATTACTTGATGTCCCGCGAATTGTGCGGATCACACCATCCAAATTATCAAGACCCACAATAATTCCCTAAGTAAAATTAAATTTATAAAGACAAAGAAAAAGCCTAAATTTACAATACAAAAATTTTCATAGTACCTCAACAATATGCCTCCTTTCTTCAGCTTGAGAAAGCTGAAATCTAGCACGTCTTTCAATAACATGGCATCTAAACTCTAGGAAGGCCTGCAGTACAAATAAAGCATGTTTCTAACAGAGAATATAGAAAACAAAATTGAGAAGTTGTGAGAAAGGATTCCATTTTGGTTGTACAAAGGAACTGGAAACATAAGTTACGTTTGCCAAAAGCAAGGCTAAACAAATGTAGCATGTCTTCAATACTATTTTGACATGCATCCCATAATTGATATTCACAGCACTAGGTCCTGGCAGAAATAAATGATTGATGTGCATAGGCTTTTCTTAGTTTTCTATACCCACACAAAAGAAATGGCACCAACTTGCTCCACTAAAACAAATACAAGAAGCTCAAATAGCTAAGGGTCATTGATCATCAATTTGTAATACTTTAGCTGAGATAAGTTATAATCATGTGAAACCAAAAGAAATGGCAGCCATATAAAAATCCAGAAGTATCAGCATAATATTTAGTTGTAGAGGATTACCTGGAGTAATTCTTTCAGGCCCATCAGCTTTGGCTGCCCATCAAGAATGCTGAGTAAAAGGAACAAAAAAAATTGTTTGAACCACAATCACAATATTTTGAATACAATATCCTACAAATACAATCATCAACAAGACATTATAGAGAAATTCCAAATAACAACAAACAAAATGGTAAACATCAAGGGTTTCAAGATAAGCACCAGCTATCCATATTTATATCCATGCAAATGAACTAGAATAAATATAAAGCACTCATCAGATTCTTTTATGTGCTCCATAAACATTACTAATCAACAAGAAAAGAAAGGATGTAAGTATTCTTGAAAATACTAAGTCAATACAGCAACGGAATTGAAGATGCGCACCGAGTCATGTAAAAGATTAGGCAAATAAGATGGTGCACTTCATTAAAAAAGCAACAGGACAGCTTGCATTCTAAAATGCTCTTTCATGGACCAAGCCCATCTTCATTATGTGTATTAGGCAGCTTCTTAGAATATGTTGGAAGCAAAAGTTCCAAAGCATACGCAATTTCCCATATAAAAAACAAAATTTCCTACAACCAATTCAATGAATCCATTTACAAAATTTCCTGCAAAATGAATAACATCAGCCTAAAAAGAATCCACAAAATTAGACGTCATACAAAGAAACAAATTTATGTACATGAACATTTTAAGGTCTAAAGTGGTCAAATACAGCTCATGCTTGATCACTTGATGAGATTTAGAAATCTAACCCATCTCCTAGAATAATATATTCTAACATTTCAATTTATAACTTTGTCATACACAAAGGCAGATAGAAAACAAGTTATATAAATGACTGCATCACATCTGTATGAACAAATATATGTAGACACTTCTAATTGAAAACAACATACGGATCTCATATGAAAGGGTAACCAGGCCCTTTACTTAACTGCAAACTGTCTTTGTGATCCAAATTGTTTATAGAAAGTGAATTGCTTACCCCACCATATTGCAGCTGAAGCTTGATTGCAATGCTGTAAGACGGTAAAGATTGTTGAGAATAATAGATGGGTCTGACCCTCTTTTTAACTGACAGAGGAAGTAGCAGTTAGAATGGCATTAAATCGCAGAAGTAATATGAATTTAATATATATTAGGAGAGTTACTTTAAGAAGCTCAAGCAGAATCCAATATACAATTAATCAAAACACACTAATTCAAAAGCCGAGGACAATAGGTAAAAGCCATTAATTGTATATTAATACAATTTGTATTGAATATCCAATGTGGGACAATTTCCATAGATATCCCAACGAATCTCCGCCTCAAATGAGAACCCAACCGCATTGGACCTTTTCTCATTCAATGGGTCATTTAAGTGGATTCATCTCAAAAGCCCACTCAACCACCTAGAGGCATAATGGGAGTCACCTGCTCTTATAAATTTTCAACATGATAGGAGGCACAAGATTCATGGGAGCACAATCCGCGTGAACCACTTGATCCACGTATTCAAGGCCCAGTCAAACCTTCAGCTTTGATACCACTTATTAGGGGAGTTACTTTGGGGAAGCTCAAGTTATACCCACTATACAATTAATGAACACATACTAACCTAAAAGCGCAAGTCAATGGGTAAGAACCACTAATTGTATACACAACTTACATTGAACATCCAATGTAGGACAATTTATTGTGCATTGCAGCAAACATAAAACTATGACATTGACTTTTAACTCTTTCACAAAACAAAAAGGAAAATGAGAATGTCTTACATACCTCTATAACAACACGCATCCCAGAACGATCACTTTCATCTCGAATGTCACTTATGCCCTCTATTACCTGCCCAAAGGTACACAATTTCAGGAACAACATCAAAGAAAAAAAAGTCAAATTTCTATTATATAAATACAAGGTAGTTGATCTAGCGGAAAGACAGATTAACTGTTATTAAAGCACAGACAAAACACGAAAAGCTTGGAAAAAAAAAACGTTCAAAAATTAAACAGTGGAAACAAAATGTTCTTTCTAAAACAAAAATTCTATTCCAACACAAAATATGCAAATTTTCTTGATTATTTTGAGTAGGACAGAAAAAAGATTTTACATTCTATTATCCAAGGTTATGAACTAACTTAAGAAGCCAAGAATATGTTTATAAGCACAAGGCCAAGGTGGAAAAATGCAGATATTTTAGCAAAAAAAGAAGCAATACAGCGGTAAAAATAGCTAAATATGATTAAACTCTAGAATCAACATGAAACACAACTGTAAAAGAAAAGCTATGAGCTAGCATGTGTATCATATCACCAACACAAAAATAGGAATGTCAATTTCGATTCATGGTTCCAGTTTGAGTCCAACCCAATATTAATGCAACTAGAAATAGGTCAACTGGAACCTGACATAAAAATTTTTAGGGTCAAATTCACCATCCCAAAATTTGATCTCACATCAACATACAAAATCACTAAAGCTAAACATGTACAATATATGCAGTTTATATTTTCTTTCTGTATTCAAGCTAGATTTTAAATCAGTAAACTTATCAAAATTAGTAAAGTACAATTGTGACAATTGACAAATAAGATTTAACATGCTTATTTGTGAATAACCTTTATTACTTTTTTAATTTATCAATAAAATTTATAGTCCTGCATGTTTTGGAAGAAAAGAGTTTGATTTTGAATTTACTTTATCAGATAAAATGCAGCTTCAGAATACATTATGGCATTAAAAACTAGTCTTAAACTGTGCAGGTAAGCATCAATTTGAATATTATTGACCATAAAAATCATCATTTAATTAGAAAATATGAGTTATCACTTATTATTTTACACATTGTATTCCGAATAAGTATCTCGGGTCAACCAAAACTCTACCTAGCCCAAACCTGAAACAACCTGGAATCTCTTTGAGGCATATTTTTCAAATTTAATGCAGCAGACCAAGTCTATTTGCAGTATGAGCATTAAGACCTCATCATAGTGAAAGATTAAATTGGGTTGGCAAGCACAATTTTACAACCTTCGTAATGGCTGCAGAAATTAACCAAGTAACCAACATAGGCTGCAGACTGCAGTCCACAGTTCAAGTTGAAAAAAACTTTTCTAGAAATCTGACAGCAGTCTAGCAGAACAAGTCTGAGTTTCGTATTAGAAATGGAAAAAATGGAAGTAAAATCACCAAGGATGATTCATTACATAAATAACACATAATATCAACACAACATTTGATTAACTATCAATGGAAAATGAATCAGAATATATTGTATGCAATTAACTAGGGGGGACAATAAAGGGATAGAAATGAAGGCTGATGTCTCTGAGATGATCAGATGCAACAACATTTATCATTCAACAAAGTACCTTATCTTCGACCAGTTCAGCCATTTTCTCCACTAATGCAGCTTTGTTGGTCTGGTAAGGGATCTGTAATGAATATTAAGCATACAATGAATATCATACACAATTTTTAAAAAATTCCGGTGAAACAATATGCAAAAAGAATTTTCAGAAGAACAGTTGTCACCTCTTTAATCACTATTGCTGCCCTTCTTGTTTTCTCATCAAGCAACTCCACCTCAGTCTTCCCTCTAATTATTATACGGCCTCTACCACTTCTATATGCTTCCAATATCCTTTAAGAGCAAGATGCGTAAAATCCAACTGATTTTCACAGGAGAAGAGGGAATCATGCCAGAAAAATAAGGTAAACTTCATACCCAATATTTCCCATAATTAGCCCTCCGGTAGGAAAGTCAGGCCCTGGCAAGTATTCCAGCAGTTCTTGGAGCTTTACTAGAAATGTTATATTTAGGACATCAACATAGAAGTGAAATTGCAGAAGATGAATCGTACAGTCAATCAAAGAAAAATGCGGTCTTCATGATTTTAAGGAAGATAAAAAAAAAAGCAACCATCTGTTTAATTACTAATGAAATGTTAAAAAAACCCATTTAAACAATCAATTACAGTACATAAGCCATGGCACAATACCGTTGCATCAGGATTATGAATCAGTATTGATAGAGCATCTACTAGCTCAGAAAGATTGTGAGGTGGAATATTTGTCGCCATCCCAACCTAAGATTACAAGAGTATTATTTAACATACAGGAAATGAATAACAATGAACATGCATTATCTTTTAATCATAGAACAGTCAGCACAGATCCAATAAAACAATATCAACAAATGCCTTTTATTAACAACATGAAGCTCTCAGCAGTGAGTATATTACACACCAAAAAGCATATATATCCAACAATCAATCATTTATAAAACTGATCATACCGCAATTCCAGAAGAACCATTCAACAATAAAGTAGGAAGACGAGCAGGAAAAAGAGATGGCTCTTTTTGTGAATTGTCAAAATTTGGAACAAAATCAACCTGAAAAAGTTTAGCAAGAGATTAATTAGTAAATGATTAAGACCAAAAATATATAACGGCAACCATGAAGTTTCAAGAAATCAAAAATTGAAAGTCGGTATGGTAAGACCTACAGTATTTAGCTCCAAATCTGTTAAAAGCACGGCTTCCGTGAGTGCCTTGAAAGAGCAGGTGAATACAATACTTAAGCATATAATCAAAATTTAATAAGTGAAGACAAGCACCAATGAATTAAAAAATGAGCAGAAAAGAAAGTCTGTAATATATATTAAAAAATGAGCAGAAAACAAAGTCTGCAATATACCATATAGAGCATACCTCCAATCTACATTCAGTATAACGCATAGCTGCTGGAGGATCAGCATCTACAGAACCAAAGTTTCCATGCCCCTGAATAAGAGGGCATCGCAAGGAAAAATCCTACAAAAAGACAGAAGATAATAATACTGTAGAATAACAAAAGAAATCATCACTCAAATACATGGATTTCTTATCTCTAGCCAGCCTTAAAATAAAGCTCTCTACGATTGCAAGTGAGTCCAGATAATGCGTAACGACCGTAACTTATCTCATTTTCTGTCTTCTATGGCATTTAGTGGCAACAAAGAAAAACTGGTAGCTGAATAAAAACAAAAAAAAGGCATCTACCTGTGCCATCCGGACAAGAGATTCATAAACAGCTGTATCACCATGGGGATGAAATTTACCTAAAACCTGAAACGAAACAATGTTAAACAAGGATAAGATAACAGAAGGTACAATTTGATGAGAATTAATTAGCTTCTAAGTCAAATAGCAATTCCATAGTGCAAAAAGAAACCATGATGGAATTTTTACTTCTCCAACTACTCTGGCACATTTCCTGAAAGGCTTACGAGATGAAAGGCCTAACTCATGCATTGCATACCTGCAATGCATTTAAAGAACATAGTAAGATACAGAAATTGAGATAGATGCAACATAAAAGGAAACAAATTCTAAAGTGCAACTTTGGGCTTAGCTTAACCAACATATTATACAATCAGTATAATAGGTTTATGAAGCAACAGAAAGTAAACTGTACTATTGAACTTAATACAAAGAGCTAATACGATAGTACAAGTGGAGTAAACGTAAATGTAGAAAATTACATATAATAGCACGTGTAAATAGTAAACATTGGCTGACTGATGAAGAAGGATCACCAAAGCAAACCTAGATAATAATTTATTTCTTGATGTCACAATAGCAAAAACGTATCATTAAATTCACACCAAACCAACCACTACTATGAAACAATCACTCCAATTATTATACATTATACTGCTTTTATAAGAATATATTAGAGTATTTAACATCAAAATTCTTCCTACCCATGCAGCAAGAATGGGGAATTTCAAGTTGAAGGATGAATTTCTTTCATTTTAATCATTTCGAGGATATACAACCCATATTTTAACTCATTGAACCAAATGGTTTTCACGTATTATTATAACCGTCGGTAAAACCCCTAGTCAAACAGTGAAAACTTCAAATCAAAATAACCCAGCCAATTTAACCGGAGACGGTTACAAAATCAAATTTAAATCGATCAACTAAAATAACTCTGAAGCAACATCCGCAGAAACAAACACTGCACCCAACTCACAGTATCCTGCGGTGCACGGGTTTGAGACCGTCTCGCACGTCTGGGAGGGCACGGCCGAGCAGTACCGACATTGCATATGCCATGTACGCCTCCTTAGCTTCCATGTGGAGCTCAGTCGTGACGATCCTACCATCTCTGCCAGTACCGCCACTACTCTCCTTGACCAGAAGGCCCCCATTGCTCCCTTCTTCCACCTCGTACTCTCCAACCCTTCGCTTTGCCTGCAGCACCGGCGACCGCCCCCCGCGCCGGGTCGAAATAAAACGTAGCCCGTACAAGCTACGCCGGCAGCCTGACGAGGACAGAAGAGGCAATAGTGGCCCGAAGCGCGTCACCGAGAAGGAACTGAGGCGGAGCACGGCGGAAAAGGCCATTGCCGGGAAGAAAGAAAACTCTAGGTTTCTCCTGGCCCACACAGCATCTGGGGGAGATTTTCTCGCAATTGCTTCTGGAGTGAGAGCTAAGAGAAGATTCTGCCGGAGAATTAATCGGGATTTGTCGGGCGAAGAACCAGAAGCCGGAGAATTGGGGCTGGATTTAGGGTTTTGAGGGGGTTTTTGGGTGCGCGTGCGCGCCAAGCTCCATCTTGAATATTGGTTTAGAATTTTGGCACGTGCGATCACGTGATTTGGCTTATGGAACATTTTTTTATGTAAGCTTCCAGAACAAATTACTTACGTAAAAAAATAAAAAATTTAAATATTAAATATATATCACTTTTTTTCAAAAAAATTAAATTATAAATAATATTTTTTTACTCACCTATATTTAAGTAAAAATATAATAATTAAAATTTTGAATAATATGTATATAAATATACTTAAACATAATGTTTTTAAAGCTACAAAATTATAATTTATAATAAAAATATATTATCAATATTTTTATATTTATTTATATCCTAAATAAATTTTAATATTCAAAATTAATTTTATTTTAAATGCTATATAAATTTTAATATTTAAAAATAAAATTATTTCATATCAAATATATTTTTTAATTATACAATAATTTAATTTTACACTATAATATTAAAATAAAATTTTCCTCTATTATTAAAATTATTAAAATATTTCTAAAACATACTCCTACAAAACAAAAGTTACGCATCACTTACAGATGCCAACGCAACTTTCACAACAGTATGACCAAAATTTATTCGCTATTAATTGGCCACCAATACCTCATAGTCTTGAATGCGAATACCACAATTACGAGGTTTGATTATTTTTGTGCACATATCAATTATTTTAAATGAGTGTAAAATGTGTTACACACTTACACTATTTAACTGTGGTTAAATTGGCATTAATTATTTTAGGATTTTGTTTTTCTGATTGCATTAATTATTTTAGAGTTGATCCATGGTTAGCATTGTTATAGTCGAGTATGAGAGTTGACTTCAATTTAAACTCGAACTTTTTAATGTTAAAGCGAGTTTATTCCAAGTTTATTTTCATTGAAGCCATTGAAGTTAGTATTAACTAATCAGTATTAGATTTTATTTTTAGGTTGCTCACTAAAAATAAATATTTTTAAACTGTATTTCTAGGACTTATTTAGTTGGAGGATAAATTTGAGTAAAAAAAAATTATTTTATAGAGTTGATGGGAAAAAAATTTATTTTAATATTGGAGGTACGTAGAATGTGAAATAAAGTTGATTTTAAAGTTGAAATTTGTATTAAATGTGAAATAAAATTAATTTTTAATGTTAAAATTTGTGTTAGATGTAAAATAAAATTATTAAAATTTATAATAAATTTAAAATATTATTATTATTATTATTATTATTATTATTATTGCCTAAAAATAGGTAAATCCCCATCAAGGCCTAAGGATGTGTAAAGTTCTTCTCGGTCATATAACTAAAATAAATTATATAACTAACAAACCACAGTTGAAATGATTATGAATTTTTTTTCATTTACTTTTCGTTTTATTCATGTTTAGTTTTTAAAGAATTATATATACAATATTTTATTTAATAAAATATTATAAATTTTAAATCAATTTCTCAAAATGTATAAATCCTCTGAAGACTTTCCATCATGATTAAATATTTCATATTGTTGATGTGGGATGTAGGAGATCTCAAGAAACATCGAAAAAGAGAGAGTCCTGAGAGACGGCGGCGCGCAGAGGAATAAACTTGTTAGTTGAGGAACAGCACATAAAGATTTAAGGTGGTTCAAGGAGGAAATCCCCTATGTCCATCGAGCGATCAACGAAGAAATTTCACTAATGGGAAAAGGTAGCCGTGAAGGCTAATACAAAAAGCTTATAAGAGGAAGAGAGAAAAAGAAGGAGAAGAGAGAGTTTTTCTTATTTTCAAGCTCCTGCTTTACAAGAGGTGGTAGAGGAGAGATTCTGCTCTTCCTGGGTGCACGATTTTCGGATCCTTCTGCTTGAAGACTGTTCAGGAGTATTTGTAGGCAGCGGATAATATAGCTTTATCCTGATTTTCTCGAGGACAGGAGGTGAACAAGCTCTAGGTTCGCACTGTTTGTCGAACACCGGAGGGACCAAAAGTCGCAAAAGAGGGAGGCTAACTTTTAATACTGGTACTGCTTCTGGGGATCCGTGACAGCTGGGGCATGCGGACCCTTGATTTGCGTGTCTGAAAAAAGTATTTTTGTACGGGGAACGGCGCATTCGGGCCAAGCTGATTATGACAGGCACTGCTTTGTAACATCATTATCGACGTTAGCAGAGATGATCCTAGCTCATCGTGGACGAGGCTTGGTCGACTCCTCGTGTCCGAGGTTTGGTTGAACTCTCGTGTCCGAGGTTTGACTGGGGTTAGAAACCTGTGAAAACAGATAAATAAGTTAGTAAATAAATGAAGGCCAAATGCCAGGTAGACGCCAGTGTACGGCAGGAATGCAGTGCTGAAACCACGTGTTAACACATATTCAAATCATTGATTTAAATAAAATAAAAACCTAATTATTCAAATACTAATAATATTTAATTATTAATTTAAATATATTATATGTCAAAAATCAATAAAAACTAAACTAAATGGTCTTATCTAACACTAATTCACTCTTCACAAAAGAGAACACATTCTGCATCAAAACTAACTAAAATATATAAATATCATCAAAATCTCTTAAAAATCTTTCAATAGTATTATTATTTCAATCATATCTTTTTATAAATTTTAATAAAATTAATTATTAAATGAATTTTTTAAATATAAAATAATATTAAAAAAAAATCTCACTCCACCTTTCATCTGAATGCTACCGGCGCCAGGCGTAGAGGCCTCAGCAGCAGAAATATAAAAAAAATTTAAAATCAATTTTATTTTCAACACAATATTTTACTATAAAAAATTAACACTACTTCATATCTTACATTTACTTCTAAAATAAATTTTATTTTTATTATAATATTAAAATAATTTTTTCCTTCTTCATTTAAAAAAAATTAAAATATTTTCAAAACAAACTCTAACTAAATTAGCCCGAAATTAGAGTTTAACATAGAATTATTGGGCTCACAATTGTGCTTCATTTTTAAATACATAGAAATATATTAGAATTATAAGCTATTTAAATTGGAAGCAATTAAAAACATATCGATATATCAACAGCTATTGTGTTACTATTTTTTACTTTGGATACAATTTTAATGGTAGCCATAAGATCCATTCAATGTAATTTTTACAATGTTTTCATAATATAGTTGAATCATAAGGAAATTTACTTTACCCAAATCTCATCGGTCCTACATCAAGAAATTCATGAAGGCAGTCAAGGATATTCCTATTCTGAATGTGAGACCAATCAAGAGGGAAAGGGCCTTCTTTTATCAACCAAGTTATTGATGACATGGTTGGGAGAAATAGTTATCCTGTTATCATCCCTATTATCCTGATGTAGTGAAACTCTTTTATGCCAATCTAGAGATTGACTTAGAGGCTAGGACTCTCATATCTTCTGTTCTAAACATCCATATTAGAATTTCAGCTCAAGATCTTATCAACCAACTTAGAGGCTTTATGCCAATCTAGAGATTGATTTAGAGGTTAGGACTCTCACTTCTTCTGTTCTAAACATCCATATTAGAATTTCAGTTCAAGATCTCATCAACCACTATGGTTTTCTGATTCCTGATAACTCTATTCTGATTCCTGATAACTCTATTTCTCTACAAAAACCTCAAGGTTGATCCCAGCATATTATTAGATATTGAAACTATTCTGGGTTATAGTCCTAAATATAATCCACTTGGAGTTAAGAAGCATGTGGCTAGAAAGATTAAACATTTAGCTTCTTGTAGTGATCAGGACATGAAGCAGCAAAATTGAAGAAGCTCTCTGTTGCCAAACTTGAGAAAACTGCAGCAGAACCTAAGAAGCCTATAACAAAACTAAAGAGATCTGCAGCCAAGCTTAAGATTGCTGCAAAGAAATCCACCACAAAAATGGAGAAGCCTATAGCAGAAATAAAAAGTACCTCTGCACAATTAAAGAAGAAGAAAACAGGCCCAGAACCTCATCCTGTCTTCCACTCAAATCGCAGGGATCGACTCAGACCAAGATTTGGCACAAAAGTTTGCACGTCTTATTCCTCAAAATCTACTATTCCTCCTCCAGTTGTAGAGATCTCTGAAGAAGAAGAAAAACTGACGACCTCAAGAAGGAAAAGAAAAGAACCAGTTGAACAATCCATTCAACTTAGGGAAAATTAAAGTTTCAAGTAATACGAGACAAATAACAAATTTGACAAAGTATAAGAAAACTTAGGAAAAAAATGTAAACCAAACTGAAACGCAAACTTATGAAGCATGCAAAGAAGTAGAATAAGGTTTCATTGTCGAGCAAAATTCCAATAGATAGGTAGCGAAAATATAGAAAACAATCGCTATAATATTAAATTATACCTAGCATTTACACAGCTAGTAGAATAAGATTTCATTGTAAAAAAAAAAGTGAACCAAATGCGTTCTAAAATTATTTAAAAATGGTGAATTTTATGAAAAGTAAAAGATAGACTAAACAGAGTATTCATTTTAGGATCTTTTTATATATTACATATTATTTTCTTTTTTATATTTATAAACTAAAAGATAAAATTAAAATTAATAAATAAGAATGATAATTAAACTTTTATTTGAGTTTTTTTATAAATGAAAAAAATGCCTGCAATAATAGTCCTGATAAACATTTATGTTTAATAAAAGGGCAAATTTCACTCAGGTCCCTGAGTTTAAAGGTTATATCACACAGGTCCACATTTTTTAAATCTATCATTCAGGTCCCTAGGTTTTCAAAAATATATCATATGGGTCCTTTTTTATTATTAAAAAATATACAAAATTACCATTATACCCTTACCCTCCCTCTCTCCACCAGATCCGGCAGCTGCGCCGCTTTGGGCCGCCTCCGGCGGCCTCGCACGACCGCAAGACACCGCCGGCGGCCTTGCGCGGCCGCACGACACCGCCGGCGGCCACGCTGCGCCGTTCGGGAGCG